>RXPK01000309.1:3755342-3774309 GCA_004143645.1 Protaetia brevitarsis
TCCAGGAGCCCGGAATATCCACGCGCGGCAGATCGCACTCGTCGTCCACCAGCTCGTTCACCTGCGCGATGACGATGCCGTCGTGGAACGCGGCGGCTTCCACCAGCGCCGGGGTATCTTCGGTACTCGCCCCGGTGTAGAGGTTGCCTTTCGGTTCCGCCCTTTAAAACCGGCAATCAACGCCACGTTTGGCGAGAGGTCGACGTAGAGGCGCGAGTAAAGTTCGATGTAGGTGTGAATCGCACCGATTTCGAGCTGGCCGTCTTCCAGCAGCTGCGAAATACGCAGGCTTTGCGTCCCGGAGAAGGAGAAGTCCAGCTTGCGGGCAATGCCTTTCTCGAAGATATCCAGATGCTCGCTCGGCCGACGCTCGGCATGATCATATGCAGGTCGTGGACAATTTGCGGGTTCACTTCGGCCAGCGAGCGGGAAAGGAAATCCGCCTGCTTCTGGTTGTTACCTTCCAGAACGACCTTGTCGCCAGGCGCGATTAATTTTTCCAGCATGGCGACAAGATCGCCGGTTGGCAGTACCTTGCCCTGCACCGGTACGGAGGCCAGACGACGCGCTTTTTCGCTACGTCGCGTGTTCCATTGCCGGGTGGGTGTTTGCCCAGATAACATTATTAACCTCCTGATTCAGCTAATCATTTTGATTTGCTTAACGTTGAGTAAAGTGTGCGCTCTGGTGAGAAAGGCATCAATTAAGCGTAGAGCGGAATCATTAGCCTGAGAGTAATAATCAAGGTAAAGATTTGTGATCGGGATCAGTTCATGTTTCGGAAAACCAGGCTAAACGGGGTACAATTCGGAAAGTACCGTAAATTTCTGACAAGAATCAGCATCGCCCTTATGACCCAAATCATTCCATCAGGCTTCGACATTGCGGCCGAAGACAGCACTGAGTTCGTGCCCATGCGCGGCGTGGCTAACCCCCACCTGCAGACCATGCTGCCGCGACTGATCCGCCGCAAGGTTCAGTTCACCCCACACTGGCAACGGCTTGACCTGCCAGACGGTGATTTTCTGGATCTCGCCTGGAGCGAAGCGCCGGAACAGGCCCGCCATAAGCCGCGTCTGGTGGTCTTTCACGGTCTGGAAGGCAGCCTGCACAGCCCGTATGCGCATGGATTAATTGAGGCGGCAAAAGCGCGCGGCTGGCTCGGCGTGGTGATGCATTTTCGCGGCTGCAGCGGCGAACCGAATCGTCAGAAACGCATTTATCACTCGGGTGAAACCGAAGACGGGACGTGGTTTTTACACTGGCTGCGGGACAACTTTGGCACCGTGCCCACCGCCGCGGTGGGCTACTCGCTGGGCGGAAATATGCTGGCCTGTCTGCTGGCCAAGGAGGGTGAAAGCGTCCCGCTGGATGCCGCCGTCATTGTCTCCGCGCCGTTTATGCTGGAGCAGTGCAGCTACCACATGGATAAAGGCTTTTCCCGCGTCTATCAGCGCTACCTGCTCAACCTGCTGAAGGCCAACGCGGCGCGTAAGCTGAAGGCCTACCCGGATACCCTGCCAGTCAGCCTGCGCCAGCTGAAAAAGGTGCGCCGTATTCGCGAGTTCGACGACCTGATCACCGCGAAAATCCACGGCTTCGCCGATGCGATTGACTATTATCGTCAGTGCAGCGCCATGCCGCTGCTCAGCAAGATCACGCAGCCGACGCTGATTATTCATGCCAAAGATGACCCGTTTATGGATCATCACTCTATCCCCTCTCAGGAATTCCTGCCCGACAACGTTCACTATCAGTTGACCGAGCACGGCGGCCACGTCGGGTTTATCGGCGGCACGCTGCGCCGCCCGAAAATGTGGCTTGAGGCGCGCATTCCTGACTGGCTGACTCCTTATCTGGAAGGTGCAAAATGATTATTCCCTGGCAGGATCTGGCTCCCGAACGGCTTTCCGATTTAAAAATTTTTCTTGAAATTTGAAAAGCTTTGTATTACGTGAAGGCACCGATTATGGTGAACAGGAACGCTCGCTTGAGCAAAAGGTCAACGATGTAAAGCGCCAGCTAAAAAGCGGCGACGAGGTGCTGGTGTGGTCAGAACTGCATGAGACGGTCAATATCATGCCCCGCAACGCGTTTCACGGCTGATCTTCCACCCTTTTCAGTCAGGGAGTTGCTATGTCTGCCAGACATCCGGTTATTGCCGTTACGGGGTCGAGTGGTGCGGGAACCACTACCACCAGCCTCGCATTTCGCAAGATTTTCGCCCAGCTGAATCTCCGTGCGGCCGAGGTCGAAGGCGACAGCTTTCACCGCTACACGCGTCCGGAGATGGACATGGCCATCCGTAAGGCGCGCGATCTGGGTAAACACATCAGCTACTTCGGCCCGGAGGCCAATGACTTCGGCCTGCTGGAACAAACCTTTATCGAGTACGGTCAGAGCGGCAAAGGGCAGTCCCGCAAATAGCTGCATACCTATGATGAAGCCGTTCCCTGGAATCAGGTGCCGGGAACCTTTACCCCGTGGCAACCGCTGCCGGAACCCACCGACGTCCTGTTTACGAAGGAATGCACGGCGGCGTGGTCACCCCTCAACACGACGTGGCGCGCCACGTGGATCTGCTGGTCGCATGTCCATCGTTAACCTGGAGTGGTATCAAGAGGTGAGCGTGACGATGAGCGAGCGCGGCCATTCTCGCGAAGCGGTGATGGACTCCGTGGTGCGCTCCATGGAGGATTACATTAACTTCCTGACGCCGCAGTTTTCCCGCACCCATATCAACTCCAGCGCGTGCCGACGGTGGACACCTCCAACCCCTTTGCCGCAAAATACCTTCCTGGATGAGAGCTTCGTGGTGATCCATTTCCGCAACCTCGACGGCATTGATTACCCCTGGCTGCTGGCCATGCTGCAGGGCTCGTTTATTTCGCACATGAATACGTTAGTGGTGCCGGGCGGAAAAAGGGGGCTGGCGATGGAGCTCATCATGACGCCGCTGGTGGAGCGACTGATGGAAGGGAAGCAGATCGCGTGACGTCTGTTGCCGGATGGCGCTTCGCTTATCCGGCCTACGTTCGTGCAGTTGTAGGCCCGGTAAGCGCAGCGCCACCGGGCTTTGTTTTTTAAGCCTCGATCACTTCATACGAATGCGTGATTTTTACCGCTTTCTCCAGCATTAACGCCACAGAGCAGTACTTCTCCGCAGACAGGTCCACCGCACGCGAGACCGCCGCGTCTTTCAGCTCTTTACCGGTGACCACAAAGTGCAGGTTAATATGGGTGAACAGGCGTGGCGCCTCTTCGCGACGTTCTGACGTGAGTTTGACTTCACAATCCGTCACGTCATGACGACCTTTTTGCAGGATCGACACCACGTCAATTGCGCTGCATCCCCCTGCCGCCATTAGCACCATTTCCATTGGGCTTGGTGCTTTATCGCCGGAGTTACCGTCCATCAAAATCTGGTGTCCTGAAGCGGACTCGCCCAGGAACGTTAAACCTTCAACCCATTTCACGCGCGCTTGCATATTCTTAAACTCCAACGTTGCATTTTTGGTAACAGATTACGCGTGCGTTACATTTCTCGCAATGGAAGGCGACCTGCATCATGCTGAAGCGAGACACCAGGAGACACGCGGCGAAAGCTATGCTAAAACACTCTGGATGCTACAGTAATACATTGACGTTACACATGTATGCAGAGGACATCAAACTTTACTGGCTGCGAAACGTTACGGTAGCCGACTTCCCAGGGTATGGGTAAGAATTCGATTGCAACCCCAGAGTCCGGATGCATCTGATGACTCTGGTGACAGCTTATAACAGAGGATAACAGCGCATGGTGCTTGGCAAACCGCAAACAGACCCGACTCTCGAATGGTTCTTGTCTCATTGCCACATTCATAAGTACCCATCAAAGAGCACGCTGATTCACCAGGGTGAAAAAGCGGAAACGTTGTATTACATCGTTAAAGGCTCGGTGGCAGTGCTGATCAAAGATGAAGAAGGGAAAGAGATGATCCTTTCTTATCTGAACCAGGGCGATTTCATCGGTGAACTGGGCCTGTTTGAAGAGGGCCAGGAACGTAGCGCCTGGGTTCGTGCAAAGACAGCATGTGAAGTGGCTGAAATTTCTTACAAGAAGTTCCGTCAGCTGATTCAGGTTAACCCTGACATCCTGATGCGTCTTTCTTCCCAGATGGCGCGCCGTCTGCAGGTCACGTCAGAAAAAGTGGGTAACCTCGCCTTCCTGGACGTGACAGGCCGTATCGCGCAGACCCTGCTGAACCTGGCGAAACAGCCAGACGCCATGACCCACCCGGACGGCATGCAAATTAAAATTACCCGTCAGGAAATTGGTCAGATCGTCGGTTGCTCCCGTGAAACAGTGGGCCGTATCCTGAAAATGCTGGAAGATCAAAACCTGATCTCCGCCCACGGTAAAACCATCGTGGTCTACGGAACGCGTTAATTCCGCTTAAACGGCGTGCCATCGCAAGGTGTCACGCCGTTTTTGTCTCTACTCCCCATGTGGCGCAGGCTGATCTATCACCCGGAAGTTAACTACGCACTGCGGCAAACGCTGGTGTTGTGCCTTCCTGTGGCCATAGGTCTGATCCTCGGACACCTCCAGCAAGGCCTGCTGTTTTCCCTCGTGCCCGCCTGCTGCAACATCGCCGGTCTTGACACGCCGCATAAGCGCTTTTTTAAACGCCTGATTATCGGTGGCTGCCTGTTTGCTGGCTGCAGCCTCGCCGTACAGCTTTTACTGGCTCGGGATATCCCGCTGCCGCTGATCCTGACCGTACTGGCCATGACCCTCGGCGTGACCGCGGAAATTAGTTCGCTGCACGCCCGCCTGCTTCCCGCCTCGCTGATTGCGGCCATTTTTACGCTGAGCCTCGCCGGAAATATGCCGGTCTGGGAGCCGCTGCTGATCTACGCCCTGGGGACATTATGGTACGGGCTGTTTAACTGGTTTTGGTTCTGGCTGTGGCGCGAACAGCCGCTGCGTGAATCCCTGAGCCTGCTCTACGTGCAGCTTGCGGATTACTGCGAAGCCAAATACACCCTGCTCACCCAGCATACCGATCCGGAAAAATCCTTACCGCCGCTGCTGACGCGCCAGCAAAAGGTGGTGGATCTGATAAGCCAGTGCTATCAGCAGCTGCATATGCTCGCCGCCAACAAGAACCACGAGTACAAGCGGCTGCTGCGCACCTTCCAGGTCGGGCTGGATCTGCAGGAGCATATCTCCGTTAGCCTGCACCACCCGCAGGAGGTGCAAAAGCTGGTCGAGCGCAGCCACGCCGAAGCGGTGATCCGCTGGAACGCGCAGACCGTCTCGGCACGCCTGCGGGTGCTGGCCGATGATATTCTCTATCACCGCTACCCGACGCGCTTTAGCATGGATAAGCAACTGGGCGCGCTGGAGAAAATCGCCCGTCAGCATCCGGATAACCCCGTCGGCCAGTTTGCCGCCTGGCACTTCAGCCGCATCGCGCGCGTGCTGCGCACCCAGCGCCCGCTTTATCCCCGCGACCTGATGGCGGATAAGCAGAAACGGCTGCCGCTACTGCCCGCCCTCAAAAGCTATCTTTCTCTTAAATCGTCCGCCCTGCGCAACGCCGCAAGGATTAGCGTGATGCTCAGTACCGCCAGCCTGATGGGCATGGCGCTGCATCTGCCGAAACCCTACTGGATCTTAATGACCGTGCTGTTTGTCACCCAGAACGGCTACGGCGCGACGCGGGTGCGTATTCTGCATCGGGCTGGCGGAACGATGGCCGGGCTGATCATCGCGGGCGTGACGCTGCACTTCCACGTGCCGGAAGGCTATACCCTGGCAGGCATGCTGGCGATCACGCTGGTGAGCTACCTGATTATCCGCAAAAACTACGGCTGGGCGATGGTGGGCTTTACGGTGACGGCGGTATATACCCTGCAGCTGCTCACGCTCAATGGCGAACAGTTTATTGTCGCCAGGCTGATTGATACCCTGATCGGCTGTCTGATTGCCTTCGGCGGCATGGTCTGGCTGTGGCCGCAGTGGCAAAGCGGACTGCTGCGCCAGAACGCCCACGACGCGCTGGAAGCCGACCAGCAGGCCATTCGCCTGATCCTCAGCGACGATCCGCAGCCCTCCCCGCTGGCGTATCAGCGGATGAAGGTCAACCAGGCACACAATGCTCTGTTTAACTCGCTCAATCAGGCGATGCAGGAGCCGGGGTTTAACTCGCACTATCTGGCAGACATGAAGCTGTGGGTGACGCACAGCCAGTTTATCGTCGAACACATTAACGCCATGACCACGCTGGCGCGCGAGCACACGATGCTGACGCCGGATCTGGCGCAGCGCTATTTGCAGTCGTGTGAAATTGCGTTGCAGAGGTGTCAGCAGCGTCTGGAGTATGACTCGCCGGGCGAGTCGGGAGATTCGAACATTCTGGAAGCGCCGGAGACGTTAACCCACGGGCCAATGAGCACCCTTGAGCAGCATTTGCAGCGCGTTCTGGGACATCTGAACACCATGCACACCATTTCGTCGGTGGCATGGCGTCAGCGTCCGCATCACGGGGTTTGGTTAACGCGCGTGTTAAAGCGAACCGAGTATTAGCCTTTAACGATCTTCGCGACCGCCGCGGCAAAGCGAATTAACCCGTCTTCGATGTCTTTGTCTTCTACCACCAGCGACGGCGCAAAGCGCATCACGTCGGGCCCCGCGTTCAGCACCATCACCCCTTCGTGCGCGGCGGCGTGCAGGAAATCACGCGCGCGGCCTTTGTACTGCGGCTTCAGCTCGGCGCCAATCAACAGCCCCATCCCGCGGATTTCGCTGAACACGTCGTACTGCTCATCAATCTTTTGCAGGTGTTTTACGAACAGCTCGCGCTTTGCGCTCACGGCGTTCAACACCTCCGCCGTGTTGATAATGTCGAATGCGGCGCCTGCCACGGCGCTCGCCAGCGGGTTACCGGCGTAGGTAGAGCCGTGAGAGCCGACGTGGAACGCCGAGGCGATCTCCTGCGTCGTGAGTACTGCACTCACCGGGAAACCGCCACCGAGCGCTTTGGCGCTGGTCAGAATATCCGGCGTTACGCCGTAGTGCATATAGGCGAACAGATCGCCGGTGCGCCCCATCCCGCACTGCACTTCATCGAAGACCAGCAGCGCCTGATGCTCGTCGCACAGGGCGCGCAGCCCTTTCAGGAATTCCGGGGTTGCCGCGGTCACGCCGCCTTCGCCCTGAATAGGCTCGACCACCACCGCGCAGGTATGGTCGTCCATTACCGCTTTCACCGCGTGCAGATCGTTAAACGGCACGTGGACGATATCGGCCGGTTTCGGGCCAAACCCGTCGGAATACTTCGGCTGGCCACCAACGGAGACGGTAAAGAAGGAGCGTCCGTGGAAGGCATTGTGGAAGGCGATGATTTTGGTTTTATACGGGCTGTGGCGCGTTGTCGCGTAGTAGCGCGCCAGCTTAAAAGCGGTTTCGTTGGCTTCGGTGCCGGAGTTCATAAACAGCACGCGCTCGGCAAACGTGGCATCAATGATCTTACGCCCCAGGCGCAGCGCTGGTTCGTTGGTAAACACGTTGCTGGTGTGCCACAGGGTTTCGCCCTGGGTTTTCAGCGCTTCGACCAGCGCGGGATGGCAATGACCCAGCGCCGTGACCGCAATCCCGCCCGCGAAATCCACATACTCTTTACCCTGCTGATCCCATACGCGGCTGCCCTTTCCCTTCACCGGGATAAACTCAGCCGGTGCATAAATCGGCAGGATCACTTCATCGAATGTCGCGCGGGTAATTGCTGGTTGTTCAGTTGCCATGTCATGACCATCCATTTTATGTCACAGTGATTGTGAAAATATAATCACAAAATATGCATAAAAAATCACAGCAAGGCAACAGATATTCAGCAATGGAGGAAATTTGCCAGCAGCGCGTGCCCCTGCTCGCTGAGGATGCTTTCCGGGTGGAACTGCACGCCTTCGAGATCCCATTCGCGGTGGCGAATTCCCATGATCTCCTGCGTATCGCTCCAGGCGGTCACCTCAAAGCAGGCGGGCAGCGTCGGCGGGTCAATCACCAGCGAATGGTAGCGCGTCACGGTTAACGGATTATTGAGCCCCGTGAATACCCCGGTGCCGTGTGGGTGACCGGAGAGGTTTTACCGTGCATCACTTTGGCGGCGCGCACGATGGTGGCACCAAACGCCTGGGCAATGGCCTGATGGCCCAGACAGACGCCCAGGATCGGCAGCTTGCCGGCATAATGCTGGATAACCTCCAGCGAAATACCCGACTCTGACGGCGTACACGGCCCCGGAGAAATCACGATTTTCTGCGGAGCCAGCGTCTCGATATCGGCGAGATCGATCTCATCGTTGCGGCGGACAACCACCTCTGCACCCAGTTCACAAAAATACTGGTAAAGGTTCCAGGTGAAGGAATCGTAGTTATCAATCAGCAGAATCATGGCGGCTCCCGAAAAAAATGCCGCCCTATTCTACTCAGATTCCCGCGCTTCGCTCACTACTTTGGCAAAGATAGCGTTTAACGCGGTTAAATCTCCCGTTGCGCCACTTCGGTTAGCGGCCACCCACTGCTCGGGATCGATATCGCGCCAGTCCAGCGCATAGCCCGCGTGGAGTGCCAGCTGCTCGAAGAAAACGCGCTGGGCAATACCGTTGCCGCGCATGAAGGGATGCAGCATGTTGATTTCGCAGTAATAGTGGCTAACTCTGTCAACAAACGCCGCTTTCTCAAGACCCACAAGATACTTTTCGCTTTCCAGCGCCGCCATCAGCTCGTTGCCCATCTTTTCGATGTACTCAAAGTGGCAGAAGGGAATGTCTCCTTTAAAAATATCGTCGGTACGGAGCTCGCCAGCCCGCTTCATCTCGCTGCGGTACAAATGACGATGAATAAGGCACAGATGGGGCAACCCGGGCGCGGAAGGCCCAAGCCCCAGCGTCTCAATATGGGGTTCTGAGGGACCATTACCTTTTTCAAGGAGACAACTGGCCTGTAAATTGACGTTACGCTGCTGCTCCCAGAGACGGGATTTTTGCTTGTCGGTGAGTTTTTTCACTTAACGCCTCCCTGAATAGTCCGTTTGCCACAAGTATAAGCAGCAAAACGCGCTTTCGCAGGGAGGGCGACATAACGCGGGCAGAAGAAGCCCGCGTTCAGAAGAATTACGGCAGAACTTTCGCGGAGAGGATAACCACCGGTTTTGACGGCACATTCTGATACGGACCGACGTCGTGAGTAGGTACCTGAGAAATCTTGTCAGCCACGTCCATCCCTTTCACAATTTTACCGAAGACCGCATAGCCAAAGTCGCGCTGGCCGTGATCCAGGAAGGCGTTATCCGCTACGTTGAGGAAGAACTGGCTGGTCGCGCTGTCTTTGTCTGCGGTACGCGCCATGGAGATGGTGCCGCGCTTGTTCAGCAGGCCGTTGTCCGCTTCGTTTTTAATAGGCGGGTTCGGCTGCTTCTGCTGCATCTGCTCGTTGAAGCCGCCACCCTGAATCATGAAGCCCGGGATCACGCGGTGGAAAGTGGTGTTGTTATAGAAACCACTGTTCACGTAGTCGAGGAAGTTTTTGACAGAAACAGGTGCTTTCTGGCTATTCAGTTCCAGCTCAATGTTCCCGGCGGAGGTGGTCAGCAGAACGTGAGGGTCCCCTTTGGCTGCCAGCGCAGCAGGGGAAACGGCAGAAAGAGCAAACACAGCTGCGACAGCCGCCAGTGTTGATTTGAGCATGAGAATTCCTTAACAAAGCGCAGTATAAAAAGCGAATGGCTTGATTCTAAAGGGCAGTATGAACGGAGACCAGCCTTTTACCTAATTTTACGAAATTGAAACAGTTGTAACCACGCAAACGGTTGGCTTTAGCACCATTTTGTGTGATCAAGATCACACAAAACCATGCAATGAACTTCTAATTTCTCTTAAAAGATATGAATAGATCACTTTAATGTCTAAAATCTGCCCGCTCTCAGCGCCCCCGGGCGCTTTTTATTTTTCTGAACAGGCCAGACATGACTAACAGCAATCGCATCAAGCTCACATGGATCAGCTTCTTCTCCTACGCTCTGACCGGCGCGTTGGTGATCGTCACCGGGATGGTGATGGGGAATATCGCAGACTACTTCCAGCTGCCCGTTTCCAGCATGAGTAATACCTTCACCTTCCTCAACGCCGGGATCCTGATCTCTATCTTCCTGAATGCCTGGCTGATGGAAATTGTCCCGCTGAAAACGCAGCTGCGTTTTGGCTTTGTGCTGATGGTCGCCGCCGTGGCGGGCCTGATGCTGAGCCACAGCATCGCCCTGTTCTCCGCCGCCATGTTCGTGCTCGGTCTGGTTAGCGGGATCACCATGTCGATCGGTACGTTCCTGATTACCCATATGTATGAAGGCCGCCAGCGCGGCGCGCGCCTGCTGTTTACCGACTCCTTCTTCAGCATGGCCGGTATGATTTTCCCGATGGTCGCGGCCGTTCTGCTGGCACGCAGCATCGAGTGGTACTGGGTCTATGCCTGCATTGGTCTGGTCTACGTGGCGATCTTTATTCTGACCTTCGGCTGCGAGTTCCCGGTGCTGGGCAAGAAAGCGCAAACCACCGCCGAGCCCGTTGCGAAAGAAAAGTGGGGCATCGGCGTGCTGTTCCTCTCCGTTGCCGCCCTGTGCTACATCCTGGGCCAGCTGGGCTTTATCTCCTGGGTACCGGAATACGCCAAAGGTCTGGGCATGAGCCTGAACGATGCGGGTCAACTGGTGAGCGATTTCTGGATGTCTTACATGTTCGGCATGTGGGCGTTTAGCTTCATCCTGCGCTTCTTCGATCTGCAGCGCATTCTGACCGTGCTGGCGGGCATGGCGACCGTGCTGATGTACCTGTTCATCAACAGTTCACCGGAACATATGCCGTGGTTTATTCTGACCCTGGGCTTCTTCTCCAGCGCCATTTATACCTCGATCATCACCCTGGGCTCCCTGCAGACCAAAGTGGCCTCGCCGAAGCTGGTTAACTTCGTCCTGACCTGCGGCACCATCGGCACCATGCTGACCTTCGTGGTGACGGGCCCGATCGTGGCCCACAGCGGCCCGCTGGCGGCGCTGCACACCGCTAACGGTCTGTATGCCGTGGTGTTCATCATGTGCTTCGTTCTGGGCTTTGTGACCCGCCACCGCCAGCACAACGCGGCAGCAGCGTCTCACTAACCCTTACGCCCCTTTGCGCTCGGCAGAGGGGCTGTTTCTGGCAAAGCTTACCTCTTCTCCCCCGACGTCCGTCTGGATCCACGTCTGCGCCAGCTGCGTTGTGGCGATCACCCGCCCCTGACGAATCGACCAGCGCACCGGCACCTGGCAGCGCACCGCTTCAAACCCGCTCTCCGCAGGCAGAATAATCAGGTTCGCCGGGTTTCCCGTGGCAATACCGTAATCGCTCAGGCCAAAGGTTCGAGCGCTGTTATGGGTGATGAGATTCAGTCCGCGGTCGATTTGCGGATAGCCCATCATCTGGCAGACGTGCAGCCCCATATGCAGCACCTGCAGCATGTTGCCGGTGCCAAGCGGGTACCACGGGTCGAAGACGTCGTCATGACCGAAGCAGACGTTAATGCCCGCCTCCTGCAGCTCTTTCACCCGGGTGATGCCTCGGCGCTTCGGATAGTCATCAAAGCGCCCCTGCAGGTGAATATTGACCAGCGGGTTAGCGACGAAGTTAATCCCCGACATTTTCAGCAGACGGAAGAGCCGCGAGGTGTAAGCGCCGTTGTAGGAGTGCATGGCGGTGGTGTGGCTGGCCGTCACGCGCGGGCCGATACCTGCTTCGTACGCCAGCGTTGCCACCGTCTCGACAAACCGCGACTGTTCGTCGTCAATTTCATCGCAGTGGATATCCAGAGGACGGTCATACTTCTTCGCCAGCTCAAACGCGATGTGCAGCGACTGCACGCCATACTCGCGGGTGAACTCGAAGTGCGGGATCGCCCCCACCACGTCGGCCCCCAGCTTTAACGCCTCTTCCAGCAGCGCCGCGCCGTTCGGGTAAGAGAGAATACCTTCCTGCGGGAACGCGACGATTTGCAGCGTCACCCACGGGGCAACCTCCTGCTTCACCTCCAGCATCGCCTTAAGGGCGGTTAGCGTCGGGTCGGAGACATCCACATGGGTGCGGACAAACTGGATGCCGTTGGCGATTTGCCACTTCAGCGTTTTCCAGGCGCGCGCTTTGACATCCTCATGACTGAGCAGCACCTTGCGCTCCGCCCAGCGCTCAATGCCTTCGAACAGCGTGCCGGACTGGTTCCAGTTCGGCTCACCCGCGGTCTGGGTCGTATCAAGATGGATATGCGGTTCAATGAACGGCGGGATAGCAAGCCCGCCGCGCGCGTTCAATACTTCATAACTTTCGGCGTGGGTGTCGTCCATCGGGGTGATGTCACCAAATCGCCCGTTCTCAATGGCAAGCTGCCACAGCCCTTCCCGACCCGGTAAACGAACATTCTGAACAAGCCATAACGGTGTTGTAGACATACCCTTCCCCTAAAAAACGCCGCTGATATTCAGGCGTATCGATTTTGGCAAAACCGCCCCTGATTTGTACACAAATTCAACGAGCACGAAAAGCCTGCGATTTCCGCCACTTATAAAAATCCTGACAAATCAGTCGCATACCACCTAAGGAGTAGGCGAAGACGTATTTGATTTGCATCAATAAGCGCCCCTGCTGAATCGTTAAGGTAGGCAATAATAGAAAAGAAATCGAGGCAATAATGAGCAAAGTCAGACTCGCTATCATCGGTAACGGCATGGTCGGCCACCGCTTTATTGAGGATCTTCTCGATAAGGCCGATGCTGAGCAGTTCGATATTACCGTGTTCTGTGAAGAACCCCGCAAGGCGTACGACCGTGTGCACCTGTCTTCCTACTTCTCCCATCATACCGCCGAAGAGCTCTCTCTGGTGCGGGAAGGTTTCTACGAGAAGCATGGCGTAAAAGTGCTGGTGGGCGAACGCGCTATCACCATCAACCGTCAGGAAAAAGTGATCCACTCCAGCGCCGGGCGTACGGTTTTTTACGACAAGCTGATCATGGCGACGGGCTCCTATCCGTGGATCCCGCCGATCAAAGGCTCGGAAACTCAAGATTGCTTCGTCTACCGTACCATTGAGGACCTCAACGCCATTGAGTCCTGCGCGCGCCGAAGCAAACGCGGTGCGGTTGTCGGCGGCGGTCTGCTGGGCCTGGAAGCGGCTGGCGCGCTGAAAAACCTCGGCGTTGAAACCCACGTCATCGAATTTGCCCCGATGCTGATGGCCGAACAGCTGGACCATATGGGCGGCGACCAGCTGCGTCGTAAAATCGAAAGCATGGGCGTGAAGGTTCACACCAGCAAGAACACTAAAGAGATCGTTCAGGAAGGGACAGAAGCACGCAAAACCATGCGCTTTGCCGACGGCAGCGAGCTGGAAGTGGACTTCATCGTCTTCTCCACCGGTATTCGTCCGCGCGACAAGCTGGCGACCCAGTGCGGTCTGGCCGTGGCGCAGCGCGGCGGGATCATGATCAACGACGCCTGCCAGACCTCCGATCCGGATATCTACGCCATCGGCGAATGCGCCAGCTGGAACAACCGCGTATACGGCCTGGTGGCGCCGGGCTACAAAATGGCGCAGGTCGCCGTGGACCATATCCTCGGCAGCGAAAACGCGTTTACCGGTGCAGACATGAGCGCCAAGCTGAAGCTGCTGGGCGTGGACGTGGGCGGTATTGGCGATGCGCATGGCCGCACCCCGAATTCACGCAGCTATGTCTATCTCGACGAAAGCAAAGAAGTCTACAAACGCCTTATCGTCAGCCAGGACAATAAAACCCTGCTCGGTGCGGTGCTGGTGGGCGACACCAGCGACTTCGGCAACCTGCTCCAGCTGGTGCTGAACGCCATCGAACTGCCGGAAAACCCGGACGCGCTGATCCTCCCGGCTCATGCCTCAAGCGGCAAGCCGTCTATCGGCGTGGATAAACTGCCGGACAGCGCGCAGATTTGCTCCTGCTTCGACGTCACCAAAGGCATGCTGATCTCCGCCATCAACAAAGGCTGCCACACCGTGGCGGCCCTGAAAGCCGAAACCAAAGCCGGTACCGGCTGCGGCGGCTGTATTCCGCTGGTCACTCAGGTGCTGAACGCCGAGCTGGCGAAACAGGGCATCGAAGTGAACAACAACCTGTGCGAGCACTTCGCGTATTCTCGCCAGGAGCTGTACCACCTGATCCGCGTGGAGGGCATTAAGTCCTTCGACGAACTGCTGGCGAAGCACGGCCAGGGCTACGGCTGCGAAGTCTGTAAACCGACCGTCGGCTCCCTGCTGGCCTCCTGCTGGAACGAGTACGTGCTTAAACCCGAGCATACGCCGCTGCAGGACACCAACGACAATTTCCTGGCCAACATCCAGAAAGACGGCACCTACTCCGTTATTCCACGTTCCGCCGGTGGCGAAATCACGCCGGAAGGGCTGGTGGCCGTAGGCCGTATCGCCCGTGAATTTAATCTGTACACCAAAATCACCGGCTCCCAGCGTATCGGCCTGTTTGGCGCGCAGAAGGACGACCTGCCGGAAATCTGGCGTCAGCTGATTGAAGCCGGCTTCGAAACCGGCCACGCGTACGCCAAAGCGCTGCGCATGGCAAAAACCTGCGTGGGCAGCACCTGGTGCCGCTACGGCGTCGGCGACAGCGTGGGCTTCGGCGTGGAGCTGGAGAACCGCTACAAAGGCATCCGCACCCCGCACAAAATGAAGTTTGGCGTCTCCGGCTGTACCCGCGAATGCGCAGAAGCGCAGGGTAAAGACGTGGGTATCATCGCCACCGAGAAAGGCTGGAACCTGTACGTCTGCGGCAACGGCGGGATGAAGCCACGCCATGCGGACCTGCTGGCGGCGGATCTCGATCGCGACACACTGATTCAGTACCTCGACCGCTTCATGATGTTCTACATCCGTACCGCCGATAAGCTGACCCGTACCGCTTCCTGGCTCGATAACCTGGAAGGCGGCATCGACTACCTGAAATCGGTCATCATCGACGACAAGCTGGGCCTGAACGAGCATCTGGAAGCGGAGATGGCTCGCCTGCGCGAGGCGGTGATCTGCGAGTGGACGGAAACCGTCAACACCCCGGCGGCGCAGACGCGCTTCAAACACTTTATCAACAGCACCCGGCGCGACCCGAACGTACAGGTTGTGCCGGAGCGTGAACAGCATCGTCCGGCAACGCCGTATGAGCGTATTCCGGTGACGCTGGTGGAGGAAAACGCATGAGCCAGTGGATAAACATTTGCGATATTAACGACATTATCCCCGCCACCGGCGTATGTGCGCTGCTGGGCAGCGAGCAGGTCGCGATTTTCCGCCCTCGCCACGATGAACAGGTTTATGCCATCAGCAATATTGACCCGTTCTTCGAGGCCAGCGTGCTCTCCCGTGGATTGATTGCCGAGCATCAGGGTGAACTGTGGGTCGCCAGCCCGTTGAAAAAGCAGCGTTTCCGCTTAAGCGACGGGTATTGCATGGAAGATGAGAGCCGCTCTGTGAAGCACTACGATGTCCGCGTGAAGGACGGCAAGGTGCAGTTGAAAGGCTAATCCCCCGCCCTTTTAGGGATAACGGCAGGAAAGTCGTATGTTCTGTACGATCCCTGCTGTTATCCTGACGTCAATTCTTCCCCCGCCATGAATGCTGTGAGGTAACGTCGTGGATCACCTGCCGATTTTTTGTCAATTACGCAACCGCGACTGCCTGCTCGTGGGCGGCGGCGATGTGGCTGAACGCAAGGCGCGCCTGCTGTTAGAGGCGGGCGCCCGGCTGACCGTCAACGCCCTCGCCTTCGCCCCTCAGTTTGAGGTCTGGGCGCAGGAAGGGATGCTCACACGGGTGCAGGGCGAATTTGATGAATCCCTGCTGGATACCTGCTGGCTGACCATTGCTGCAACGGATGACGATGAAGTGAACCAGCGCGTTAGCGACGCCTGCGAAGCGCGCCGCATCTTCTGTAACGTGGTGGATGCGCCGAAAGAGGCCAGCTTTATCATGCCGTCGATTATCGACCGCTCGCCGCTGATGATTGCGGTGTCGTCCGGCGGACGCTCGCCGGTTCTCGCGCGTCTGCTGCGGGAAAAACTGGAAGCCATACTGCCCCAGCATCTTGGCCAGATTGCGCATTATGCCGGGCAGCTGCGTTCACGCGTGAAGCAAACCTTCGCGACCGTGGGCGAGCGCCGTCGCTTCTGGGAAAAATTCTTTGTGAACGACAGGCTGGCGCAATCGCTGGCCAATCAGGACACCCAAGCCGTTGAAGAGACGACCGAACGGCTCCTGAGCGAGCCGCTGGACCACCGCGGTGAAGTGGTGCTGGTCGGGGCCGGGCCCGGCGATGCGGGCCTGCTGACGCTGAAAGGGCTGCAGCAGATCCAGCAGGCGGATATCGTGGTTTACGATCGCCTGGTCTCCGATGACATCATGAACCTGGTGCGTCGCGACGCCGACCGCGTATTCGTCGGCAAACGGGCGGGCTACCACTGCGTGCCGCAGGAGGAAATCAACCAGATCCTGCTGCGCGAGGCGCAGAAAGGCAAGCGCGTGGTGCGCCTTAAGGGTGGCGATCCGTTTATCTTTGGTCGTGGCGGCGAGGAGCTGGAAACCCTGTGTGACGCGGGCATTCCGTTCTCTGTGGTGCCCGGCATTACGGCGGCATCCGGCTGCTCAGCTTACTCTGGCATTCCTCTGACCCACCGGGATTACGCCCAAAGCGTGCGTCTGGTGACGGGCCACCTGAAGACCGGCAGCGAGCTGGACTGGCATAACCTGGCCGCCGAAAAGCAGACGCTGGTGTTCTACATGGGGCTCAATCAGGCCGCGACTATCCAGGCGAAGCTGCTGGAGCACGGCATGGAGGCAGATATGCCGGTCGCGCTGGTGGAAAACGGTACATCCATCAAGCAGCGCGTGGTGAATGGCGTGCTGACGCAGTTAGGCGAACTGGCGCAGCAGGTTGAAAGCCCGGCGCTGATTGTGGTGGGCCGCGTGGTTGAACTGCGCGACAAGCTGAACTGGTTCTCCAATCACTAACGCATATTCTCCCTTCCTGGAGTAGTCCTTAAGCGGACTACTCCCCTCTTACCACTACCGATAACATACCGCCCGCATAGTGGAACTTTTCCATTTATTCCCTCGTATTACATCCATTTTTTAGACAAGGAATGCATATGTTCAAACTGGCAAAAGCCGCCGTTCTGGTTGGCCTGTTATCGACGCTGACGGCCTGCACCGGTCACGTACAGAACACCAAAAATAATTGCAGCTACGATTATCTGCTGCACCCGGCGATCTCCATTTCGAAAATCATCGGTGGTTGCGGCCCGGCAGCGCAGCAGTAAGCGTTTTACAGGCGTAAAAAAACCGGGCATTTCCCGGTTTTTTTGTTTGGGCAGTTTTTCGTCGGGTGGCGGCTTCGCCTTACCCGACCTACACGATCCCGTAGGCCGAGTAAGCGTCAGCGCCACCCGGCAACGCAGGCTTAAGGCTTACCCACAAACCCAATCGCTTCATACACTGCTTTCAGGGTTTCTGACGCGCGCGCACTGGCTTTTTCCGCGCCCTCTTTCATCACTTTCTGCAGGAAAGCTTCGTCGTTACGGTAGCGGTTATAGCGCTCCTGCAGCTCGGTCAGCATGCCGGAAACGGCGTCTGCCACTTCACCTTTCAGGTGGCCGTACATCTTGCCTTCGAAGTGCTGCTCCAGCTCAGGAATGCTCTGGCCGGTCACGCCGGAGAGGATATCCAGCAGGTTGGAGACGCCCGCTTTGTTCTGCACGTCATAACGCACAACAGGCGGCTCGTCGGAATCGGTCACCGCACGCTTGAGCTTTTTGACGACGGATTTCGGATCTTCCAGCAGGCCGATAACGTTGTTGCGGTTATCGTCAGACTTGGACATCTTCTTGGTCGGCTCCAGCAGCGACATCACTCGCGCACCGGATTTCGGAATAAACGGCTCTGGCACTTTGAACACATCGCCGTAAATCGCGTTAAAGCGCTGGGCGATATCGCGGCTCAGCTCCAGGTGCTGCTTCTGGTCTTCACCCACCGGCACCTGGTTGGTTTGATACAGCAGGATGTCCGCCGCCATCAGCACCGGATAGTCGAACAGGCCGGCATTGATGTTTTCGGAGTAGCGCGCGGATTTATCCTTGAACTGGGTCATGCGGCTCAGCTCGCCGAAATAAGTGTAGCAGTTCAGCGCCCAGCCCAGCTGCGCGTGCTCCGGCACGTGAGACTGAACGAAAATGGTGCTCTTCTCTGGATCGATGCCGCAGGCCAGGTACAGCGCCAGCGTATCCAGGGTGGCTTTACGCAGCTTCTCAGGATCCTGACGCGCGGTAATCGCGTGGAGATCGACGATGCAGTAAATGCAATGATAGTCATCCTGCATGCTGACCCACTGACGTAACGCACCCATGTAGTTACCAATGGTCAATTCACCTGAGGGCTGTGCGCCACTAAAAACGATGGGCTTAGTCATTATTCAATTCCTGATGTTCACTGTGCGAAAGCCCGAGTGCGGGCAACAAATCTTTGAAGTGGTCGAAGACCACATCCGGCTCACTTAGCGTGATAGCTTCACCGTAGTTGTAGCCATAGGTTAATCCGACGGAAGGACACCCTGCCGCTCGGGCAGCCAGAATATCATTGCGCGAATCCCCGACAAAGAGCAGCTCCGCAGGCGTTAAGGATAATTTTCCTGCCACCAGCAGCAGCGGTTCCGGATGCGGCTTTTTGTTCTGCACGTCATCACCGCCCACAATCACGGAGAAATACTTCGCGATATCCAGCGCTTCCAGCAGAGGCGCAACAAACGGCGTCGGTTTGTTGGTCACCAGCCCCAGCGGGATGCCCTTCGCGTGCAGCGCGCTCAGCGTTCCTGAAC
>RXPK01000309.1:3774709-4096162 GCA_004143645.1 Protaetia brevitarsis
AGCATATACACTCAAAAAGTCTTAATGCACAGGGGTCTATCTGTAAGCATTAACCAGAAAAAAAATATTTATAAATACCATGGGCTAGAGCCGCACCTGTGTCCAACCTAAATGCTGTAACCGAGTATACCCCACATACCACTATCATTCAACATTACGCTGTTATTTTGTGTGGATCGCGCTTGGAGTGCAAGCCACTTCGAACATTTTAGTTAAATTCTCCCGTCTCGAAAAAAACGATCCTTTCAGGACCATCATGATTTCATAATAAAGAAAATCGAAGCTTGATGCATCGGCAAAAGCGCGGGAATGTATAGATTCATTCGCGCGAGATCATCATAGTAAAAAGCGTATTTGCAAATTTCTGTATCTACATTTATTTCTGTGTCAATTCGATTAATTCATTTGGCTTTATATGATTAAATAAATCCAAAAGAAATAACTCAGATTCATGTGGTACCGTTTTATTAACAACTAAACTCTCGAGATCGACAAAGCACAAGAAAAATATTTACGTTTCTTTTGTAACTACTGAAGTCGCATATCCGGTGAAACTCGAACGTCTTATCAGGAATTAAAAAATAAACTTTGTAAACTTACGTCTAGAATGCTCTTAACAAAAAGGAATGTTAATTTTATGAAAAGAAGAAATTTAAAATGCCTCAAGTTTGCTATTTACAAGGGCTTTAATTCATCAGAATGACGTTAAATGAACTTACGGCATACCATTAAGAATAATACTGAATGAGTGCAATGTATTTATACATAATACCACGTTTAGCGGGTGCTTAACATGACCTTTCCTTGCATCAGGCCCGGACTAAAGAATTTTTGGCTCTAAATTTTACTCTTTTTTTTTTATTCTTTAATGATAAAATCCGGTTTCGGCGGGTTTGTGCTTTATATGTCGTGTAGTTAACACCCAAGCAAAATTTACTTTTTTTATTTGATACACCTTGTATAACAGTTTGAAATACTTATATTTGGAATCGTTTGAATCCCTGGTTAACACCGTAATCAAAACCGATATCCTCCAGAATTTCGGTTCTAAATAATAGTTATTAAAAATAAGAGTTCTTCATAACTATTTTGAGAACCGAAATCGTTATTATAAGTGTTTTTAAACCCTATTTTAGACTAACTCAAAATTTGTATTTCTTTTGAAAAAATATTGTGAAACTTTTGAGGTAAAATCTTTGGCACTATAGGGAATTTATAATCGAAATATTATTTTATCTTCTTATTATAGTTTTAATAAAAACATACCATTAATACCATAACCAATAGAAAATATTTCTGACGTAACTTTTCGTTCTAATATCTAATATAAAAATCGTGGTTTTGAATGCATCCTCGCCATATATATCTTCCATTATTTAATGTCAACGAAGGAACCGGAGCGCAATTAAAAAAATGGCTATGAAATCATCAAGCATCAATTAAATTAATGATAATTAATACTACATACACTGACAAGGAAAGATACCAAAGTTAATCTCACTTAATGTTAGTGAAATTCCTGTTAGATTTTAAATAAAATCGATTTCAGAAAAGCAGGTCATCACAAAAGAGAACGCATTTATTCTTAACTATAATATACTTATGGATGGTTACATCCTGTACCATGCTCTACTTATCTTAAGATGCGACAAGCATCATTTGAATTGCTGGATAAAAGTAAAATTGCTGGTAGTAAAATCATATTTTCGATACCGTACACCACACAAACAAAAAAAAACAACTTTTATATCTTTTTCTTTATCATCAGGATTATTTTATTGGCGACTGTTTCTTTTAAAAGCATAGATATATTGTCTGCTATATCTATTATTAGCTTCGTTTGAAAGCAGCAAGAAATACCATTTTCTAATAAAATTCTTCGTGAAAGTATTGCACCATAATATAATGAAATAATATCCATATGCGGTAGTAGCAGATATTCGAATATACGATTTAATGATCACATTAATCATTATACTATAGAGAGCGCTGGATAAAACAACCAAGTTAAACTACTTGCTGCTATGCTTATCTAGTTTTCCATGCATAATTCATTTGTTATGATCCAGTTGTTAAATAATGAATATCTTGCGTCGAGCAGTATATTGTTTGGAAAGGAAATGCTATACGACGCCACGGGGAATCAGAGCAAAATAGTTCTTTTTTTTTATAAGAAGTAAAACATTTATATATTTCGAGATTATGTCATTGTTTACGTGAGATTTTTTTTTTGCTGAATTTTACACACAAATTAGTTGTAGGGGAAAAAGTTAAAACGTTTTTGTCCGAATAACGTAACAACATTACCCTGTGACTAATTGGTCGAGAGTGATTTAATTTTCTGCTTTACTCACTTCTCTAAAACGATTAAATACAATGAAAAGTTTCTAAATAATACAAGCTATGTACACTAATACACATACCGACCAATTACAAATATTTGCTTTAAGAAAAAAATAACAGTAAATTTCTTTTCACTTATTTTTTATTTAATGTAACTTCCGGATGTTTTTAATGTATACAGTTAAATAACGAATATGAGCGATCTATCTATACAGGGTGTGCTCAAATATCGACAAACTTTAAGCGCTGATTTCTGAGTTATTTGATCATAAAAGTTCATATATATATGTTCAAGCGGTTTGGTTTTAAGTTATTGATGTTTAATAATAAATTATGACTATGACTAACACGAGATAATATCAACAGTTGCTTCTTCAAAACTATTGTGTGAGAGGGAATTGTGTATTGTCATTTCAATATTTTCAAAGTTGTCAGAGGTATTCATCAGTTTATTGCTAGCTTCTGTTCTAAAATGAATTACACGAATGCTGAGATGTGTGTAAATGCATTTCGTTACGGTCTTGCCAATGAAAATTCGCGTGCTGCTAGACGTCTTTATGAGACGATACCCGAACGTATCATCCGCATATTCATATTTGCCCGTCTTCACCAACGTTTAGTGAACGGAAATTTTAAAAAACGGACGATTGATAACGGGCACCCCATCTACAGGAGAACTCCACAAAGGTAAGAATGGTACTAAGGAAATTGAGGAACATCCTACTACAGCACCTACAGAAAAATCGTTTGCTTTAAACATTAGTCAGGCCCACAGTTTGAGAATATGAAAGATAAATGTTGTTTACCCATATCACATTCAACGGGTGCAGGCACTTTTGCCGCAGTTTTCCGTAAAGAGTGGTGTTTTGTCAATGGATGCAATACAAATCGCAAAAAATCCTGACTACTGCTCAAATGTGTTTACCGACGAGCTACTTTCTCGAGAAGCGATTAATAATTTTCATAATATCAATATGGGCTGAAGAAACCCCACGAACTAGTGAATGCCCGGCATCAACATCAATTCTCTGTCAATGGGTGCATGGGTCGGAATTGTTGGAGTCACTTGATAGGATCCACCATTTTTTACCGATGCGGTTAAATGGCGAGGAATAACGCAATTCTTGTAGAGGACTACCACTACTGCTGAAGAAGTTCCGTTACAATTAAGATTACTAGAGACTTGTGCAATTGCGCTCGATAGGCCAAATCACTTTTCCACACTAACATTTTCTGTTCAATAATTGTCGAATATAGGGTGATTCTTCAATATATCCGAACAACTTTAAAGCGCTGATTCCTGGGTTATTTTGATCGTAAAAGTTTCATAAGACATATGCCAAAATCGCGTTAGTTCTAAAATTGTACAATGTTTAATAGTAAGTTACCATAATTATGTTTTTATTGATAAATTAACAAAATAATTAGTTAAAACAAAATTAACTTATACTAAACGTTGAAAAGGACCGCCCCAACTGCAATACAAGCTCTCCTCCTCCGTCGTATTGACTGGCGAGTACCGTTCTAAAATACCAGGGGTATTTCGAGTTGTTTGAAAACGCAGCGATAATACGATTCTCAGTTCATCGACATTTTCAATGGGATTCGTATAAACTAATGATTTAAGGGACCCCAGAGAAAAAGCCAAAGAATTTAAGTCTGGAGACCGAGGAGGCCACGGTTGGGGATCTCCCCGTCCTATCCATCGATCTGGATTATACGTATTGTCCAAAAAACTCGCGAGCAACTAAACTAAAATGCGCTGGAGCACCGTCATGCATAAAATACATTTTTGTAATCTTTATTGGCCAAGGAACTTCTTCCCAGCAGTAGGGTAGCTCCTTCTTCAAGAAAATTGCGGTATACTTCGCCATTTAACCGCATCGGTGAAAAAAATGTGACCTATCAAGTGATCTCCAACAATTCCGACCCACACATTGACAGAGAATTGATGTTGATGACGGGCATGCACTAGTTTCATGCGATTTTCTTTTCCGGCCCATATGTGAATATTATGAAAATTAATAATCGCGTATTCTAGAGAAAATAGCCTCGTCAGTGAAGAATATTTGAGCAAATAGTCAGGATTTTGTGCGTTTTTGTGTGTGCATCCCCATTGACAAAAAGCCACTCTTTTGCGGAAAAACTGCCGGCAAAAGTGCCTGCCACCCGTTGAATGTGATGATGGAATACAACAGGTGATCTTTCAATATTCTCCAAATTGTGGCCTGACTTAATGTTTAAAGCAAACGCAATTTTTCTGGTGCTTGTAGTAGGATGTTCCTCAATTTCATTTAGTACCATTCTTCAACTTGTGGAGTTCTACTGTAGATGGGTGCCCGTTATCAGTCATACGTTTTTTACAAACAAATTTCCCGTTTCACTAAGACGTTGGTAAATACGGAACAAATAGTGGAATGATGCGGGATGATACGGTGCGGGTATCGTTGATAAAGACGTCTAGCAGCACGCGAATTTCCATTCGGCAAGACCGTAAAACGAAAATGCATATCCACAATCTCAGAATTCGTGTAATTGATTTTAAGAAAACAGAAACTGGCAATAAACTGAATGAATACTCTGACAACTATTAGACAATGACAAATAAACAATTCCTTCTCAACACAATAGTTTTTGAAGAACCAACTGTGATATTATATCGTGTTAGTCATAGTTTCCAATAATTTAATTAATTAAACATTCAATAACTTTGAAACCAAATCGTTTTGGACATATACTCAAATGAACTTTTATGATCAAAATACACACCGGTGAGGAATGGAAGGTAAATAATAATTTTAAATGTAAATTGATAGATTGATAATTGAATGCTTATGTTAGTTAAAAAAACCATTGATTTTCATGTGATATTAAATTGAAGGATTAGTAAGGTTGTTGTCAAATAGTTTTGACAATAACTTCTCTTATTATTAAAATCACATTGGTGTTATTGTAATAATTGGCACTAAACTATTGCAATATATGTTGGTTGTATTTTATTCTAGTGTAGTAAACTTTGGTAAATTTGCAACTGAAAGACAATAATAACAATAATTTGTGTATGGTGTAGCTATGGTGTAGCTATTTATATGAATTTGGGTGGTGATGATAATACCAGGAACAAAGATAAATACATAAAGGCAATATTTATTTGATATTATAAATTCAGGAAATATTTTATTGTTAAAAACAGTTCATATTTATTTTGTGGCACTATCTATATATCATAGATGTTTTTTACCGTTAAAAAATGTAAAAATGAACTAACAAACATAATAAAGCAGATATTTCTAAAAATACTTATATTTTAGTGGTGTGTTAAATAAATGACAAGCGTACGCGATAAAAAGAAATCTTCTGAAATCGTTATTTCTATTCTATTTTTATATACGAACATCGCATCCACTTAAGTACATAAGAGAATAAAAAATAAACAGCATTCTCTGTATACTAATATCAGAAAACCCTAACTGCGTATGTGTGCTTATTACTCATATGCAATAACAAATATTGATTTTTGCAGGAAAATACTGTAATTACTTACTGCAAAAGAAAGATATATCTTATTTACGCATGTTATCGTAAGAAAATAAACTGTGTTTGTAAAACATAAATTTAACTTGAATATGAGGGTATTCTGTTCATAAATCCTGCGCTCACCTTATCAAAGTACTTTTTACTTAAATTTGTTTGTGCACTAAGCTGCATTTGTATTGGAATTATAACAATATAAATGTTAATCATCAAATTCTTCCCAGAATTGTTCATTACTGCCTCGAAAATGCAATATATACAGGGTGTCCAATTGCAAGTGGAAATAAGCTTTGGAAAAGCAATTCTCACACGTTGCATACAATTATCCATGCTTGTTAGTGGACTGGCATAAACTTTACTTTTTACAGAAAATTATATTAATTTTAAATGAAAATTAATTTCAAGAAAAAAATCGAACTTACAAAATCATCAATACATTAAAGTTCACAAATAAATTTATTAACTATATCCACTCCTAGTTAAAAAAAAATAAACAACACTACATTCACGAAACTACAAAGTTTAAATACAATTCAATACACACCCAACCAAAACTATTTAAACGTCATACTTTAATCGCACGAATATTTTTTTTCGATTCGTCAATGAGTCAAAGCGACTACAATAAAGTAATTATATTGGCGATGTCACAGTTTATACATACATAATAGGTAAGCAAGCACATACAACGTATACAATGTTTAGCGAACTGACGCACAAGAGAAACAACGAAACGAACAACATAGGATATTCGCGGGGTATACCATCTGCTTGCTTCTCAGTGTGTTAACTTGGTTTGTGTATACGTCGACGCTTTCAGATCTTTATCGGTTTGGTTCATCGTCACGCCGTACTGGAGTCTGCGGGTTAGTAACATCACCAAGAGCACTGGAGAACGTCTGTGTGTAGTTTACTAAAGTCTGTCGTGCTTCCCAGACGGGGCACATCAGGGTCACAGTCGCTAGTGTGGTGGCCACATATATTTTGCCTACCGCATGGTTCGAGAGCTGTCTTGTTCGTAGGCTTCTATTACTCGCGGAAATCATCTTAAAACTCCGAAGGATTGTGAAGAACTGTTAGCATATTGTGACAATACATATAATGCGTATGAAAAACTCTTTATATTATTATTATAAATTTTATGATGTTTACAAAGAAATTAAGTTACTGTAAAAAAGAATAAAAAAAAAAACAGAAATCAGATATACAGAGTAGTAGTAAATTAAGATGGTAGCTCAAGAGGCCCGCAGTGTTTATTATGTCGTATCAGTGGCAGTTCCTCCAACGGTTATTAATAGAATTGAGGAATACATAACAGAGTCTGCAACTCTGGAATAAAACAGACTTATGTGATATAGGCTAAAATACTTGTCTTCGAATATATGTATATTCAAAACGTTTCACTTTTATTATTGTTCAATACGGTTACCTTATAAAATTATTTTCATATTACACAGAGTGTTCCAAAAATTCCTAAAAGCATTAATTGTGTTTTTGTAAATGGTAGGAGTGGCTCCTCTTATAGAGCCATGGCCCCACCATTGCAAATCACAAATTAATAATTAAAAAGCTTTTATTTTCTGTAAAAATACCGATAAATACACACACATTTAAGTACAGAACGAACGTTGCGATTCCTATGATTTGATACGACGAAACACGCTTTGTATTAATGCAGACAAGCGGCAACAGAGGAGCCACGTCTAGATTGGCACCGATTTCAGACGTTTCTCAGTCTCGGCGGAGAGTTAGCGGAACGGGGAAATGGTCGGATACATGGCAAAAATTACTTTTGGAGTGGAGCTAGTTGCATCTTCACCCGCTGTCCGTTGACTGATCGAGTCACGCGGTAGTTAGTGATGATGCGTTTCTTAGCGCGTCATCAGTATAGGAAAGACGCTAGTGAGTGCCAGATCAATAACCTCGCCTGCATTCGTTTTTGTTTATTCTGTTTTCTTTTCCTGTGTCGTGCCGTGTATGCGTGTGATGGGGGGAGTTGGCCCGTGATTAGCCCCATTATTGTCAATATACAATTAGCTTCTTTTGTATACTTACAATAATGATGAAGTACTTTATTTGTGACGAATGAAAATTGAAGTCGTAATCTGTGGCTACTTTGTATATACAGTGTGTAATGTATAAAATATTACGAACAATCAGTGAAGTATATATTTAATATATTTCTACATCCAAACGAGCATAGCTTGAAAACTATCACATATAGGCATTTAACGCCTGTTATAATTGAATCGGTATATGCACAAACAGCACATGTCCAGATTTCCTTTAAAAAATTCTATAGAAGTCAGTTCGTAGTTTTAGTAAAAGACGTATATGTAAATAAATCATAACCTTAATTAGTTATTTATTGAAGTTATTAAAATGAAAAAAGAGTTAGCCACAACAACTGTGGAAAGTTTTCACGATTTCCAACAATTGCGTTTTGGACATGTGTTGTTTCTGCATACACCGATTCAATTTTACACTGGTTTTCAACATACAATGCAACCACATAGCAATATATACAGTATCTCATTAGTATAAAGAAATATGAAAAAACTATAATTTCGTGAACACCCTGTATAATTATTTATTTCAAGTCTATACAGGGTGTATCAAATAAAAAAGTAAATTTTGCTTGGGTGTTAACTACACGATATATAAAGCACAAACCCATCGAAACCGGATTTCATCATTAAAGAAAAAAAAAAAAAAAAAGTAAAATTTAGAGCCAAAAATTCTTTAGTCCGGACCTGATGCAAGGAAACGTCATGTTAAGCACCCGCTAAACGTGGTATTATGTATAAATACATTGCACTCATTTAATATTATTCTTAATGATATGCCTTAAGTTCATTTAACGTCATTCTGAATAAATAAAGGCGCTTGTAAAAATAGCAAAACTGAGGCATTTTAAATTTCTTATTTTTATAAAATAAACATTCCTTATTTGTTAAGAGCATTCTACGTAAGTCTACAAAGTATTATTTTTAATATCCTGATAAGACGTTCAAGTTTCACCGGATATGCGACTTCAGTAGTTACAAAAAAACGAAAATATTTTTCTTTTACTTTGTCGAATCGAGAGTTAGTTGTTAATAATAAACGGTACCACATGAATCTAATAACTCATTCATTCATCATCATATCTTTATAGTGATGATGCGTTCTTAGCGCGTCATCAGTATAGGAAAGACGCTAGTGAGTGCCAGATCAATAACCTCGCCTGCATTCGTTTTTGTTTATTCTGTTTTCTTTTCCTGTGTCGTGCCGTGTATGCGTGTGATGGGGGGAGTAGACCCATGATTAGCCCCATTATTGTCAATATACAATTAGCTTTCCTTTTGTATACTTACAATAATGATAGAGTACTTTATTTGTGGCGAATGAAAATTGAAGTCGTAATCTCTCGCTACTTTGTATACACAGTGTGTAATGTCTAAAATATTACGAACAAGCAGTGGAAGTATACATTTTGTTCTGTGTGTCCTCTGCCAGGGCGTAATATATTTCTACGTCCAAACGCGCATGGCTTGAAAACTATCACATATAGGCATTTAACGCCTGGTATAATTTTACACTGATTTTCAACACACAATGTAACCACATAGCAATATATACATTATCTCATTAACATAAAGAAACATGAAAAACCATAATTTCGTGAACACCCTGTATAATTATTTACTTCAAGTCTATATACGGTACTCGATACCAAATAGAGAGTGATTATAACCGATTTTTGAAATTCGATCAAATAAGCACAACATATGTCGTTCCGTGCTTATTGTAACACCCTGTATATAAGTACGTATATCAACCGAAAGGCCTACATAAACGCTGCAAGTCCTCCATTGACACTTTTTTTTTTCTATCTCTCACCGTTTAAAAGTTATTTTGGATAAACGGAATTTGGAGCGGATTTCAAAGTCAAATTGCACCCCATAAAATTGAAGAAAGTATCCTTGAGTAACACTCCATGGGTTCTACAAACTGACGAAGTTTCATTAGAAGCCGCGATTTACAGTTAGCAAGGCTCCTTTATAAGTAAATGAAATAATATTTAAAACACCCTGTACATAGTTTAAACAAATATATATGTATACTGTAATCATTTGTATTCGTTCCACTTCCCGTTAGTCAATTCGAAATATGTTAATCACATATGTAGGTACTCTTCTGCCAGTTCACATTTTTAAAGATTCGCAGAATTGTATCTGTCGAAACTAATAAAAGAAAACATTTATATATAATATATACACTGAGGGCCAGACAAATAAAATTCCTTAAAATATATAAAAAGGAAAAGAGGTATATAGTATCGCATTCCTCCCAAATATCCTGTCACTTTGCCAAGAATCGCTTAATAGGATTTCCGTACTCTAAAAGCGAAGAGCGAAGTCTGGTCTTGAGATGGGTTCAAGTCTGATGCAATGAATAACTTTATTTTGCTATTGGTGTGAAATTCGTTAAAATAAGCAAAAGTGCTTCATAATTTCTTGAATTTAATTTTTCTTTTAATAGTAAGGGGATATATTATACTCTTTCTTATACGATTGAATATATACAGCGTGTTCAAAATGAAATCGGCACTATTGCTAACTTTCGCTTCTCATTTTGAAGATATTGAAGAAAATAATATTTTTTTTAAATGGAACCCCCTGTATATTTTTGCATATTTTGGAAGAATGAAGAACTCTGATAAAAAATTGTTTAATACACTACTACTCTAAATTTAAAAATGAAGAAATTAAGGCCGCTTGAATGTGTTAATGCCTATTGAAATGATCAAGTAGGCTACGGTTGATTAATAGGAAAAACAAAAAACGGATAAGCTTATGTCAAAATTATGAAATAGTCGACAATGATATTTGAGCATAGGTTAAATTCTGTTGACGTATGTACATTAGATTCAATTGATTTAAGTTTTGTTCAATTTACGTATGTATCTTTGCTTATAAATTAAGAGAAATATTGAGAAAAAAGTATTATAAATAATACAGAAGTCAGGAATAGTAATGAGTAATGAATGTATCAAACGAACAGTTAAATTTTATTGCCTGACAAAGCAATGTCTTGTGTGTGTTAATGAATTGGTTACAACTTATAATTACAACCTATTTCCCTAAATTGTGATAGATCTGATTTGTGGAAAAGAAATTAGTAAATAATTTACCACGACTTCTTGCAGTATTCCATGCGGTTAAAAAACCCTTTTTAGATCGAAAGTTGAAGTAGAATTCGTAATTTAGATAGATATAAAGACTCACAGGACAATTTAAGTCTAAAAATAATAAACAAAAAATATTTTCATTTGGTGAATATTCAGTTCGTTTAAAGTAAGAACAGAGAACGCCTATAACCGAGATACAGCCTGGATCCCATACGTTTTACAAGATGTTATTGAGAAGACCTATTCGGTTACACATGCAAAACAGCAAAAGAAAGGAATCCAATGTTAAAAAAAAATAGAACAAAAACAGGCCAGACGAAATGAGATTCGACCACATGTTTCATTTGTTCAAACGTTGTGTTTCGTTATACAAGAGCCAATTTTGAAGCAAGAAACTTTAAATAATAAAATTCCTTTATTTAGTTAGTTCATCTTTCGTATAATATATACAGGGTTATTCACAAAAAGTATCAAAGTTGTATTTTTTCTTAATGGCACCTTGAATATTATAATATACAAATAGTATATTGTTTTGTAGAAACTGTCAAAAACGCACTGAGCTTGAATCTTTTACACGTTTAATTATTAAAAAAAAAGTTGGTTATTTCATTTTTGTGTTGTGTTCTTTACTTATAATTGTTATTATTACATTATTATAATTAGTAGCTTGAACAGTTTTTGTTATATTTAGTTCTAACTATTAGATAATATCTCAACATGGTATTTTCTCATTTGGAGAAGAATGCGATATGCTGGAAGCATACATTATATACGGGAAAAATTCAATAAGGACTGTCGAATACTATGCAGAACAGTATCCTTTACGACAGCAGCCAGATCGACGTTACTTTCGTCAAAAACTTTACAGACAATTTAGGCAACACGATTGCTTATTTAAGAAGAAAAGAACAAAGAAAAATATCATTATCAACGAGGAGGTAGAAATTACAGTGTTAACATATTTTGAAGCCCATCGCGAATTTTCTATTAGAGATGCTACTAAAAGGAATTGGGTTTAAGTTACGCGTCAGTTTAGAGAATTTAAAAAAAAAAGCATAAGTATATCCCATTTAAGTACCGAACCTCACAAACATTACAACCAGGAGATTTGAACAGGAGGTTGGCTTTCTGTGAATGGTTTATCATGTAATTTTTGTGATGAAAATTTGAATGGAGCACAATGTATTTTATGGAGTGATGAAACAAATTCCTCCAATAGAGGAATGTTTAATAAGAAGAATGAACACTACTGGTCGCGAGAAAATTTATTAATAATGCGTCCACATGCTGCACAAGTTCGATTTAGTTTTAGTGTCTGATGCGGATTAATTGATTCGGCAGTCATTAGTCCAGTGTTCTACAATGGTACATTGACAGGAGAGAGATATTTTGAATTTATTCGTACCGTTCTAGAGGATTTCCTTGATAACGCCAAAATGTGTACTTTCAGCAGGAAGGTGCTCCAGCATACAACTGCCGCATAGTTCACAACTATCTGGACATCATCTTTGCCGCGAAGTGGATTGATACAAATGGGCCAATTCGATGGCCAGCACTCTCTCCTGACCTTTCAGCTTTAGACTTTTTTCTTTGGGGATATTTAAAAGATCAGATATACAGAACTCGGTACAACAACGTGAACGAATTGCAAAATAAGGTTAGAGAGGTTTTCCGCCAATTGGATGGAAGGACAATCTTAAGAGCTACCCAGAGTGTACTACTCAAGCGGGCACGAAAATGTATTGAGAATGAAGAGGTGATACCTTTAAGCAGTATTTATAAATTATGCATTTACTTTTTCCTTTTCAATTTAATTTCAACGACATTATTTTAAGATGTAATATGTTAAAATAAACATCAACCACAAAGACATGTATATATTTTGTTAAAAGTTGATTCTTTATACTGTTTGACATTTTACAAAATAAAAACCGCCATAACTTCTTTATTATTCGTTTTAAGACAGTATTGTATTGATACTTTTGCATCATAAATCAAAATATCTTTCATTTTTTTTTTTAAAAATATACAGGGTGTTCAATTTAAAACAAATATAAATGTCAAAATTTCTTGGAAATGCGTCATTCAATTTTTTTTTTCGTATATTGCATATTAATCAGCGTTAAAAACACTAATACTTTGCTAATTTAACCTACTTTCTAGAATCAATGGTGTGCACTTAAGGGGAGGTTTACATGTATTTGACTGGAAAAATCGATTTTTGGTTTTTTACATTTTTTGAAACCTCCAAATATATAACATACATGGTTAAAGCGGTTTCGTAATATTCGCATTGTTTAAGCTTCTACGGCTTATTAAAAGAGCGGGTGTACCGAACACAAACGGAGCAAATTAGATGTAATACTATATTCGACTCGGGGCTGCTCTGGTCGAAATATCATACTTATTGTTTGTTAGTGTATGTATAGTTGTCTTTAATGATTAGAAATGCCACTGTAGTCGGGATCACAAATAAACGACAGAGTAGCTATTTATATTACAATAATATGAAGCAATTAGATCCGAAATAAAACGCACATTTGAAGAAACTGATCTAACAATATTTCTTTTACTTAAAACACACTTTCCCACGCTTTAGAAAACTACTTACCATAAAATGTATCAATTTATTGCATCAGATGAACTTACTTACACTAAATTTCTTATAAAAGCTGGCTAGAATATGATGGCAAAGATAACCGCACTACGGATCATCAGAGTAGCACAGGAAAAATAGAAGTCGATGCGATGCCTTAAAAGAAATTTTCGCAACGATTTCGGATAGGCGACTGAGATAAGACAACTTTTTAAGCAATTTGTGATTTTTAGCCGTACTAAGATGTTACTGTTCAAGAAAAAAAAAGAGAATGCGTTGGAGATGTACAAAAAAGAATGAGTGGACTTTGAAGAAAGGGCGCTGGTAAACTGACTGACAAAGTTATTGATAATTTAACAATAGTGTACTGTGGACTAGCAATTACACAACATCCAGATTCTGTATAAAAAATGAAGGCAGCTATTTGGGCTACATTTCATTATAAATGTTCAACCGACGCGATCCACGACACATTTATTGTCCAAAAGGTGTAGACAACCTGTGTAAGTGGCGCGTTGCAGAAGCCAAGGTTGAGCTTGCTTCATTCATACGTGACCCTTTTGCAAAAAAAAAAAAATCAAGATGCTATTAGGCGGATTTATGATTTTTTTTCTAGAGTGATTTCTTGCAAAGATGCATTGGAAAAAATTGTCAAAACTGAAACGACTCGTTTAGTTCATGTGTGTAGAAACTAGCTTCAAAAGATTTACACTGCGACCCATAAATAATTCAACTTGCTACCTACATTGCCGCAAATTTATTCAATGAAGGTTACTTTTCTGTATTACAAATAATGAATGCGGTGGGAATTGCAGTAGGACTTGATGCCAAAAATTTCGTCATCAATTCTGATCGTCAGCGCATACAACGAGCAGAGCAGAGCATGTCCAGCGCTGCAAAACTTGCTGTGCTGTCTAAAGGGAAGCAACAAATTTTGCAAATGCAGAAGTATGAAGAAGAAGAAGGATTAATGTATAGTGCTGAAATAGCTGACTAAGTGTATGTTGAACTATTTGTAAAAATTTTTGCTGAGAAACTTTGAACGCGTTTTTCTCGAACATGATTTTTCAAATCTGCGTAAGTTCTAGTTCTTCAAGTGTTCAATATATCAACTTAATTCTTTTGTTTTCTTAATGTAAACCGTTTTTATTGGAGGTTATACCTATAATATACTAAAATTGCAATATTCCACATTTTTATATCCACATACACACAAAAAAGAAATAGAAAATAATCGAATCAAAGTCCAGGTATCTGCCACATTGTTTGCTTTCGACTTATTTGGTTAAATTTAGGTATAACCTCCAACAAATTTAATATATTTCTAACTTTCCTTTTTATTTTCAATTTCGGATCACTTTTGCGTATGCTAGAGTTTACGCAGTTTGACCGTGTTTTCTGTGCACATTGCTACCTAGATACAAATAGCGAACGTTATAGTGGTCTTGTCATTAAAAAATATATTTTTTTTAATGTTCAAGTTTAATATATTTATTAAGAAAAAGCCGTATTTTGTATATCTTTTCCTTTCTCTGAAAAAAAAGCTCAAAGTTTTTGGACTTTTCCGATATATATATGTAAACCTCCCCTTAATTTAAATCAGCCTGTATATTAGATACCTTGCATAATGAAAAGTTAATCCTGATTATCATTCATAAGGCTTTCTAACAAATAAACTTCTTCTGGCAGACTTATCTAATTTATTTCACCCAATGAATCATCAAATCGAGGTAAATGAATCACATTTATGTATTGAAACGTTTGAAATTGATATCATCCAAGACTATAAAAAGAAAACGAAAAGATATCACGTCTTTTTTATAACCTACATATACATCTTTTCTACTTCCAATAATCGCAAAGTTGATAGTAATAGAAGTATGAGTCACTTCCTATTTCCCAGTCATCATCTACGGTTCTATCTTTTCGCTTCGATATCCTATAGAAGATAGAAATAAGTAAGGAATTTTTACCCAGAACTGTATTATCCATCAAGTTCAATTTTATCGAACGAAAAGGAATTATCGAGATTATCAGTCTGACTCTGTCGGCTGTTCGGCTTGTTGTGGCGTTTTATCTGATATTTGTCTGGTGTTTTTGAGACGAAAATGAGGGTATGTACTTAGAGGGAGGCAAGTCGGATAGATACAACAAAAATTTAAAGAGAGTTTTAGAGCTGTTGTATAATATACCGTAAAAGAGTAGGTAGAACTGTTTATTACCTAACAAAAGCCATGCCAAATTTTTATTTAAAACTAATTACCAGAGTGATTAATTGTTAATTAACATTGGTCTTCGTTTTAATCATTTTTCTAGTCATATAAATTAGATATTAATTCTACTTTCAATGATACACACAGAACGTAGGGACGATTAGTTTTGCCAACCAGAAACATTGACGATATTGTAAGCATCTAGGCTATATCCAAATTATACAGGGTGATTCTCAATATATGCGACAAACTTTAAGAGCTGATTCCTGAGATTGTTTTGATCATAAAAGTTCATAAGAACATATGTCCAAAACGGTTTGGTTTTAAAGTTATTGAAATTTTTAAAAAATAAATTATGAACTATGACTAACACGATATAAATATCACAGTTGGTTCTTCAAAAACTATTGTGTTGAGAGGGAATTATTTATTTGTCAATAGTTATCAGAGTATTCATGCAATTTCTGTTTTCTAAAATGAATTACACGAATGCTGAGATGTGTGATATGCATTTCGTTTACGGTCTTGCCAATGGAAATTCGCGTGCTGCTAGACGTTTTTATGAAAAACGATACCCGAACCGTATCATCCCGCATCATTCAATATTTGCCCGTCTTCACCAACGTCTTAGTGAAACGGGAAATTTTAAAAAACGGACGACTGATAACGGGCACCCATCTACAGTGAGAACTCCACAAGTTGAAGAAATGGTACTAAATGAAATCGAGGAACATCCTACTACAAGCACCAGAAAAATTGCGTTGGCTTTAAACATTAGTCAGGCCACAGCTTGGAGAATATTGAAAGATCAACTGTTGTATCCATATTACATTCAACGGGTGCAGGCACTTTTGCCGGCAGATTTTCCGTAAAGAGTGACCTTTTGTGAATGGATGCAACACAAAATCGCACAAAATCCTGACTATTTGGCTCAAATATTCCTCACCGACGAGGCTACTTTCTCTAGAATTATTATTAATTTTCATAATAATCACATATGGGCCGAAGAAAATCGAACTAGTGAATGCCCATCATCAACATCAATTCTCTGTCAATGTGTGGGCCGGAATTGTTGGAGATCACTTGATAGGTCCACATTTTTTACCGATGCGGTTAAATGGCGAGGTATACCGCAATTTTCTTAAAGAGGAGCTACCCCTACTGCTGGAAGAAGTTCCGTTACAATTAAGATTACAAATGTATTTTATGCATGACGGTGCTCCAGCGCATTTTAGTTTAGTTGCTCGCAAGTTTTTGGACAATACGTATAATCCAGATCGGTGGATAGGACGGGAAGGTCCACAACCGTGGCCTCCTCGGTCTCCAGACTTAAATTCTTTGGACTTTTTTCTCTGATGGGGTCACCTCAAATCATTAGTTTATACGACTCCCATTGAAAATGTCGATTGAACTGAGAAATCGTATTATCGCAGCTTTTCAAACAATTCGAAATACCCCTGGTATTTTAGAACGGACTCGCCAGTCAATACGACGGAGGATAGAAGCTTGTATTGCAGTTGGGGGCGCTCATTTTTAACAGTTAGTATAAGTTAATTTTGTTTTACTAATTATTTTGTTGATTTATAATAAAAACATTAATTATGTTAACTTACTATTAAACATAGTACAACTTTAGAACTAAGCGATTTTGGACATATGTTCTTATGAACTTTTATGATCAAAATAACCCCAGGAATCAGCGCTTATAGTTTGTCGCATATATTGAGAATCATCCTGTATACCGTAAAAGAGTAGGTAGAATGTAGAACTGTTTATTACCTAACAAAAGCCATACCAAATATTTATTTAAAACTAATTACCAGAGTGATTAATTGTTAATTAACAATTGGTCTTCGTTTTAATTATTTCTCTAGTCATATAAATTCAATATTAATTCTACTTTCAATGATACACACATAACGTAAGGACGATTAGTGTTGCCAACCAAGAAACATTGACGATATTGTAAGCATCTAGGTTATATCCAAATTATATATTAATAATTTGAAACATTAATTAATTATAAATTACATTTTACTAATTCTAGACTGCCTGACGATGGTAAAAGTGTAGACCGAAACATAAACATGACGTAATAAATTATAAAATTTACAAGATTGGAAAAAAAAAAACTTTTATATTGTCAATTACCAAAAACGTTTAATTTAAGCAATAAAATATACCGTTAGTTTTGCCGTGAAACAACTATTGAATTTGTTCCTTTATAGAAACCACTTTTCAAACTTAAAATTCAAAGTGAGAAGGCAAGTTTGCAAACTTAACAGTTTAAATTTTAATATTCGTTCGCATTCTTTGTACCGGCTTTCTATTTAAATCTCTGTGGGGGTTTGAAATGGCCATGTAAAATTCAATACGTGTCCCTCTGCGCGAAAAGCAGATATTTCCATGTTTTCACCTTGGCAACGGTCTGTTTTTTATTACGTATTCATCACAAATTTTCCACTTTGTTCCTATTCAGGAGAAAGTGGTATTAAAAATTATCCGTGTAGATTTTTTATATGCATATACGATCTATGCCAAGCAAAATCCTTTCATCTTTTCTATATTAAAAGAAAAGAAATGTCATTATTTAAAAATATTCGCAAATGAAATTTAAGAAAAAGATTGACTAACTAAATTCGAATAGTGGACGATGTGCTATCTTGAAACTTTTTATACCATCTGATCAATTAAATTTACCCTTTCCCAAGCTATGATTTTATTCATTCAAAATATCATGTCGCTACACTGTGAAAAAAGATAGCATTAAATGAAAAGTTTTATAACTTTTGGTTTTTATCATGTTCAACGAAAAGAATACCTTTTCTCATAAAAGTGTTTATTTTAATTGAAAGTAGCGTGCTGTTTTGCCAGAAGACTATTTTCTTCTTAAGTACATGCTTTTCGACGAAAAGTAACCGTAATTAAATGGAATGCACCTTAGTTTTGATTAATATTTTATAATGGCTGTGTATAACTTCTGTTTAAAGTAAGACAATACACATTACATATTATATTTTTATTATTATGTACATATTTAACAACATATTTTAGTTTCTTTTAAGTATTATTGAATTATAAACAGTATTTTATATAAAAAAGCCGGACGTTTTGGTTTATTTGCGTGGACACGCATGTATACATTGATTTAAAACTTTTGTCTTTTAACGGAAAATGCAAGGACCTGTATTCAAGCTCAGTGCTTTTTTAGGCGGAAGTATTTTAGTTTTATTCATGTTCCCACGTGCATAAGTCTCAGATACACAAACAATACTGAAAAAAGTGAATATTTTTCGCGCGAGGTTAAAGAAATTTGAGAGATAATTAGAATCTTTTCAGTTAATGTTGATTTACTTATAAGCCAAGGAACTTTACAGCAGTATACAGGGTGTATCAGATATAGGGGTAAATATAATAATGATGTAGCAGCTGTAATCATATACAATCAAAAAGTCTTAATGCACAAGGGGTCTATTTGTAAGCATTAACGAGAAATTTTTTTTTTATAAATGCCGTGGGCTAGAGCCGCACCTGTGCCCAACCTAAATGCTGTCCCGAGTATACCCCCACATACCACTATCATTCAGCCATTACCGCGGTTAGTTTTGTGTGGATCGCCGCTTGGAGTGCATGCCACTTCGAACATTTTATTTAAATTCTTCCCGTCTCGAAAAAACGATCCTTTTCAGGACCATCATGATTTCATGTAAAGAAAATCGAAGCTTCATGTACCGGCAAAAGCGCGGGAATGTATAGATTCATTTTCGCGCGATATCATCATAGTAAAAAGGCGTGTTTGCAAATTTTCTGTATCTACATTTATTTCTGTGTAATTCGATTCAATTCATTTTGCGTTATAGGATTAAATAAATCCAGAAGAGATAACTCAGATACATGTGGTACCGTTTATTAACAACTAACTCTCGATTCGACAAAGCAAAAGAAAAATATTTACGTTTTTTGTAACTACTGAAGTCGCATATCCGGTGAAACTCGAACGTCTTATCAGGATATTAAAAATAATACTTTGTAGACTTACGTAGAATGTCTTTAACAAAAAAGAATGTTTATTTTATAAAAAGAAGAAATTTAAATGCCTCAGTTTTGCTATTTTTACAAGGGCCTTATTTATTCAGAATGACGTTAAATGAACTTACGGCATACCATTAGAATAATACTAAATGAGTGCAATGTATTTATACATAATACCACGTTTAGCGGGTGCTTAACATGACGTTTCCTTGCATCAGGCTCGGACTAAAGAATTTTTGACTCTAAATTTTACTTTTTTTATTCTTTAATGATGAAATCCGGTTTCGGTGGGTTTGTGCTTTATATGTCGTGTAGTTAACACCCAAGCAAAATTTACTTTTTTATTTGATACACCCTGTATAGTGTTGAGAAGGTTATAAAACTGTCACACATGGGAAAAACGATCTTGTTGTTTTCAGCCATTTTTCATGCATTTGGTTACAGTTATTAAATCATTACTTGATTTAGGAATATTAAACATATTCCTGTATTCAATCAAACAAATAATTTGGTTAGTATTAGATTTATTTGCAGCTAGCGCAGTATTTTTTAATTTAACTTAAATATTTACATGGAAGTAGAAATAAATATCGCATTTTATTTTCATATAGCAGTTTTCTCCCCATATAGTATAGCAGATGAGCAGATATACTTATGCGTAGTAGAGAAATTCTCGCATAGATGGCGCATCTCTTATTTCATTCCAGTAACAGATAATATTTCGCACAAAATAGGCTGGAAACTACGATCATAACATACTAATCTGGTATATTTACTAGAACAACATCTAATAGGAGTTATCGCCAATGAAAGGACGATTTCTTTAACGGCACACTAGAGTGTTACGGTGGTCACTGCGCGACCAACTTCCCAATACTACTAGGATTTATTACAACATTCTAACGGCAAATCCCTCCTTAGTGCATGAGTTTGGAGATAATTCATTTTCATTTCGATTGAAAATGAATTACCTCCAAATATATTTTAATATTATATTATTTATTCATATATTAAATAAAATTTTGCATTTAAAAGTGTTTTTTTTGATACACAACACCTAGTACTTACTCCTTACTACAAAATTGTAGTGTTATTTGAAACAATAATGTTTGATTTTACCTTTAAAGCTTGTAGCAATCATTAGAGCAATATTGTTGTATTTTTTTCACACAGCAGTGTAGTAAATAGTAAGAAAATTTATATTAAATTTTACTTCCTAATAAGGTGATTTTTCGTACAATGTATGTAACTAAAATTTATACACTATTGTGTCAACGCTTGGAATAGATTTTTCAGTAATTTTTACAACAATATTGTATTTAATAAAGAAATACAATCCGTTAACTACAATCGTGTCGTAGAAATTTAGATAAGTTGTAGCTAGTCGTATTCCCACGACAAATTGTAGTTAACTGTTTTACAATTGTTGGTTTTTTGAGAACATTTTTTTTTCTGTGCGTTCTCTTATAACTTTTTTTTCCAAAAATACACAGCATTGGTGATAGAACATTGATTGCTTGGTATTTTATCAAGTGTTGCAGAAGTAGGCTTTAGAATAGCAATCATTACACATATTTTCTTTTAACATAACAATGCCAACTATGCGTATCGTTAAAAACCAGTTTGGGCTTTATTATTTCATGTAAGGACACTTTTAAACAATTATAGTTGTACATACATTCTACAATACTTAATAATAATAATATTAAAGCTTTTATAGAGCGAATAGTTGAACTGTGTCATGCGTATGAGTCAATCTTTCAAGCAAAACACTTCATTCAATTACTCTTTATTGAGTGCATGGCATAAAGCTGCTATATATGTATATGTAGCTTTCTCTGTCTCTCGGTGTTGATGCACTCCGCTTGTGTGTTGTTGGTGATGTGATGAATCTTTAAGTAAATCGTGCCTGCAGCAATTATGTTAATCTGGAATTTCTTGGGTTAAAGTGCTAAAAGATATTTTACTTCTGACAAAGCGTCAAACAATGCATCGGAAGAAGTAATGAAGTACGTTCTAGATTTATACTATATTATTATATGTATTAAATAAAAACTACGATTATTTACTGTTTGGTTTGCTTAAAAATGTAGTAGGGATTAAATTGAAATATTTCTGTATATCATTTAATTATAGTTAAATTATTATTAAAACCGTTTTTTATTGTTATTATATTTATGTTGCTAATTCGTTTAATACCTGAGATTAGAAAGATAAAAATTGTTTAAATATTTAACAGGTGAATAATATTGTTATACTTTTCTATTTTTCTATTTGGGTCTTTCTACCTAAATAATAGTTTTGTAGGAAATTGCTCTTAAATAAAAATATTTATATGTGATGTGTATTAATGATACTCTGTACCAGAAATAATTGTAGACAATTAGGTTTATTTGTTCCTCAATTTAAGAAATGTTTACTTAAATACCATAACGATATTTTGATCAAATGTTATATACAGGGTGATTCAAATTAACTGTGCACCATTGCTATCTCTGTTATTAGTGATTCTAGAAAGTAGGTTAAATTAACAAAGTATTAGTGTTTTTAATGTTGATTGATATGCAATATACGAAAAAAACAATTGCATCACGCATTTCCGAGAAATTTTGAAATTTATATATATTTTTTTTAAATTGAACACTCTGTATATTGTTTAAAAAAATTAAATATATTTTAATTTGTGATGAAAAAGTTCTAATACAATATTGTGTTAAAACGAATAATAAAGAAGTCATGGTGGTTTTTAATTGATGTCAAAGATATGTAAATTTTATAATAGGCTTCTTTCACTTTAAATCAAAACAAATAGTATGTTGTTTGAAACTGTCAAAAACGCACTGAGCTTGAATCTTTTACACGTTTAATTATTAAAAAAAAAGTTGGTTATTTCATTTTTGTGTTGTGTTCTTTACTTCTATGTTATTAATTACATTATTATCATTAGTAGCTTGAACAGTTTTCGTTATATTTAGTTCAAAATGATTGTCAATTCCGCTCCTATAGATAGTAACACGGTGTAGGTATACATATGCCGTGTGTTTGTAATCAAGGTTTGAACTAATTCAGTGTTGGAACACAAGAAAGTAAACGGATCTGTCATAAATAAGAAAAACGTAACCTATATTTGAACTCGCATTATATAAACGACTATGGATTGGTGTTTCTGCTTGTAAAAATGAAATGTAATTAATTTAACTTTACTAAATTATGATTTTATAATTCAGTACTAACTGGTGTTTAACTAAATTTATTTATTACTTTAAATTATAACATACAATTAGTATAATTATTAAGTGACAAAACTGCATCTCTCAGTTCTTCTATGGTATGCATGCGGTTTCTATAGATCCTATTTTTTAGATAGCCAAACATGAAGTAATCTAATGGGGTTAGATCAGGCGATCTTGGTGACCATCTTTGTGCTCTAACGACCCCGGCAGCAAAAAATTGTTGAAGATATTGGCAGGTTTGTCGAGCAGTATGTGCTGGAGCATTATCGTGCTGAAAATAACCTGCTTCAAACTCATTTTCTTGCAACTCTGCAATAAACAATTCCAAGATCTGTTGGTAATGTTGGGCTGTTACAGTTTCCTGGAAGAAAATTGGCCCTATTATTCGCTGCCTGGACATAGCTAACCAAACTCCAAATTTTTAAGGGATGCAATTGCGTTTCTCGAAATTCGTGTGGATTTTCTGCAGACCAGATACAATAGTTTTGTAAATTGATATAGTCTGTTAGATAAAACCAGGCTTCATCTGAGAAAAATGATTTGTTTAGCAAGTCATCGTCCCTTAAATTGTTATTAAACCAATGACAATATTGCAATCGCTTATCGTGATCTAATGGTGATAATTCCTGTACCGTAGAAACTTTATAGGGATGAAAATGTAACTTTCTTTTGACAGCTCATTGCGCTAAAGTGTATGATAAGCCTATAAACTGTAATAAACTATTTCACTTAATGTTAATATTGATTTTTTACCTGTTTGTTGAGCTAATTACCACAGATAAATTCCCTTATTTTCTTACAGTATTCAGAAATACTATTGTTGGTGATATTAGATGTAAATATAAACGATTTGAAAAGAATTATAAGATAAATAATCGAAAGATACTACAACACGCACGCCAATGTCGCTAAATGTCAAGAAAATTCATTTAATGTATGAAGTTTATATGTAGCTAACTTCGCTCATTAAATTGGTAATGAGTATAGATAATTTTATCCGGAAAACAGTTTTTTTTTCTTACGACAATCATTTTGAATCTCATAGTATATGTGGCGCTATTTATGCTCCTATGTGACGTAACTTCCATATGCGCGTAAGCATACCGTATTATTTGTACCGTGGAAACAACCTTTTTCGTTCATTATCACTAGAAAAACTATGCGCAATTCCGTTTAGGTAACACGAAAAACGTATCTAGTTGCACATAAATAAATACACCGCGGTCCAACTAGGATTGGAGTATGTAACAAGCCCGGGTTAAAAATAACATATAGAACACACTCAGTCCAGAATAGACCAAAAATTTATTCATCCTGCACCTTCTCTCATATCGCATTCCCCGAAGTGAGATCCCTCTATTCAACACGTCTGCATCTGGACAGCGTACAAGCGCAAGTTTTCGATGGAAAGAATGTTATTCGAGGCAAAAAAAAATCAAGTTGTAATAAAAAAAAAACACATCCACCCACACACACACACAACACGGGTATACCGTATAAAACTGGTTTAGAACAAACAGCACGAAATAAAAAGCCGAAAATAAAAACAGCAGGAATAGAAAACAAGAGAGAAATAATAAAACTCGAAAAAAACCACCTCGATTTACCTGGTGTTGCTGATGAGCTGTGTATTGCGTGATACCTTGAAAGTTAGCGTTTTTCTGCATCGTTTGAGGGGGAAATTTTTTGTTAAAGTTGGAAGCCATAGTGTTTTTCTTCGTGTGTGGTGTCTTTTATATCACAGATTTACACCTAGTTAACAAAATAAATAATAATAATATATAGCAATTTTTCGCTGAATACGGGCTTTATTTACTGAAAAAATTAAATGAAAGCTTAATTATAAAAGGTCTGTTCACTGGAGCTACACTGACAAATGTCCATTCGAATATCTGTATTAATCTAGCTACTTTGGTTTTAGTAAGACTCCATTATACTGGGTGAGTTTTTTTATCTTGAGACAACGGAATATCTTTAAAACACTGCATCAAATGAAAAAAAAATCTTAATAAGATTTGTTATAATGTAGGTGGCTCACTGAATGGTGCTGAACTGAATCCCCCACCTGCTGCAGGAATACAGTATTAACAAAGTACACCGAGTAAAGACAAGAGAGGAGTTATAGCGGTCCAAATTTCTAAATCTAACTTCACACAAACAACAGCTTCCCAAAATGGCAGTTTGTTATTGTTTACGTTCGTATCTACACAAATTAGTTTACTCATCCGTTTAATCTATATGGTTTACTTGTTTTATTTATTTATTTTGCGTATTTTATTAGTTTTGAATTACCCCTGCAGTTTTAAAAACATTTAATGAACTATGATGTTCTTGTGTAAAAGGTAAGATCGGTGGCCAGTGGCCATAACATTTACATACTTTCTTATATATTATATTGTAAGGTTTAAGTGAAATAACTGAAATAATCGTGAAAGAAGACACCAATGGGTATCATGTCGTAGTGACAGTCACTCCCGCAAGATAAATTTTGATGCTAACGATGGTCGCAGTTTCTTGGGATTTCCGAATGAATCTAATATATATATGACACGACAAGAATTAAGAAAGTACATGAATAAAAAGAACTATTATCGTTGTGCAGAGATTCCTAGGTCACATTAAATCAATTTATTTGTTAGATACACATTTTAAGCTAGATTGCTATTTATCGCAGTAACTAACTTAATTCATTTTATGTTCACTTTTTAAAATAATGTGATTTTGGTTTGAACTGCATTCTACTGGTATAAATTTTAATCACATTTATTCACATTATAGACAATTCGATATTATATAGTCTACGTTTGAACTCTATCCCATTTGTGCATCCCCGGACATTATTGTTGACAAACCAGTGCAGGGTCGGATGTTAGAAATGAAGTAGTCGAATCGAAAGGAACAATCTTTGTATCGCACAGAACGATATAGTCATAACTCTTGAACCCTAATTAAAAGTTATTGTGTGTTAGTGTCAGAAATTTTAAAGTCCCTTCCACCGATGCTGTTGCATTTTTATTAATTTATTTGAGAAAGAACCACAACATATTTATTCCTGGAAGAATCTTTTACACTATAAAAATATAAACAAAGATTTATTTCAAAAAAAGGAAGGAATATGAACATAATTATCGTAAAACACTTGCAAATATATGTATCACTTAATCAAACATTATATTTTACTGGAATCGTGTTTTTTATTACTATAAACTGTTCATAAATATTTGCAACAAAATCAGAATAAAAAACGCATAAATTTGTGTATTTTTTTAATCTATTTTTCTACTTCCTTTAAAACATAAATTATTCTACACGTTTGAAAATTTCCGGCAACAGCTTTACAAAATGGCAACTGGGCTTGAAGGTCATTCAAAACGGACCACTCTAGAACAATGGATTTTTGCGAACATGTCCTTAATGTTATATTATATACTGTGGTATTAAGATTTAGCGCCGTTATGTTTAATAACGACAAAGATATTTATTTAAAACTAATTAATGTAAATTTTGCAAGCTTTTTTACAATAAGAAATTGACAAAATAATGTTTGAGAACAAGGAAAATTAACACAAAAAATGTTTAACCCAAATCAGTTTCAGTTAAGAAAGTCTTAGAAGAAATGATCACAATTCGCTTCTTGACAATATGCAAGTCTTGAAATTAATAAAACAAAGATTATACAAAATATATAACCCAACATAGTTTGCAGTTAGTGCAATTTAATTTTGTATTTTATACTAAAATATTTAATATATTGTGACATTCTTATTAATAATTTGACGTAACAACGCAATGCTGTGAAAAACTTTAAAACAATTAATAACCAAGGTAATATATATCATAATCAATTACTCTTCGCTATAAAAAAAAAATGTTTCTTCTTATAATTATTTTTAGTAATTGAAAAAGACTTATTAAAATGTCGAAACGTTTTGCAAGATTTAATAACCTGTTTTATTATCATCAGCCAATATTCCACTAAACTTATTAAAAAAAAAAGAAAAATTAATTCTGACAGCTTCCCACATAGCCAAATTTAAATTTCCCCCAAATTATTCTTAGTAACTTCAACGTTCAAATACAAAATTACCTACTATTTTGTACTACATTCACAGTATTTTAATGCCTTTACGTTGAAGTTACCAAAAATCAGTGGCGGGAAATTTAAATTTGGCTATTAGGGTTAAGTTAAATACTGAATTTAATTTCATGGATAACTAGACAAACATGAATTAAAAAAAAAATATTTAAATATCTTTGCCGGTATCAAAAATAGGGGTGCCTCTTAATACTATACCTTTGGAGCAGGATTCTATTGAAATTCGGGAAAATATACAAGATATTGCATTTAAAACTAAAAAGTTACTATCATTTCCGGCTAAACCGGATGTATGATTCGGATGTAAATACATTCGCCTATTTCTAGATTTGCATTTAATTATACGTGAAAAGTCTTTTTAAAATCAAAGTAGCCATATTTATAGATATTCAAACCCTGTGTATGTAACATTCTTAATTTACAGAGAAATTCGAGCATTTTCAACCATTTTGCTATCATTAAAAAATTGCTTAGAGAAACCGGTGAAGCTCGCATTAAAAAAAAACACTTTTCATGAGAAAACCGTTAATGTCTAGTTTGTAGCGGCCTGAGTTAATATTTGGGTGTAATTTAAACTATTAGAAAGATCTAAATATCTCTCATCAACATTACATTCGCAGCACTCTAGATTGTGAAATAAAAATTCAAATTTTTGGCAAGCAAAGAAACGAAAACCAACAATTAAGCCATTCTGAACTCATAAAATTACGTAGAATCACAAATAATAATTATACATTATAACATATGTTAGATAATTACAAATTTACGGCAAATAACACACATGTCTAATATTATTAAAGAATCTAGGTATAAATAAAAAATTCTGGGCAGAGAACGGTTATTGGCAGGGACAGTTGATATTAAAGTAGTATTTAAGACATCAAACAATTATTTTCTCTTTTAAGTCTTGCAGTTTGTCGCTAAAAGTTGCATTTTCAAAATTGTTTAAAGTGGCTCTCTCTGTCATTGTTGTGCCTTTTCGTCCCATTTTTTTTTTAACAAAAAAATCCAGACTGTAATTATTAGGCATCCATATATAGAGATAGAGACATTCAAATTAGAATTAAATTAACATAGTAACGATGAACGCCTTTTTTATTATATTAATTAGCAAGCATTAAACGCATATTTCTGAAGCAGAAAAGCGTGAATATCATTATTATAATGACGGTATTAGACCAAGTGTGTATTATAGAGGTTAATATTCTCTCTTCTAGTCCCGGAGCGGTCTTATATTCACACCGCGAAATTGCAATACGGCCGGTCAATGTTGCGATTCCATTTGTTTATCAAACGGAAGAGGAAAAAAACGAATGAAAAAAATAAAATACCGGTTTTCCGTGCTCTCCATGCCGAAGAAATAACCCCCCGCGTTTCAAAGACAAACACATCGCCCGTCTATATGGAGATTATATACGCGGGGTGGGGTTCACTTCTTCTTCGGCACCGGCTACTAATAAAACACCTGTCCAAAATTGCGCTGCCCGAAATATGTATTAATAATAAAATACATCCGATATCTTTGCGGATGGGCACGCAGGAAATAAGAAAAAATAAGTTGAGAAGACGATCCTATCTCAAAACTCAAGACACTGAGAGTTCGCAGAGCTCACAACAGCCGGATAATGAATAAAATCGCTATTCAAAACTGTACTCACCGTTTAGGCTTCGTAATAAAATCTCTTATTAGTGTATATCGGCGTTCGTACGGAGAAAAATCCACACAATTTATCAAAATTAAAAAAAAATTACGCAAAGCACGCGACACAAACAGCACTACCCCTCATACGAGTCGAATGGATACTGAAATTTTATCCGACTTCTATTATTTTATACGTCAACGCGCCTGCGCAATATCCCAGCGGCGTTCAGCCGCGCCAATCGAAGCGCTCTCCTATTACGCGCCGTGGAATTTAACAGTTTTTTTCCGAATCGGGGTTTATTCGCGATTCCCTTTCGATATTTCGCGGATTATCCCGGTGATTCAGTCGGGATTCGACGGGATTCCGGCGCGATCGCGACGGGGGGCGAACGCGCAAGCGCGATTCCCCCCTCGACCGAGCGCTGATTACTCACTGAACGGTGGGAGAACGGGCAGAATTTGACAGTTCGCGAAAACCATGGCCGATAATTTGGGGAAGAGGCCGCGGAAAGGTATTCTGAAGAACTCCAGCAGCTTCGATACGCAAGACGCTCACTCGAACGCCAAGTAAGTGCCGCTAGATTCGTCCCAACCCCGAAAAGACTTCCCGCCCGAACGTTCCGGTATATTTCGCGTGTTTGTGCATCTTTTATTCGCACGTCCCTGAGAGTAGTGTAGACACACCGTAGATAAAATACCTGCCCATCCCATCAACTCCTTTTACCCTGTTCGGGGAGACGATTTTTCTGTCCTTCAATAAATCGAATTTACAACTGCACGCTCCTAAACGTAATTGCGGAATGCGAATACGCAGACATAACCTGCAAAAATGTTAATGAAATTCGAATCTTTGAATGGGAAGTCTCAGTAAAAGCGTCCACTACGGTATAGCTTGTATATTTACGACTAATTCGGCACAACTAACGGTACGTACTCATATTTTTATTTAAATGGAATAGGAATTCTCTTGATAGTTCGTACACGGATGACATAATAAATATCTGACACTATAGTTTATATTGTTGTCATGCGGTAATTGCAAAGCGATTATCTCTCTATTAACTCGTGCCATTTGATTAATTTTTATTGCTTTACACATCAATCTTTATGTATCTTAATAGACATCTATGCCGGCTTTAGATATTTTTCAAATCATCTATTTGTTTATGCATACGTTTATCTCTAAGAATTTTAATCTTTACAGTACGAGATTTAACATCAACCTCTAGCATCATTGCACAAATTGTTTTATAATATAAGAAGAAATATACCTGTTTTATTTAAAAAAAAAAATAATTCACATCCAATATTAAAATTCCAATTGAAATTGAAGAAAACAATAGCATTACCTTTTTAGACCTCAAAGAGCCTCAAAAACATTAAAAATAATAACAAAATTGTAACTACTAACTGGACGTTATCTAAATCTTTACAACCTTTTTCACAAAACGTCAGTATCATTATTAGTTTAGCTGACAGAAACATTAACAAGTCCTGCATTTCGATTGATGCTATTAATAATGCAAAAAAACAAATAATAATACTTTTACCTATTGGCACTTAACAATTCTTATATCATACAGTTCCATTATCCCCAATTAATATAAATATAGCCAGGAAGTAATAATTTTGTATTGTGTAAGCATTGGCAGTACCTTTATATAGATATCACAATTGCGTGTTTGTGTAGATAATACTGTTTAAGCTCAACTTTCCTAATTGAATTACCGTCTAAATCGAATCAAACAGATTACTAAAGAAAAATAAAGATAGGGAGGCCAATAATTATACTATAAACATTCGATGCATGTTTATGAAAGAATAGAGATAAAAATAATAAAAACACAAGTGATAACGATTCCACCGACAATTCCTACTTCTGCACGCGGTAATTACAACGTGGTTTTACTTAATGGAAAGGTGATTTATTTTTCCACTTTGGAAACATTTTTTTTTTTGTATAGTTAATAAGTTTATGTTGTAAATGCTTTATATACATGAAAATTATGTTGAGAGAAAGTGGTTTTTATGTAGCTTTAAGTAATGTAGATAAAATTACCCGTTTAGTGTTTTAGGCAAATTACCACGTATACAGAGTGTCTCATATGTAATTACATTTTATTAATTAAACTTAATACCGAATTAAATATATTAAATTGAATATCCTACACTTTCCTATGAACAAATAGTTTCAATAAGATTTTCTTGAATCTTTTCGTATTTCAGATATATGTTTTTATGTTCATATACAGGCTGTATCAAAATTTACCCCACATATTCTAAGGCTGATTTCAGACAAATGACATAAATAAGATTTTTTTACGTGGCTTTGGCATCTGGAAATATAACCATTTCTTTTTCAATTTCACATACAGGGTGTATCATAATTATGTAATTTAATTTCACCCACATCTTCTAGGGCTTATTTTAAATAAATAAGTTAAATAAAATTCTTTTATATCTCCTCCCGTTTTTTTGAAAATTAACAATTTTCAAAGAATGTATACTATGAGATTCAAAATGATTGTCGTAAAAAAAAACTATTTATCTGTACTTATTACCAATTTAATGAGCGAAGTTAGCTACATACAAATTTCATGCATTAAATGAATTTTCTTGACATTTAGCGACATTGGCGTTCGTGTTGTAGTATTTTTCGATTATTTATCTTATAATTTTTTTCAAACCGTTTATATTTACATCTAATATCACCAACAATAGTATTTCTGAATACTGTGAGAAAATAAGGGAATTTATCTGTGGTAATTAGCTCAACAAACAGGTAAAAAATCAATATTAACATTAAGTGAAATAGTTTATTACATTTTATAATTTTATAAGCTTATCATACACTTCAGCGCAATGAGCTGTCAAAAGAAAGTTACACTTTCATCTCTATAAAGTTTCTACGGTACAGGAATTATTACCATTAGATCACGTTAGGCGATTGGAATATTGTCATTGGTTTAATAACAATTTAAGGGACGATGACTTGCTAAACAAATCATTTTTCTCGGATGAAGCCTGGTTTTATCTAACAGGCTATATCAATTCACAAAACTATCGTATCTGGTCTGCAGAAAATCCACACGAATTTCGAGAAACGCAATTGCATCCCATAAAAGTTGGAGTTGGGTTAGCTATGTCCAGGCAACGAATAATAGGGCCAATTTTCTTCGAGGAAACTGTAACAGCCCAACGTTACCAACAGATGTTGGAATTGTTTATTGCAGAGTTACAAGAAAATGAGTTTGAAGCAGGCTCCAGCACATACTGCTCGACAAACCTGCCAATACCTTCGACAGTTTTTTGCTGACAGGGTCGTTAGAGCACAAAGATGGCTACCAAGATCGCCTGATCTAACCCCATTAGATTACTTCATGTTTGGCTATCTAAAAAATAGGATCTATAAAAACCGCATGCATACCATAAAAGAACTGAGAGATGCAGTTTTATCACTTAAAAATTATACTAATTGTATGTTATAATTTAGAGTAATAAATAAATTTAGTTAAACACCAGTTAATACTGAATTATAAAATCATAATTTAGTAAAGTTAAATTAATTACATTTCTTTTTTACAAGCAGAAACACCAATCCATAGTCGTTTATATAATGCGAATTCAAATATAGGTTACGTTTTCCTTATTTATGACAGATCCGTTTACTTTCTTATGTTCCAACACTGACTTAGTTCAAACCTTCATTACAAACACGCGGCATATACCTACACCCTGTTACTATCTATAGGAGCGGATTTGACAATATTTTTGAATCTCATAGTATACAGGGTGTACTGCAATTACTTACCGAAATTTTACCCACACATTCTCTCACCCCTGCTGTACAAATAACCTAAATAGAGTTTGTTCTTACCATTTGCGTTTCGGAGATATAACATTTTTTTATCTTTAATTACGTATGCAAGGTATATTGTAACTATATAATTAAATTACGCTCAGATATGCTAGGGTTGATTTTAAATAAATAAATTAAATAATTTTTTTTCTTTATATCTTTTCGGTTTTTGAAAATTTACATGTTTGAAAAAATAGATATACAGGGTGCGCTACAATTACTAAACGGAATTTTATACACCCAATCTACTACTGACGCTAAACAAATAATCTAAATAAAGTTTTTTTTTAACACTTTGAGTTTTGGAGATATCACTTTTTTTTTTAATTAAACATGCAAGTGTATTAGCATAGCTATATAATTAAATTAGGCACACATATTCTAGGGTCACTTCTAAACAAATAAGTTGAATAAAGTCTTCTATTTTATATCTCCCCCTCCGTATTTGAAAATTAACATTTTAAGAAAATAAATATACAGGGTGTGCTAGAATTACGTGACGAAATTTTATACACGCATTCTATTACTAATGCCAATTAAATAATTTAAATAAAATTTCTTTTTATATCTTTGCGTTTTGGAGTTATAACATTTTTTTTTACTAATTACATATACAGGATGTGCGCCAAAACTAACGCAATTTTACCTACATACTCTATGTATAATTCTAAATAAATAACCTAAATATTTTCTCTATATATATGTGCCCTTTTAGAGTTTTTTCCAAAATTACATATACAGGGTGTATTGAAAATATGTGACGAGATTTTACCCACATATTCTACGACCAATTCCAAACAAATAATCCGAATAATTTTTTCCCCCATCTCCCACCGTTTCCGAGATATTTAACATTTTCTTTTTCAGGAAAAACAAAGAGACGAAATGGGACGAAATGAACATCATAGCCACCTTACATCCGCCGGACAAGGATTACGGACACATGAAGATCGAAGAGCCGAAGACGCCGTACAACTACGTCGATCCCGACAATCTGGACGTCATAGACGCTACGGAATTGGCCGAGAAGATCCGATTGGGAGCCGAGCAACTCCCGAAGGCGTTGCAGGAGGACGAATCGGAAGAGGAGGAGGAGGAGGAAGATTTGACGCCCGAAGAGATCGAAAGGAGACGAGAATCGAGAATAAGAGGAAGAAACACTACAATGAATTTTACGCCGTCAAGTTGGCGAGGAAACTGCTGGAAGAGGAAGAAGACGAAGAGGAGGATAACGAAAAGGAGAAAGGGGCGAACGAGAGCGATGGGAGAAAGAGAAACGTATGGACAGTGCTTCCGTGGAGGAGGATAAAGATAAAGACTTGGGTCGCAGTGCTGACCTCTAGATTTTAGAAATGTAATTTTTTATGATTGATTCGATGATTTTCTTTTTTCGTTTTTATCGGAGGCAGCGCGTGGATTGTGTGTGAGATATTTTTGTTTCTTTTGTTTGGGGGCGGCTGTCTTAATTTGATATATACAGGGTGTTCAATAAATTTTTTTTTTGTAGTTTAAAGAAACAGGAATGTCTCCTTCAACATTTGAACAAGTCTTCGACGGTAACTTTCGTAATGGATTCTGCAGATTTTGTGATAACTTCTCCGAGGATCGTAATTTCTATTTTAATCGAAAAAACACCAATTTCTGTGTACCACAACGTTGATTTTGAAGTCCGTTAATTTAGTACTAATTTAATTTTTATCGTAGCAAGTGACGTTGAAAAAACAAACGCTTATTTATAGTAATTCGTAAGTAATTCTGTGTATATAAACAATTATTATTATTATTAAATTATATTATATTTTATATTATATATGTAGCTATTTAAGATATTAAAACAAAAAGAAATTTGATGATAAAACTAAAATGGCAGTATTTTCTCTTTAATTTTTTATATGAAACGATTTTTATTTAAAATAATGTTCCGATTTTTTGTGTGGCAATTTTATTTTTGGCGCCCAATGTGGGGCCGAGCTACATTTATATAATCGTCGCACTTTAAATCATATATGAATAAATTCGAGGTAATGATTTTAACTTAAAAGGAGTGGGGTAAACTTGTAAGATAATATTTTGATTAATTACGCCTTTATTTCAATTTTATTTTTGGCGCCCGACGTGGGCTGACGTCAAAACGATAAAATTTGCATGAACGTTGTTTTTTTTTTTTATTTATTCATAATAATTGTAACTGAATACACGTTTGCGAAACATGGATTATTGAAAAATTCCCACCAGTTGGTAAGTATGACTTTTAACCGCTACTTTCAGTATTTATTTGGCACACCGAATGTATTTCCATATATTTTTTTTAATTTTAAATTACGTTGATACCATTTTCTATTTATCAACACATTTTAAAAATCGTTTAATTATTGCAAAATTCAATTTAATTATACTGAAAATACAAAAAATAAATTCAACAGCCTTCCTCAAACGAAGATCGAGTTATAAAAGGGGCATATCTTACATCTGTCCATTATAATTACCAAATATAACGACTAGAACAAACCTGAAGTCGAATTTATTCTAGATAAAAATAACATAAATGTCCTTTAAAAAAGAAACAATGAATACAGAAGAAATAGGACTCTTGAGTGGTGTGTTAAATATTTCATTGTTAAATTTTTCTATGATATTTTTATTGAATGTTCAAAATAAAACTTTGATAATATTACTGTAATTAATAATACAAAACAAAATAAATAAGATATGTATTTAATAGCGAAGAAAATATTTGCGTAGAAGTCGACAAATTAGTTAATATAATAAGAATTACAATATTGAATTTGTTAAATTTGTCTTCGATTTTTTAATATTTTTGTAAATGTTATTATGTATATATAATAATATATTGATAAAAATAAATATTAAAAAGTAACGATAATAATTAATATTTTTTTTTCTTTTTCATTTCGCTCCTATATAAAATATAAATAATAATTTAAAATTTGAATGTAGTAGGTACACATTTTATAGTAGAATTCCGAGAAGCAAACTGCTGACAGATTTTGAATTTTGGTTATTTATATAGTCGTCAACATTTTATATATTGAAAAATAAATTCTTGTATTTACAGTGACAATATATTAAATTAGATTAGATTTAGATAGATTATTAAAGATTAACAATTTGAAATATTTGCTGGATTTGTAGTTTTTACATGTTTGGCAATTGTAAGAAAGATGTCGCCAAGTCGCTGTTGCTGGAAAAATCAAAAATTTGAATCAAAAGTTCAAATAAACTCGATTCAAAACTATTTTTTCAAAATACATAGTAATTATAAAAATTCTAGTTTAAACTTTTAAATATTGTGGTAGCTGTTCTTGTATTACATAAGAATTATAATTAATTCAAACCTAACCTCATAAACGCCAGCATAACCTTAAAAAGTCATGGCGTACGATTTCAAATCGAAGCCGAAGTTAAAGAATTCCTACAAAATCTAGGAATAGAATACAGATTCGGTTGCTACAGCGAAAAGAAGCCGGAAGGTAGTTTGGTATATCAGTGAGAGTTCGCACGGACTCCTCGAGAATTTCCTATAATAATAATTAATCTTCCAGTTTGTCATTTATTGGCCGATTACTTAGAAGCGATAAAGAAAGATTATGAGAAAGCTAGGAAGTTGTACAAGACGAACTGCGATGACTACAAATTCGGTAGGAGTTGCTTGAAGTTCGGCACCTATGCGTTGCTGGGTAAAGGAGGGACGAAAGAGGATTTTAAAACGGCATTGGAGTACTTTGAAAGGGGTTGCGCACAAGGTGTTGGCGATTCGTGTTTTAATGAAGGATTGCTGAGGATAACAAGTTACGATAAATGCCAAATCGAACGGGACCATCCTAAGGTTAGTCGTTTTTAGTTGCATAAACTTCAATTTGCCCTTAATTTCCATTAGTGAGGTTAAGTAATTATCAATACTGTTTTTGCTTTATTAAAAAATAATAATAACTATTAAAGGGCATGTCGTTATTAGAAAAAGCTTGCGAGCTTGGTAATCCGAACGCATGCTACTATGGCTCGGGATTCTACATAAGCGGATTGAAAAAGGAGAAGGCAAAAGATGATAAGAGCAAAAGTGTAGAATATGACGTAGCGAAAAGTATGGAACGCGCTTTTAAGTTAGCTCAACGTGGGTGCGAATTAGGGAATGTTTATTGTTGCGTCAATCTTAGTCAAATGTATAATAAGGGAGATGGTTTGTAGTTTATTTAAGATTGTTTCAAAACTTGTTAAATGAGGATTTTGTAGGGGTTGAAAAGAATGAAGAGTTGGCCACGAAGTATAAACAGATGGCGTTGGAGATGCAGAATCAAATGCAAAGTAATCAGACGTTAACATTCCAAGAAGGTTTGTCATAGTGTTGAAGGGATTTTTTTCTGAATTTATCATATGTTTTTATAGTACTGAAATGGTAGTTAATGTACAGTTGTTTAAATAAATGTTTTTTTTTTGTTATAATTGAGTATTTTTTGTCTTCTATGATCTTGACATTTCTTTTAACTATAATTCTTAAAAACGAAAGTAAGTATTTTATTATTTTAGTCCTACAAAATATTAAAATAAAATTCACACTTTCATTAAATTCTTTTATTTATCGAAAATAGTTACAAATATCTCATATATTATTACAATAGAAATTATCACTCTTGAATTCAAACAGCATATATCGGGTGTTCAGGAAGACTGGGTTTTTTCATTATAGCTCTATTTTTGCTTTTAGGAACAAATCTTTTCTACAAAAATTGTACAGAATTAAATGCTGCACAACCTAAACATATTTTCGACTATACAGGGTCTTCCAAAAGTAAAAACCAAACAAAAAAAACTACTTAAAACGTACAGCACATTCTAAAAGTGCCACCATCTTCGCTGGGCGAAGATGCGCAGCATCTAGTTTAACTATAATTCTTAAAAACGAAAGTAAGTATTTTATTATTTTAGTCCTACAAAATATTAAAATAAAATTCACACTTTCATTAAATTCTTTTATTTATCGAAAATAGTTACAAATATCTCTTACATATTATTACAATAGAAATTATCACTCTTGAATTCAAACAGCATATATCGGGTGTTCAGGAAGACTGGGTTTTTTCATTATAGCTCTATTTTTGCTTTTAGGAACAAATCTTTTCTACAAAAGTTGTACAGAATTAAATGCTGCACAACCTAAACATATTTTCGACTATACAGGGTCTTCCAAAAACAAAAACAAAACAAAAAAAAACTACTTAAAACGTACAGCACATTCTAAAAGTGCCACCATCTTCGCTGGGCGAAGATGCGCAGCATCTAGTTTAACTATAATTCTTAAAAACGAAAGTAAGTATTTTATTATTTTAGTCCTACAAAATATTAAAATAAAATTCACACTTTCATTAAATTCTTTTATTTATCGAAAATAGTTACAAATATCTCTTACATATTATTACAATAGAAATTATCACTCTTGAATTCAAACAGCATATATCGGGTGTTCAGGAAGACTGGGTTTTTTCATTATAGCTCTATTTTTGCTTTTAGGAACAAATCTTTTCTACAAAAGTTGTACAGAATTAAATGCTGCACAACCTAAACATATTTTCGACTATACAGGGTCTTCCAAAAACAAAACAAAACAAAAAAAAACTACTTAAAACGTACAGCACATTCTAAAAGTGCCACCATCTTCGCTGGGCGAAGATGCGCAGCATCTAGTTTAACTATAATTCTTAAAAACGAAAGTAAGTTATTTATTATTTTAGTCCTACAAAATATTAAAATAAATTCAAACTTTCATTTAATTCTTTTATTTATCGAAAATAGTTACAAATATCTCTTATATATTATTACAATAGAAATTATCACTCTTGAATTCAAACAGCATATATCGGGTGTTCAGGAAGACTGGGTTTTTCATTATAGCTCTTATTTTTGCTTTTAGGAACCAAATCTTTTCTACAAAGTTGTACAGAATTAAACGCTGCACAACCTAAACATATTTTCGACTATACAGGGTCTTCCAAAAATTAAAACAAAACAAAAAAAAAACTACTTAAAACGTACAGCACATTCTAAAAGTGCCACCATCTTCGCTGGGCGAAGATGCGCAGCATCTAGTTTAACTATAATTCTTAAAAACGAAAGTAAGTATTTTATTATTTTAGTCCTACAAAATATTAAAATAAAATTCAAACTTTCATTTAATTCTTTTATTTATCGAAAATAGTTACAAATATCTCTTATATATGTATTATTACAATAGAAATTATCACTCTTGAATTCAAACAGCATATATTTATGACACATTATAACACTTTTTAGAAATCTTCAAAATTTAAAAATTGCAACAACAATTTCATTTTGTCCTGGAAAAGAAAAGATAGTGGGCAAGCCGAATGTCATACATTAGTCCTGCTTTCATCACTAACCAAGTAAAGCGGGGCAGAAATTAGGATCTGATTTATTTGAGCATTATGAAGGAGGATTTTAAAAATTCCCCTGAACTAAATTATTTCCACATAAAAACATCTGCGATAGACTCAAATTGTGCAAAACATTCAAAGATTATTAAAATATTCAATCCCGAAAAAATAACTTTAAACTCAGCCATTTTCGCAAGATTTTCTCCAGATCTCTAAACATTTCCGACTTAAATATCCCAAGATCGGTTTGCTACCATTTAATCTTATTCAATAAATCTTTTCGTCTCCATCAAATGATCTTCCAAGGAAAGTTTTAACGGATTTTAAAGAAAAAAATAAGTTTTCATGCTAGAATACACTCAAAGGGTTCAGTTTTTTTTATTACCAAAAAGACTCGTAATTAAAACTTTACCAATCCCAAAAAATAAATAGTGTTAAATTTTGACAGTTTTTCTAAAGAATCTTCTCCAGATCTTCAAACATCACCTCCTTGGATATCCTAAGATTAATTTTGCTGCGTTTAATCTTATTTACACTTTCGCCTTTCCAATGATTTTCAAAGAAGAGTGAATGGTATTCAAAAGGAAAGAAAATTAACGATTTTCACACTAAAATCCTCCTAATGCTTTTAAACTTAATTTTATTACCACAAATCATAGAATTATTAAATAGCCCACCAACCCAGAAAATATATTGATAAATTTCGCTAGTTCCCTTAAAGATTCTTCTCCAGATCTTCAAGCACCACCTCCTCAGATATCCCAAGATTAATTTGGCAGCGTTTAATCTTATTTACATTTTACACTCTCATCTTTCAAATGATTTTCAAAGAACATCGAATGGTATTCAAGAAAGAACATTAACGATTTTTACACTAAAATATTCCTAATGCGTTTAAACTTAATTTTGTTACCACAAATCATAGAATTATTGAATAACCACCAACCCCAGAAGATATATTGCTAAATTTCGCTAGTTTCCTCAAAGATTCTTCTGCAGATCTTTAAGCATCATCTTCTCAAATATCCCAAGATAGATTCAGTAGCATTTAGTGTTATCCAAACATTATCGTTTCGTTCTTCAAACGATTTTCAAATAAAATTAAAACCCCACAAGATATATTGGTAAATTTCGCTAGTTTCCTTAAAGATTCTTCTGCAGATCTTTAAGCATCATCTTCTCAAATATCCCAAGATAGATTCAGTAGCATTTAGTGTTATCCAAACATTATCGTTTCGTTCTTCAAACGATTTTCAAATAAAATTTGTAGTGATTTTCGGCTTTCCCACTATCCAAGCGCGGAAAAAATTAACAAAATTCACTCAATCAACACTATTTACACTATAACAAGTCCAAGGTGTTGATCCTGGGCTTCCTCGGCAAGTCTATGCTTGGCAAAGCGTCTAATCTGACATTTCTTTCGCGCGAACTGTTCATCCAGAAATGACCTGAAGCCGTCTTCGGGGATCGTGTGCGTTAGAGCTTCCGTGGATCGCTGTTTCCTCCTGGCGAATTCTGGAAGGGCACTATCTATAGAATATAGGATTAGGGATTCTAAAAAATTGCTTCAATATTTAGTCTACCTCTCCAGGTGTTGAAGGCTTTTCCAGCTTCGTATAACGTGGATTGATTCAGCAGTTGGGCCGCCCTTTTGGGTTTGAAGTAGTTCCCGATGATTTCCTCGATGTCCGGCTTGTCAATGGCGGTCTGAAGCAGCAAAATTATCAACAGAATATTGATGAACTGCCTCGATACGTACAGAAGACGATGTCGACATTCTGCTAGACGCGTTTTCGGTACTGTCCGGTGTTGCGCGTTTACTTAAGCGGCCCTCTATCGGATTCCCCCGAAAAGCAAGCAGCGTGCAAGAGATCGAGAAAGAAAGAGATGGAAACATGCATCGAATGGATTTCTACTCTGATCGTGAATGATGATGTCAAAAGCGGCAGAAGGGTGTTTAGGGTTTTGGGGGTAAAACATGGTCACCTTTACGAAAACCGGATCGCTGTCTTCCTCGCTGGAATCCAGACGAGCTGGAGCTGTCTGGGAGTTGCAAAATCTGCCTGGGAATAAAATTCACGGATGCTACAAGATTTTCTAGATCGCCAGGGGTTAATTGGTGTGAGTTTCGCGAATAGGATCTTTATTCTCAATCGATTTTGAAAATTTAGCTTCTCTCACCTGGAGGTGGTAGTTTCGTCCGGTGGACCACCAATTCGGGTAGTTTGAATTTCTGCGAATCTTCCAACCAAATCGCTTGCTCCTTCACAGTTTCCAAATCCCTAAATCAATACAAACACATCTCAACCACAGACTCGATAAGCCATTGAAAAGTGCACTTTTCAATGGGTAAGTAGAGTCTTTCTTCCATGCAGTTGCATTTAACTGTACTTACCTGTAATTGCATTCTTTCTTCATGGATTCTGCCATCTTTTCCGATATCTGCGACAAGAGCTTAATGTTCATATCCTGCTTTCTGATCGTCTCCAGGTAATCTTCCCTTTCACTCTCGAATTCCGTTTGCAGATCTTTGATTTCTTTCTCCAACGTTCTCACCTGTTCAAACAACACGTATCAAACGTGTCTACCCACTTGGCAAGTAATGTTGCAGATATCCCAGTAATATTACATTATTTACTAGACAGCGATGTTAAACAAAAACTTGTTACTGAAATTTGGCAACAACATTAAATAATGATAGAAATATATATTGCACGCCATTACAGTAACATTTCAATGTAATCAGGAAAAAATATTTTAAAACAATGTTGTAAAAACAAAGACTTTGTTGTCAGAAATGTTGAGGTAATATTTAGTTGTAACATTGTCATATTTGTTTCTGCAAATTTAGAATTTTGAAAACACAAAACTAATAGAGCAAATTTTCTCTATAAAGTAAATAATGGTGATGATTTTTTTTTAACATTTTTTGTAGCCTATAACAATCATGTTAGTGGCGTTGTGGTTGCGCGCTGCGCACTTGTAAAAGTTAGTATCGCTTGCTATCACAAGTTTTTTCGTACCGCGCATACACGAGTTGGCGTGAACCTGTGAACCCCCTCTTTCACAAATATACGGTAATCGTGACTGGACAGGGCGTGGATAGGACCATCTTGGGATTGTGCCCGTCGCAATTATTTGATGAGAAAAAATTCCCGTCAATAATGAATCAACATTATCAGGTAAGTTTATTTTATAATGCTAAAGTAGATATGTCGATCCTTTCAAATTCATCGAAGATCTTTTAAGACGATATTATTATGTATATCATAACCTATATATGTTATAGTAAAACCTACCTGTTGTCTATAAGGATGAGCAAATGTCACGTAATGTCATTCTTAGAATTCCTAGTAATTCTTGATCAAATACAAAGTTTACAATAGATTATAAACATTTATATATAAAATATGCAGCTTATCCTCAGTTTTCATATAAATAAAATAGCTTTTCTGATCTCTATTTTTGACGGTGTCTTTTTTTTAATTTCAGAGAGAATTAGAAGAAATATTGTACTCACAGATACAGAATACGAAATAACTGTCATGGAATGGTTCATTATGCAAAACAAAGATTTGATAGAAAAAGCAGAAAATATTCAAAGGGAAAAATGCATTCGGGGCGTTTTTCTTATGTGTTGTGAGTTTTTGTTTAGATTCTATTCATGTTAATTTATGTGCCCCATAATCTGTTTCCAATACTGAAGTTATTAAAATGGAATTTAATGTACATACTTTTTTTTATCAATATATGCCTTTATTGTCTTCTGTAAGCAACATTTTATGTTTAAAGTATTTATTAATGTATTTCGTTTACTTAAATAGCTATTTTAATATTATTCATAGTATTACTATTTAGTTTTTACATAGAACTATATGATATATGATTGACCATTTTAATGTATCTGCAAAAATAATTACAAAAAAGACTTATAATGTTATATTATAAAAATGCCTTATTCATTATATTTTCTGGCATTATGTTAATATGTAATTTTAGTAAGTGAAGATAAATTCGTATAACACAGAGGTGGCCCGATCTATCGAGGGTAACATGAAATTATATATTAACTTGAATTTCAATAAGACTGATTGAGATTCCGTTTTTATATTAATTAATATAACCTCTCGATAAACCTCAAACATCATGTTTCTTGTATAATGCAGCAAGAACTTTCGGAGTAAATAAAAGATCCTAATAGAAACATTAGCGTGGATATATTTATAGAAACATTTAATTGCCACACTGTATCAATATTTCTCTGTAACATATAAGAAATGTTACGGAAGAGCTATACTTCAACATCAATCGTCATGTTAAAGTAATGTTACTCGAAGACCTCGTATTAACATTACTGGGAAATATTGTTTCGTAACATCGCTTAGGCGGACATTAAACAGTCGTAGAAATGTTACTGCATGTGGTACATTATATATATTTTTGTAACATTTCGCGTTACAAGATAACATTTAGACGACGTTATAGTCATGTTATTTTGCCAAGTGGGTAGGTTCATACAATTTTAAAACCAACTCACTTTATAACGATATTTTCTTAAGATGTCAGATTTGTGCTCCAATTCCTGACTGATATCTTTGTATTGGTTCTGGAGCATCTCTCTGTCTTCGTTCATCTCGATTTTGGCCAAAACGTGAGCGATAGCACTGAAAAATAGCATCTATTAAAGATTATACGGAGTCGATCATAAAATGATTGTCTGCTAATAACATCAATTTTTTTGACTGAAAATGGAACTCACCTAAGTCTACGTTCTGCCGCTAGTTTTTTCCTCTTCCTTCGCTCAGACAATTCAACATCACCAAGCTTCTCACCACCAATCATGCTAGCCTTCAAAGCTTCAATTCTCTTCAAAATCTCTTCCTTGGATGCGATTTTCTGTTCATTTTTCTTCACAATCTGCCGATTCAACGTTTCTATATTCCTCTTGTACTCCTCCCTAATTGATTCTATCTGTTTTAGGATGGTCTCCTTTTCGTTCTTCTCATTCTCGTGGAGATCCTTCAGTTTGGCCATCTCCTTTTCGTAATTCTTGATCAACTGGTCTCTTCTGGTGTCCAAATCTTCTGTTTTATCAAATTCAGATTTGGTTAGATCTTCGACATACAACGGCGTGGATTGCCTGTTATCTAAGAGTTGCTTTAAGCGTTCGATTTCGATCTGGTATTGACGTAGCATCGTATCTTTCGGGTCCTAAGATTATTGTGCAAATATGAGAAAAATACTTCCGGGAAAAGAATACCTAAAGTTACCTCGTTAATCCTAGGTTTGTTGTGGATGTTTTTAGCCCTATTGGCATACCTTAAAGTGGAAAGCGTTTCAACGTAGTCCCGACTGGCTGGGCTAATGCAGGCTATCATTAATGTTCTAGTATTACCACCTAGTGAGTCCTAAAAATGTTGTTTTTTTTGATATTACAAGGAAAATTTTCCATCGTGGAGTCTTACTTGAAGCAGTCTTGTTAATTTTGAATCTCTGTAAGGGATATGTTTGGCTTTACCGTCGACCAGGGCACTGATGACGTTTCCCAAAGCGCTTAACGATAAATTAATCTTAGTAGCTTCCTTTAGCCTCTCACCAGTGGCTCCTGTTTTGGTTTGACGCTCAGATCCGGCCAGATCGACCAGATTTAATTTGCCTGCGAAGCAAAATTATTATTATTACTTTCCCACTTCCCAGATAACATGTAAGCTTACGACAAGCTTGTCACTTACTTGACTTTGCATTGTCGAAACAAGCTTAACGGTTAAAGGTTAATGCAACGTTGTGACAAGGTTATTATATCATGGTACAGTGACTTCGTGTATTTCCGGAGTGATTCGGCATCAATCGTTTATCGAGTATTGATTTTTTTTGGTTTAACCGCTAAATACAATATTTTTAAAGATCTATTTAATTACAAAATTCAATTTTTCATATTCTACTATCAACAAATAATCAAAACATACTATTTTGAAACGCTAACTTTAAATAATAATAATAATAATAATAAGATTCAAACCAAAATGCAAAAAAAAAGTATATAAAAAAGATAGAAAAGATAGAAGAATGAAAAAGAAAAAATACATAATTAAATAAAACATAAGATATATTCAAAATTCATAGTAAACAGTGTTTCGTTTACTATGAATTTTCAGTTATGATTTTCTCATTTATTAAACAAAAAAAAATATAATTTACACCATTTATAATATATATTTTTACATGTTTGTTGTTAATGTACATTTCCATATTTTTTATGACCTAAACAGCAAGAAAAAGAAGAAATTAATACCCAATTCCTATTTTGTTTTGATTGTCGCAAGCTTCAGTCAAAGTTTGTACAGGCTTTCCTCTAAAACTTGACTCAACATTGTCATTCTAACCTTGTCAAATGCTTTTACATGCAATGCTTATGAGAACCTTGTCATTCTAACCTTGTCGCATGCTTTTACAGACAAGCTTATGAAAAACCTTGTCCTGTGTCAACTAGAAACCTTGTCATAACCTTGCAGCAAGCTTACACCCTTGTCCATGACAGGCTTACCGACAAGCTTTTTTCCCTTATCGGAATAACTTTAAAAAAAGCTTGTGTAAACCTTAAATTGTCATCTGGGTTGGAAGCATAAAACACACAGCACAAAATGTCTACCATACATCCAGAACCTCCATAAATAATAACATAAATAATAAAAACCTTTTTTTATGCACTCGTTGTTATTCTCCTTGGACATCTGTTCCAACTTATGGTGAAGATGCTGTGGGACCTGGAACTGGCTTGATTCATCAGGGTGGAGCCTATGATGCGATTTCTCGAACCTATACCAAGCAGTTCCTCACACTCTTCGACATTGTGAACTGGTTTTTGTGTCAAACCTGAAATTCGAAGGTTTTTTCAAGCATATTGCAGCAGAATATTTTCAAAAATGAAAATTATAAATGATTTTAAAGACCTAATGAACTGAAAGATGCGCCTAAGACACCAAATGAATTTGAAATACCAGTTTAAAATCTTTTTCACACTCACCTGGAACGATTAATCCCTCGTTAGGTAATTCCTTCAAATTCAACGAATTGTGAAGAGATAATTTTTCAGACGGTAAGAGCAGATCCCTATAGAATCACATTTAAATATAAATATTTTAGCCTTCAATTTATCCTAACAAACAATCCAAACCTTATTTGTTCATTATATATTTCCAAATAGCTAGCTAACGCCAAGTATTTCACACCATCAGTAACTGCAATCGCTTCGAAAATATGCTCAAACGCTGGATATTCACGCCTTTTCCGGAACAGCCTTGCTGCCCTCCATGGTGAAAGATTTTCCGCATCCAGTTTGACCGTAAACGAATATGGTGCTATTGTACCCTTCTAGAATGCTCTAGAAGAATTTTGAGAGTTACGCGATGTGTTTTTTTTGCCAAAATTAGATGCGCAAAAGTGCTTACTTCGACCAGGGGGTAACAGATATCGTTGTAGATGCATTCTGTGGCCGAATTTTGGTCGTAAACCGAGTCGAAGGTGAAGTTTTTCGATAACGATGGGCTTTCGTTGGGATCCCATATTTCCACGGCACAATCTCGCATTTTGACGACACACTGTAAGGACAAATGTGTGGAAAGTTTGCAAAATTAAAGCTTATTGTAACTAGGTGTAATCATCTTAATGAAGAATTAATATATCCTCCCGAAAAATGAGCTATTCTCGACCAGATACGAAAAATGAATATACAGTAAAACCCATCTAAAACGACCACACGATATTTGATCCTTAATCCTTACATATATAATTGCTTTATATCGATAATAATAGAAGAACAGTAATGTCGTTAAAAAAACATTGTTTGTCAGTTGTATTTACCGAAAGAAGAGCTAGATCACCTTTATTTTACAGTTTTAAGCATTGTAAAGCACTAAAATTTCGATTTTACTCATATTTCTTAGCACATCTAACGATAAGTAAAGGATAATGCATTTTAATAACTAAGAAATGTAATTTTCAAATTGAGTATTGTTTAAATAAGTTTATACTTGCTATATACAACTAGTTTATGGCACAAAAACAAAATCTAGAAAAAAAAAAAAAACAATGAAGAAGTTGATATTAATAATATAATCAATGTTTTGTAAACAAAAATTAAATTTCACTATTAGTGATTATACAGTATAATCTTCTTAAAATGACCACTCAATGTTTTATCCCTTAATTAATAATTTCAATAAAGTTGCACTATATATATAAGTACATAAAATTAAAAAAAAATAGATAAACACACCTTATATAGTAATTTTTAATTACTGAAAAGTATAATTTTCAAATTAGATGTTGTTTAAATAAGGTTATACTGTATATAGAGCTAGTTTATGGCACAAAAATTTTCTAGAAAAAATAGCAATGAATTAAACGCTTTTATATTTGGTATAAGTATTATAAATATAATCAATATTTTGTAAACCAAAAACTAGATTTTACCATTAATGATTATCTGATTATACAGTATAATCTTCCTTGAAACGACCATACAATGTTTTATCCATTAATTCATAATTTCAATGAGGTTGCACTGTATATATAGTATATACGATTAAAAGAGGATAAAATATACCTTAGATAGTATATTTTTAATAAAAAAAATTTAATTTTCAAATTAGTGTTGTTTAAATAAGGTTATACTGTATATACAGCTATTTTATAGCACCCAAATTTCTAGAAAAGAACAACAATGAAGAAATAACGCGTTCATATTTGATACAAATATTATAAATATAATCAATGTTTTGTAAGCAAAAAACTAGATTTTACCATTAGTGATATGATTATCTGATTATACAGTATAATCTTCTTGAAACGACCACTCAATGTTTTATCCATTCATTAATGATTTCAATGAGGTTGCACTGTATATATAAATATGTATATAAGATTAAAACAAGAGTGATAAACATACCTTGCAATTCAAATCTATTTCTCTCTTGTTCATGGGCGACATCTTACGATAACTTTGACGTTTTCAGCCATTACTTCACGAGGTAAAACAGTTTAAACTCATTTCTGAAACGTTAAATTGTAGAAGATAATTTCCATTGGAATTGAGTGTAAAAAATAGCGTTCTTAATGTGTATAAATTTAAAGTTTTAGGTCAATAACAAAAACGCCAGAAAGACCTACACACAAAAAAACAATTGCCACAAAAATAAAAGCATTTGATCCGCATGAAGCAGAAATATGCCAAAGTTACTACTATCAAGCAAGTGATTCGGAACACTCTGTATAGTATTTTTCAAAATGATGCATAATCTGTTCTTGCATTCATTTGCATCGACACCCTGTATATTAAAAGTGGTATAAGGCTGAAAATATTTTCTTTAAATAGATCATAGTTAGCCATAACTATTATGCAAGTTCAAAATCAAATTCCTACTAGAATAGGTTTGGAAATTCTAATGACCCAAGTTCGGTGGAGCACCCTGTATATTTTATTCGTTACTATTTGTCTTGGTATAAAGAAATTTGAATAAGTACTTATTGATTTAAAAATAAAATAGTTAATAAAGTCAAGTGACATCTCAACACACATTTCTATCACTTTTCCAATGCAGACAATAATTTGAAGTGAATTATGTCAGAAAATAAAGCTATTTCAACGGTTAAAATAATATTGAACTTATAATATATTTAACCTCTAAGATTTCCAATCAATCTCTCTTTGTTGTGTTTTATTTTAATAAAATTTAATGATTTCTTAATATTTTAAAATAAAATAATTAATTAATGCGAGTGAGATTACCTTGTCACATATTTCTGTCACTTTGCTTTAATGCAGAAAATAATTTAATTGCTTGTTTAACGTTTATTTAACACATGAAATATAATTAAACAAACACATTTGTAGGTTGTTCTTGTTTTATAGAGATTAATATATATTTTCCAACATTCACATCAAAACTATTATATCAACTGACTAAAATATCCTCATGCGCAGAATACGCTGTCATAGCCACGCCCCCATTTAGGCGCGAATGTTTTAGAATTTAAAAATGTTCGTTACACTTGTAATTATTTTCAGCATTTTAATTTTTTAGGTTTTTATTAAATGGTATTATTTTTATATATTTAAAATAATGTTTACTCAATAATTTAAAAACAAAGTAAAATTATTATCTTATAGAATATTTGTAAGGAATTTCAAGATATAAGAATATCATGTTTAATATCTGTAATGGTTTTATTGTACTCTTCGTGGCAAAATAACTACCTGACACCTCATTTCAAGAGTAACAGTTTACCTGCTTACCGCAGGAGGTTTAATAAAAAAATATATGCCATTTTCTTTTTAAATGCGCATTGTAATTCGTTCCACGATTGCACCATCTTATTTCCTATAAGTCTTTAAATGGATAGAACTCGCAATACCCTTTGCAATGTAAATTCCTAGGACGAACTAGGGCAAGGTTGTGCTTGTCATTGGAACTCTCAAGTTCTCATTAACAACTAGAAGCTATTGTGGAGTGTTTGTGTCGGTATGAATTGATGTTACTTCCGATGTCAACAACGCCTATAAGCCTACATACCTCCTATTTTAATGAGGTGAACTTGAAACGTCTATCAGGTCATAGATTGTCATAGCAACTGCACTTGCAACACGATATATGGTCGTCACGCTTTATGCAGAAAAGTACATAATTGTATTTGATTTTATTGCCGAGAAATATGTACATATATACATAAAACTCCGAAAATACATTTTTGCGACCACATATACCACATAACAATTTCCACGAATAGAATATGTTAAAACTCGTATATTTTATTCCATCCTACATGCATAATACGTTCATTCTAATTTATTTATGACTCGGAATAAATCAGTAAACTTCCAAAGAAATTCAGCCAGAGATTACCATCAAAGTATTCGTCGAATTGGGCATGCAACCCGGCCAAGGTCACGTGTGCGTTGGTGGGCAGCTTTCATAGCGATTTTACGTGCATATTACTAAGAATTAGGTGAAGTTTCGAACAAATTTGCATTTTCATTCAATCATTAACGTATTAATTGCATTTAACCACGAGAATCGCGCTGAAGTCTTTGATCCGTCTGGATTTGGAAAGTATTTCGTTCTAAATCAACGCTTGTAGTTTTTGGATTGCTGTAAAAAGCTCCAGAAACATTGAAGGTCTTCAGATGATTCATTATAACTTGAAAAAAATATGTACCAAATAGATTTTTTTTTTTTGATTATTGTTTTCAAATTTATCAAAATTTTTTAATTAGGTGTTCGTATGCAACAAACGGTTTCAAATTTATATTACCTGCTAATTTAATCACTTAACACAATATCCTTAGTCCTTAAATGTTTGTATCCACTTCATAAAGGCTTCCATCGTCATTTTTCGAGCACGCGACCTTTTTCCCCACTAATTACTGAAATCGCCACACCACTGTTGCCTGACCGGGCAAGCGACGCGTGCCACACTAAAATACCAAGTTTGACCCTTCTAATGTTAACCTTACGATACCTTACAGACCTGCGCTAAAAGAATAATTACTTTCTCGATGTTTTCATAACGTACACAGCTGCCTTGAGGTACAAGTCGCAGTACTTTTCTAGTCTTGAAAATCGTACTTTCCATATCGCAATTAAATATTTATAGACATTACCTATTACGTATCGATTTTCATTTGCCACATGTCAAATTGTCTGTTTGAATTAATAATCATAATGGTAAACGTAGGAATATGAATACGCTACAAACTTAAATAAATTTAAGTTAACTACAATATGTTAGTTTTTACTAAAATTTGTAATTTCTACCTACATTTTTGATTAAAAATTGTGTTTTTAACAAAATATAATCCTTTAGTTAGATGTTTAAGCAAAAAATAAAATTTAGCTACATTTTTAACTAAAAACAATATTTTAGCTATATTTTTAATTTGTGATTTTAGCTACTTTCTAACTAAAAATTGCGTGTTGGGCTACATTTTTTGCTAAAATTCCATTTTTAACTAAATTTTATATTTTCACCTAGTTTTTAGAAACTTGATTAAACTAAATTTGTTACTTTTAGCTAGTTTTTACTAGATTTATCATTTTTAGCAACATTTTAACAAAAAATCTATAATTTTTAACTACGTTTTTCTCAAAATTAGTCATTTTTCGCTAGGTTTTTTTACTAATCATGTCATTCTTAGCAACATTTTTAACTAAATCTGCCATTTGCAGCTAGTTTTTAACTGAAAATTGCCTTTTTCCCTATTTTTTCGCCAAAATTTGCATTTTTTGCTGCATTTTTTACTAAATTTACCATTTTTAGCTAGTTTTCACAAAATTGGGTACATTTGTAAATAAATTTGTTATTTATAGCTAATTTTTTTTTTTTTTAGCTCGTTTCGTACTAAAAGTTGCATTTTTGACAGATTTTAACTAAAAATTACCTTTTTGGATACATTTTTAACTAGGTTTGTCATCTTTAGCGACATTTTTAACTAAAATTTGTAATTATTAATTATATTTTTCACAAAATTTGTCATTTTTAGCTAGTTTTTTTTTTTACTAATCATGTCATTCTTACTAACATTTTTAACTAAATCTGCCATTTTTAGCTAGATCTCACAAAATTTGCATTTGTAACTAAATTTGCTATTTTTAGCTAGTTGCTACTAAATTTGTTATTTTAGCTAATTTTTAACAACATTTTTCACATAATTATCATTTTTGGTTAGTTTTTTACTAATCATGTCATCTTTTAGCAACGTTTTTAACTAAATTTCCAATTTTTAGCTAATTTTTACTACAAATTTATTTAAGTATTAAATTATTTAAATTTAGGAAATTAAAAAAAGAATTAATTTCATAAATGCACTATCAAATTATTAATTTTTTTTATTTTAAACGCGATTTTCTAAACATATATAGCTGAAAATTAGCTATGTACAGATAAACCACCCGTTAGTATATTAGAAATCTCTTTTATTAAGCAAAAAATTAATTATTTTCACAATGATGACGCAGCAAATTTCAAATAAGGGGGTCGTTGAACTGCAAAAACCGATTAAAAGTTTCAATAATCAGGCGTTTAATGGGGTGAATATACAAGCTTATTAATTACAGACTAAATAGAATGCTGTGAGCGATAAAAATGTTTTTTTTTCTTGTATAAAATTTTCAAAGATATCGTAACAGAAATGGCAACTACATTTTATTTATTCATAAAGCTAATACTTTTTTTATAATGAAAAATTAAAAATTACTTAGAGATATATTGATTTTAATATGAATTTAGTGTATTTAAGAGATTTTATTTTTTTAAAGAGCCCTGTTTACCTCATAAAGGATCATATACGTTTACAGAAATTATCTAGAATTTAAATGAATTTTGCATACAACACTATTGTTTTTATCAAAGGAAAAATTATTGCTAAAAATTATAATTCTAAAATTTTATATTTCCCGCCTAAACGATAAAAAGGATCTTCTGTTGTCAGGTTTGTTCGCTGGTGCTACACTTTCCACACTGACTCCTACTTAAAACAGGATAAAAGGTTTACTCTTTATGCATCTGAGAAAGAGACAATATGCACCAGTGTAGTTGGTGTAACACCAACGAACAAACCTGTCATTTGCACCTATTTCATGTATTTTGTATATTATTATGCAACATATTACATATTTATAAAAATTTATAATTGTGGAAATGTATTTGACAAAATTCGTTTTTAAAAATATGTTTATTACCTAAAAATTAAATAACATTTTTATATCTACATATTATATCACTTTTAATTTTAAAATTTGATTTTATGTGTTTCTCGCCTGAATAATTAGGTTAAGATCTTATATTATTATGTAAAAACATGCTGGAAATAAATCCAATACGTTTAAAGTGACTTTATTTTTAATACCAGCCTAAATGGACCAGAAAATACTAATTTTAAAACACAAATTTTACTTATTTGAAACGGCAAAATTTCAATGCAATCCCAAATGTAGTTTCTATCAATTTCTTATGTTGGTAGTTCAAATCATACTAAATTGAATATTATCCACGTTTTAATTAATCCTATTTTCAATAAATATTGCATTTATTGACTGTCAAAATCCGTATATCGTATCAATTTCCAATTAATTTCCTATTTTAATCGCTTCGTAATCATTTTCTCTCAGTTCCTTTTCATTTTCACCGGTTGGCAGCACAAATAACCCCAAACATCTAAAATTACCGCCACACGAGGGACATGCCAATTCTGTCAAGATCAATCCGTCAGATTCCCTCAATCGATTCAGGTTTGCCGGCGTTTCTAAATCGAATCAAATTAACGCAGTAAAAGAACGATGGCATTAAACGCGATCCTGCTGGATTTCACCGTGGATCCCAGCCACGTTAAAAACGACAATCAACTTTCCGTAGTTTCTACGAATGTAGAGAACGTCTTGCGGGATTACCTGACGAACATGAAGCTACAGAACAACATGATGTTGGACGATTCCCTGTTCAAATTGTATACGGGAGATCTGGGTGTCGTCTGCACGGTTAGAGTGTTCAACAACGGATTGGTAACCATTAATATCGAGTATTATAAAGGGGAGAAACAGGAACCATTGATAGATTACGAGGTGAGTCTTGTAGTTTGTATGTCTTGGGAGGTGTCGTCTCGTTCAGTTTTATAATAAAGTAATGAATTATTGTAGCGTTTGAAAGTTGTCGAGCAAAAAATAGCCGTCACACTGAACTCGTTCCGTTCGAAGCTGTTCCCTCCGTTGAAGAGGGGGTCAGTTATCGACGTGTACTTTTCTAGTTCAGGTTCGCATTTATTTTTGATGTGGAATGTTCATATTTTTCGTTTTTTTTTTTCTTAGTTTCCCTCTTTGGTTAATTTGAACAGCTTAGTTTTTGTTTCAAGTTTGTTCGGGAACGTTCACTTCCTAGTACTCTCAGTAGAATTGCACTTTTATTACGGGCAATCCGTTCCATTATATGATGATGATTGTGCTGAGCAATTTGTATTTCTCTTAGAAAATCCTTCTTTTGTTATAAATATGAATCTATCTTTGAAAAAGGTTAATGAATAGTAGCATGATGGTAGTGTTTTAATAAGAGGAGACAAACTAGTTATACTCTTTTTCCCTAATTACTTTAAAATTATGCCATCATTCGTCAGATTTTTGTTTGCTGTGAAGAAGAACTCTTGGGTCTTTAATATGAATAAAAGAAAATTGAAAATAATTGTATCTATAATTATGGTCATTATAACTCTAGAAAAATTAGATTAGACTTCATTGTTTTATTGTACAAAAATACACATTTCTTGAAAGTGACTACAGGTATTTTAATTCTTCTCGCTATGAATCTATATCTTTTAAGTTATATTTTGAATTTGTAATTACACACTTCAAGAATGTCTCGATCTAGTAACTCTTAGAGAAACCTCTAATTTTATAACAACGTAATATTAATATAGATTTAGATTCTATATTAATATCAATCATCAAGTTCATCTTCATCAAAAGTTGTTTGGAGAAAAGAATTTCAGAAAATTAAAAGAAAATTAAGTTTTTTTCCAACAAACTGGTGATTTTTATATGACCATATTTCCTCATTGTAAATGACTTCTTGTAGAAGCTTCATAGAATGATTTTCGCGAAATTTAAAAATATTTTCGTTTATACAGGGTTGTCCGAAAAGTTGGTAAACGCATTTTTAAATTTGAGGTTATTGTAGCATTATTTAAAACAAGTCTGTGTGAATTTTATGTTAGAAAATATCACTTTAGGCACTTTTAATGCTCGGAAGAATACCAAAGCAGCGTCATTATATGTAATATTGGTTATAGTTTAAGAGACACGTAGAGAATCAAAATAAAAATCTAACAAAAAGTGGTTTGTCTCCCCTTATAATACAAAGAATTTTTGGCTGTTTATTATTTTGTTTTTATACGTTTTAATAGTGTATTTTTTCATGTATCTACAATAAACGTGCATTAATATGATTAAAATTGTTGAGAATTTGTGAAAAAGTGTTAACTGTGTACAAAATAGTTTGCTTTTTGTAGTAACCTATCACCACCTTGATACGATTACATTACAAAATTGTTAATATCTAATTTACCTTAAGTATTTTGATATAATAGTGTATAGCGAATTTTCTGAGAATTGATTTGGAGATGTTCCATTTAAAAAATACATATTCTGGTTAATGTTTCGAAATAGCGATGTTCAACTGTCTTTTTTTTATATATTAACCATCGTAATCAGCTCTAAACATTACGCCTTTTTGCTAATTTAACCAAATTCATAGCTCCAATAAAAACAAAGTGCCGAGATAATTTGAAACAGCCCCTATATGCCATGAAGTAGTGTTTGAGAAGAAAAACCAAATTTTATTAATTTCCAATAACCAACCCCGATGTAGGTAATAGGTAGAAACAGTTCAGAAATTGTCTTCAATTGCATTTTTCACCATATACTTATTATGTGGTTAATACATTTGTTAGTATAATTTTGCTTTCTCTGTATTGATGGTTCTAAGAACGTAATTGTGGTTTTGTGGGATTATGATTTCTTGTAAGTAGCTTATTTGCGTTATTATTCAGAAACACTTGGACATGTAATGCATTTAATTAATTCTACACGGTTTTTTTTTATCAATATCAAAACCATTGTTTATATACATACTAGTTAGTCAACCTTATGGACAAAATAGTTAACGGATTTTTGAACATTTTGGACAAAAGCGGTAGATGGCAGCACGCCGTTGTGTCCGTTTGATTTAAATATAAACTTTATAGTTAGAACTACTACATACAAGATGGCTCTCTTACGTGTCGGTAAAATATTATTTAATTGCAATAGTTACCTTGTAAGTTGTAGGCAGATTGTAGGTGAGGCCCGGGGAAAGGAGAGGGTGGATAGGCGATGACGCGCCACTCGATAATTCTCGTGTTTACATTGAAATGTTTGTTTTGTTAGGAAGAATAAATATTTAGTTTGATGATATATAATCGTTATTTTTTTACCATTTTACTTTACTTTTTTTTAGTTTCTAATTTAATGTTATGCTTTATATAATGTGTGTAGTTCTAAGTTTTGTGTTATATTTATTAATATTTTTTATTTGATTACTTATGTTTACTATTGCATAATAGTAGAAATTCGTTTTTCATTATAAAATAAACATGTAGTTTGGGAGTACAAATCGCCATTTATATTTACATATATGCACCACGTTACTTATTAGGTTTGTTTGTTTGTCTGATCTAAGCAGATCCAAGGAATTTTACGCGTTTGTTTGTATTTTAGAGCATGATTTGTGCGTGTTTGTTTGTTTAGGGCAAGCAAATTCAGATCACAAAGAGGTTCCTCTTTCTGCTCGCGATCCGACGTCCGAGCAATTACGAGCAATTTGTGCAACATAACCTAATCGCGCTAACACCGTGTTGTAAACTGTCGTTTGTAAATGTAATCCGATTTATACCTGCATCAAATCTGCACGATATGGATAATATAATGATACCAATGTGATTGATGTAAAGAACGATCATTATATTTTAAAAACTTCACTTGGTAGGTACATAAATACTAGTATATGATGGATTTTTATTGTAGTCTAGATTCATTAGTTTGAAAAATTACTTTTACTTTTCCTATTCATAATAGCTGTGACAATAAGTAAATAATAAAATTAAGGTTATATTGCAATCGAGCGCGTTTGTTTGTATCATGTTTAAATCCAACTCTGAGACGCTCTCAAATTACTTTGATGACGTCAGTAGATACTGCTGCAAGCACACAAACAAACAAAGCTATTAAAAACAGCATACATGATGACGCGTTCGCGCTCTTTCTCTTGATTGGCTGAAAAGTTACGATGTAACCTTGTATACACGGATGTTGCCCCCAAAGTTACCTCGTAACTTTTCAACCGCTCAAGAGAAAGGCGCGAATGTGTCATCATGTATGGTGTTTTTAATAAGTAAAGTGGTGCATATATTAAAAATAAATGCGATTTGTACCTCCAAACTATATTTTTTATCATTATATAAAAACGAATTTCTATTATTATGTAATAGTAAACATAAGTAAATCAAGTAAAAATGTTTTGTAAATATAAGAAAAACTATATAAATTTCCCGCCTTTACACCAGTTGAAGTTAGCGACAGTACCGCTATACACGGGAGAAGCGAAGATAGCAATAGGAGAGAGGAGGAGAAGAAGGTTTTCGTATATACGTTCGAACGAAAAACCCGGTTTATTAAAATTTTAATATAAAAAGGCCATCGAACTACAGATTATATATTATCAAACTAAATACTTATTCTTCTTAATAAAACAAACATTTTCTGATTATTATATAATGATAAATATAAGTAAATTAAGTTAACAAAACAACTTATTAATTTAAAAACTAAGAAAATAAAAATTGAGAAGTAGATTTATTTTTTTTTTCTCGGCAAATTTCGTCCTTTTAGATTTAACTTTTCTCTTTTCAGTGAGTTTTGTTTTAAGTTTAAATATTTTATTCTTAAAAGAAAAAACCTCAATTTAGAAAATTGTTCAATTAATGTTTTGTCAACAAGAACGTGCCTTGCAATATACTTTCAATTTCTTTATATTTATAACAGAATACCTGCGAATTTTAATCTTCTAATGTAAACAAACACGAGAATTATCGCGAGGTGCGTCGTCACAGCGTCATCGTGCATCTACCCTCCCTTTTCCCCAGGTCACACAATTCGCCAATGCCAGTAAATCACCGATACGGATTCCGTCGTTTCCGCAGATGGATAAAACACAGAAATCTGTCTCTCACTCTGACCGAGATACCTGTTATATTTATCACGTTTTCAAATCAATTTACATTCACCGATAGAGTGCACCACTTCCCTGAGCAATACTTTATTTTTCCGAAAATGCATTACGTTGACTAACTAGATATATTTAAACAATGTCAAAACTTATTACTATAAGCAGTCCTCTGTAGATAATAAATAACTTCTAGCGTTTAACATGAACACCTTCGTCTTCCCTTTTTCACCCTCTCTATCTAAATCTACTTCTGTTCGACATACCTATATTTATTTTGATCGAATGTTGATTCTTGCACAAAAACGGCTGCATGAGATGTTGTTGTAGAAAGCAAAAGAGATAAAACATAATATAGTGGAACGTATTGACGGTGCCAGAAACTGCCATGCTCTAGTACCGATACAGCGAAGCCAAGTCGACAAATATTTCCCAACGTCAGGTAATTTTGCTATCGTACTATCACTTAATCCGTCATTCTGTGCATGCTTTGCTTCTTCGAATTCTCAAAAAGAAAATGGCTTCGAGCTAGTAGATCCTTCAATCGTACTTCGATTTTAGACGAACGCCTGCTGGAGTATGACATCGACAGCATCGTATTCGAAGAGAAAACTCCATATCAGAAAGTCCTAATCGCTCACTCGAAAACCCTAGGGAACATCTTGTTGCTGGACGATTTGCAAAGTAAATTTGAACGAAACACCGAATTGTGAAACGTGTATTTATCGTTGATATTCCAGATATTTCCGAGGCAGATTTGATATACACCGAAACGCTGATGAATCGCGGTAAAGAGGATTATAAAAATAAGGAAATAGTGATTTTAGGTGATTCTAAAGATCGGAAAATTTATGATTTTTCGTCTAAAGTACTCTAAAATTCCGATAGGTGGCGGTGATGGTGCATTACTTTACGAGCTACTGAAGGAGGAACTAAAAATGTTATCATGCTGGAAATCGATGATGTTGTGATGAAAGCCTGCGCCAAGCACATGAGGTCGATCTGTGGCGATGTCTTAGACAAGAGATGTGGACCCAATTATAAAGTTAGTATCATTTTTTTCCTCTATAATCTAGTTATATAAGAAAAAAATTATGAATCAATTAAATTGGGAGTAACTTTATTTATTTTTTTTAACGCGAAGTTTTTCAATATAAATTATATTATTATCAGTCATATTGCAAAAAATTGCATGTAAGACGACTTTTATTTAATTATATGGAGTAGCAAATTTGATTTGGTTTGTCAGACACAAAAACATAGAACTTCAGTTTTAAAAAGCGTTAAGGAACTTTGAAGAGCTGCATTTGCAAACTTAATGGGATTAGAAAAAGTAGTTTAGACTCACATTTCAGCTAGAGCTACATAAGAACTGGAAAGTTAGTTAAATCGGTCTTTGCACCTATTTCATCAGTTAGATGAAGTAATAATACTTTTGTTTTATAAAGAAAATACGAAATTAAATACATAAATTGGCATAATTTAATACGTTAAGTGTCACTATTGCAGCTAGAAGCTTCTGTTTCCAAAGATTGTGTTACTGATTAAATTTTAAGTTCTAATTCCCCGAGCAGATCCGAGAATGCTCCAATTTTTCAGTAATCCTTGACAAGTACTCAAAACATGTGTCATGTTGGTGGGTTTGATGTTAATTCATTATCAGGGAATCAAACAAACTTTCCAGTATAACACAATACTTGTTTTATTATTTACTTATCTTTACATTTAACCAACAATCACAACTCCGCACTACACGTGGTTGCTTTTTCTTAACCTGCTTTTTACACTACTACTTCTACCAACCTTATGAACTTAAAGAGACCTAAAACTTTCTATTAATTTTATTGTTTTGACTTATACTTATCCTAACAGGGTTATAGTTCAATTTCATAGATATTTTACGAAAGAAAGTGCAGGAGTTTCTTATAAGAATTTACAACAAATAAAGTCTAGTTGATTAATTTGAATTCAGAAAATCTTCTTAGTACGTTATTTGCCATGAGTACCACCATAACTAACTTGATAGCTCGTTCGATGTAATATTTTTCGCATCGACCTTTATAATAACAATATTATACAAAATAACGGACGAGATGAAAAAAAAAAAGAAGTATTGGGAACCGTCCCAAAAAAAAATTACTCAATAGAAGCAAGAAAGAATCTGCAATTTAATTAAATAAAATACATTTGAAAAAAACAGGAAAACCAAGTAGAAAACACTAAAACTCCAAAAGGAAATAGAATTGAAACTACTTGAAAGCAATGAACCTTAATTACTTTAGGTGTCCCTCGAGGTTCTGTGTTGAGTCCTGTGCTTTTTTTAGTTTAGTAATTTAAGTATTCATATCTCAGATGCCTTTTTTGAGTTACGTATAGATTTCTTAAACTAATAAAGTTAACGCCAAATTACTCCAAAAAAAGGTGGGGTTAAAGATCAAATATCCATAATTCAATTTCTTAATTTATTACCAAATTTTCGCTGAATTTTCTCAGCTTCTTCAGGGCAAATTTGGTAATAAATTAAGAAATTGTATTATGGGTATTTGATCTTTAACCCCACCTTTTTTTGGAGTAATTTGGCGTTAAAATTATTAGTTTAAAGTTACGTTGTACTCGTTACTTCTTCTACTTATAGATTTCTTATCTCTGATAAAAACGAGCGAGATTTGCACTTAAAATGGTGTAATACAAATTCGTAACACTTAAACCCAGGTGGTCCATTTTCACAACAGCCAGGAGAGTTGCACTAGTATGGAAGTAGCTGTTAATCCTCAAATGTTTAATAGTGTCAACAGATGTCAGTTTCTGCGTGTTGATTATAGATCGATGTTTAACCTGAAAATGATATTGTAGTGCTTTGTTTACTAAATTATATTCAATCTGTTATTTATTTAGAACGTCTAATGTGTTCAAACCAATTAGTTTCAAATTATCCCGCTTTAATTGGTTTTTTGTTTAACAAACTCTCTGAGCAAATACGTACTTGTAAAACTTTAAAAGTAGATATTCCATAACCCTTATGACGCAAATCCCATAAGGTTTACATATGTAGGTTCTCCAGATATTCATGAATGCCTATTTTATTTATTTAATTACAATCTTCAATATACAGTCGCTGTTTGAAAATACTCTCACGTTAAAATAAACCCCACAAAAAAATCCCTTAAGGGTGGGCAAAAAGTGGTGGGGACAATGCATTTTTAATTTCCTCAGTTTCTTGAAAAATGAGAATATTTAATTATGTTTTACGTTATGAAATAAATCTGTATTTCACACTAATCATAACAAAGAAATAGCAAAAGGATCTGTAATCAAATAACGGCGAAGAACAAAAAATCGGTTGAAGGGTGTCATTATGACCGTTACGTTTTGTATATTATGTATAAGAAAAATTGAAAAATATTCACTCATTTGGGAGAAACTTAGGAAAACGCATTTTGTAAAACAGTAGGCCATCCTATAAAATTAAGATTTTATGCCCATCATAGAAGTGTAGCACTTTATTCGAAGATGGCGCCACATAATTTAAAAAAGAAATAATTTCAATTTGGATTGAATCCATTGCTGATAGCTTACGTTAAGTGCATTTTAATTAATAACAATAATACGAACAATTTCTGTAAATAAAATGAAAAAACTGAAAGATAAATTGTTATATTCCAGTTATGTATTGCCTGCGTTAGTCCAAAATATTTCTTTATAAAAATCACTCACAATTGAAAGGTAATTCGTTATAGAAGTATTTATTTTTCCTCATAGCTACAATACTAGTGTACAAATAAAAATAAAACTTTGCGTATATACAAATATTTTAAAGTAACAAAAGTAATAATAGTGTAGTTATACATGTCAGAAAAATAATAATACAGAAATTGCTAAATTCAAGGATATTTCATTACGGGCAAGCAATAATCGAGTTATTTAATGATCATCAATAATCGAATGATGCCTTGTCCATCATTCAATTATGTCCACCACTACCTTTTTATCAGTTATCTCCTCCAGCCATTAATTCTCTAATATTTTATTTTCACCCTTACGACAAACCATAATGTCTTTCCAAAGTACTAAATTAAATTTAAAAAAGTCATTGTGCAAAATACAGTACAGTTGGAGGCATGTGAGTGCACAATATTCTTCGTGATATGATTTGTTGTATCTTCTCTAGAGGAAAACATCCTAGATAAAATTGGGAAAAAATATGAGATGAGCTCAGCCTTTTTGGTGATCGTAGTATTGGCTATATAGATATTGCATGACTGCAGAATCACATGGAATATATATTTTCCTTTGCAGACTACATTTTCTTATTTCCTAAAAGATTATTTTTGACAAAAAAATTATGCGTTTGTACTCGCAATAAGTGCTTTTTAGATTAGACTTACACAACAGTACGATCCTCAGAGCGGCTGGGCTCATCTCAAATTTTTCCTAGAATTATTTCATTTCGGTAACAGAGATAATATAACCAACATGGACATTTGCTACGTATTGTCATCAACCTGTTGATTCTCATCAATATATCCTACAACAGCGCTTTTTCTATAAAACAAATAAATAATGTAGTAAATAAACAATTTTGAAACAGGCCGCGCCATCTACATTTTAAAAGCTTGTTAATCTCGCACTTTTTTGACAGAAACGAAATTTTTTGTTTGTACGCCCCCTTAAGACATTTAATGATTTAAAAATACCCTTTGCCCTTTAAACACGTTAAGAAAATCTAATTAGACTCTGCTTAACAATGATAATAGCCCTCTATGCTCTTTTTCTACCTGCGAATTCGAGCTGAGCCGAAGTACTTGACCTCGCTATGCGGAAACAAATATCGATATTTGGTTGTTGCAAGGGGGAGACACTAGATTAAGAAAGCACTGTATATATTTTGAAAAATTCTTAATATTTCATCACCATTCAATGACGACTTCATTGGAATTATCAACGTATTTCATAAGTATTTTCTTTCCCCTCTAGATCATCGTAGAAGATTGCATGAAATCCATGCAGACCTTCATCAAAGAGGGTAGAAAATTCGATTACGTCTTCGGCGATTTAACGGACATTCCTATAACGGCGACACCTACCGGCGAATTGTGGGACTTCTTCCTGAAGATGCTCCAATTGTCGTTCAAAATCCTCAAACCGAATGGGAAATTCATGACGCACGTGAGTAAACAACATTATTACAGGAGCAAACGAACACACATCTTATTTTTACATCACCATTTAGGGTAACGGAACCAGTTCAGTAGACGCCTTGAAGATGTACGAATCCCAACTGATGAAACTCGATCCGCCTGTCACGATAAACAAATCCACAGCTTTCGTGCCATCCTTCTACGAAGATTGGGTCTTCTATCAAATAAGTTTCGCTGGACAGGCTTAACGTTGCCCGATCTCCAGAGTTGTTCGGCATTTCACTGCGACACCCATCAACTTGCATATTTGTTACCACTTTAGGTAGTAGACGCTCCAAGTCTTTTTAGTTAATTATCGAAGACCGGGCTAAAGGAAGATAAAAAAAAAAAAAAAAAACTGAGAATAAGTGCCATTTCTTTTCGGAAGTTTATTTTTTTATATATTATATATATTATATATACAATACGTAGTCTATGACTAGATATGCTTTATTTTAGCCGAATGCATTTATTTTTCTTTCTCTCCTTTATCAATTTATAATAGTTACTTCGTTTCGATGTGATCATCATAAATCGGGAGTAAACATTGTCGTTTGCTTGAATATTTTTTGAATCTGTCGACTAATTTATGATCGACATGTTTCTGATATATTATATACGAATATGTGTGTCTCTCTGTATAAATGTTATTTTTCCGAGGGAAAATCTTGAATACGAATAAGGAAAAAATTGTTGAATCATTGTAGATGTAAGGGAAAATATTATGAGAATAAATGTAAATGGATCTGTATAACAATGTTGATTTTATTTAATTGTTAACTGTTTTTTTTTTTTTTTTTTTTTGTAGCTTATTTATACATATATATATTGCTATGGAATTTAGGGTATGGGATATAATTTAGAGTCATTTAAAACATTTTTATGTTTTTATTATATTTTGCTTGGGGAGATTTTTCATTCTTCGGGATGTCTATTTGGTAACTTTTCCTGTATTTCCCTCAAACTAGAGTAAATAACGGTATCTTAATGTCAGTTACTGGTTATCAATTCGATGGCATACCTGACAGCGATAACAATCGAAGGCTGATTACTGGTAATTTAGTTTAAATCCTCATTCTGCCTGTGGCCACGAAAGACGACGGTTGATATTGAACTCCTATAACGATTTTTATGCCACAGTATCGAAAATATCAAAGTTCCACGAAGTGTTTATCTAAAAAAAGTATCGACATTACTCCTGAATAATTTAAATTCTTACTTTTACCTGTAAAATTGTCGAGAATTTCCCTATAAACTTTCCTACGAAGAATCCCGGCCAGAATACCATTCCATGCTATTGACCGACACGGGGACCCGTTTAACCGAAAGTCTAACCTGTACTCAGAGAATTACCTGCATGTCCGCTCAGAGAGTGTGGCTGTCACAGTCAAATTAGTATTCCATCAAGTATATCCCATATATGTTCACTATAGGTTAATTTGGGGTTAGATTTATATGAATCGCTATTACTTTTAGTTATTTTAGGAATTTTTAATATTTAAGAATTGTATTCAAAAATCACTGAGTTGGTCTGTGATAAAATAGTTATTCTTAACAAATATCGATAACCCAGATTATTCGCAAACGCATTCGAAAGAGTCTCCGCCTGTCGAAATAATTTTACACTAGAGGAATAGGGAAAACCATGATACAAGAAAATAAGGTATGGCGCATCTAGGTGTGACGTATTTTGAGGCCAAACAGTACTACCAATCCAATAATTTAATAGATATCACTAATATAAAGAAAAATTAACTCCCATTTTTTTAAATCTATCCTTATTAAAATCAATAAAACTGTTTGTTTTGTCATTTCCTTCAATCAAATTTACATTGAAACAAAATTTTAGATAATTCACATTTTTAAATGTAATTTTCAATTGAATGCAAAATCGTTATTGCTTTGTGATGAGTGATTCTGTTGATGTAAAGTATATTTTGCCTTTAGTATAACATTTCATGTTTGCTTATTTTAGTGCATGAAGCAAATAGAGCATTAATAATTACAAGCTTTTACTTTAACTGGACATGTTGCTACACTTCTTTAGCTCTTTACCTTCCATACTTGTTTGTACTTAACTAAAATTCACTAATTGTAAGTGGTTCATATTTTTTTTAATGGCAAATGAAATATCTATTAGTCTGGTACAAACATTAATGCAGATACTGTTGGAATAAAAAAAAGAAAGAATTAATTAACGATTGTGAGTGCAGTGTTTTATTTTTCCTTTTTTACAAATTCATTTATCAATTCTTTTCTACTCCCTCAAACGAATGAAAGTCACTCAAGATTTCACTACAACGTTTATAAACAGTTTATCCCACACCAAACCTAAAACGAACTTATAACACCTAACTAAAATCACTATCACGTAAATCGAAACTACTACAAGCACAAGCTGACACAAAACATTAAATAGAAACTAAATAAAGTGTCCTAATCGATTTAAAAATAAACTGAAACTTGTTAAAATAAATATAGTATTTTGGTAAATACATCAACAACAATGGCGACAGCCGAGTGATGACGTATCTGAGGGCCATGCGCGAAAAAGACGAGTTTTGGTTTTCAGATGAGCATACCTTATTTTCTTGTATCATGGGGAAAACAGTCGGGCACGGTATCTTGCGTATCATAGTTACTATTGCGTATATTCAGGTAAAGGTGTTTGTTTTACCTGTGATTCACCTGAAGGTAGCAGCTTAAGGGTACCTCTGATATTGTACAATGGCTTCTAAAAGTAGAATACGTTGTTCGGTACCTCGATACCATAGTTACAAAGATAAACATATTTCGCTACACTATTTTCCTAAAGACAATTATTTCAATAAAAAGTAGGCTAACGTGTTAAAGATAGGAAAACCAATAACGAAATATATGCAAGTGTATAGCTTACATTTAAAAGACGATTTCCACTCTGGTAAAAAACTACTTAATTCTGTTAACCATGTGATGGATGCATATACACGTCACAGCGACACCACTCAAAAGTGAAATATTTAAAAAAGAGTGCAGTTCCTTCTTTAAAGTTATGAGAAACGAAATAAAAAACAGGTAGAATATATGGACAGCAAATATTAATTGTCTGTACTTATTAATTTTATGCGGATCGGAATGTATTTTAGCTGACTTTAAACAGAAGCCTATTATTTTAGTATCAACATATAACTAACAAAGTACAGTAGCAACTAAAATACATGACTCGCTTTAAAAACTGCTTCTCCTTCTTCTAACGTTCTTCTCCTGTCCACCAAGTATGTAAATATATCACTAATACCCATTGCCATATTTTGAAGATACACACACCATAAGAAATTGTGAAATTAGTCTGCTACCTACGTTGACACATACACAAATGGCCATTGCAAGCAGTCTTGTTCTAACGCTTTTAAACAATGTATTGAGATTGGCTAACAGATGGTACTATTTTCCAATAAATTGTATCTACTATTTTGTTTAATATAGGCTTCTGTAATTTGATATGATCTGCCATCATCAGAGAATCAGATTTCTTTTAGTTACCGCCACTTATTCACTTACATCAGCTAAAAGTATTTTTTTCTGAATAATTACAAGGAATTGATTAATTGAAAATATTGTACTAAATTCTTCAATGAGGTACTATTGTACTATGTTTTATTCAATGTACTAAAATAGTACAATAGTACGCTTCGGAACAACACTGATTGCAAGGCCAATGTTATCCCTATTGCGTAGCCATTTTGTATGATTTCTTAGCGCCATCTCTAGTCGCGCGCCCTAGCGAATAGATTTTTCTAATAAATTTAGTTTCTTCTATTTACGGATAGATGGCTTTGAATTTTAAATTTAGTCTTTATTTTGACGTTGTTTTAACCTCATTCATTTAAAGTGCCAGGAAAGTTTGAACACGTATTTTTGTATTAAATAAATTGCTTTATGTAGTATTTACGATTCCATCATACGTACCTGTGATTTAAGAGTCTCAGAAGTGGTAAAACAGCATTTTGATAAAGAAATAAAGAGTTAAGCTTGTTTTGTGTTAAAACATTCTTTTATTTGTACGTTTAGTGTTGACACCGACTTCGATAATTACCATTTTTCAAATTTTAATAATCCGAGAAGGGCGTTTTGGGGGCGCGTCCGTTAGGTAAGAAAAAACTGTCTATTCGTTAGCAAGCGCCTGGTTTACTATTTTGACAGGCGATTTGGTGCCTCTAGAAGTGTCCCGTGCCAACTAGCAGGTGGAAGGTCACTCTTCACAGTATTCTTTCACTTACGGTTAGGAAAGAAGTTTTGATATCCGCTCCAGCAAAGAGTGAGACAAAATATAAGAGAGCGACTGTACATACATTAATCAAAACAGTCGATGGGGATAAGGATTTTGAAAGAAGTAAATATTAACCACGTAAAAATATTTTCTTTTTAATATATAAATACTTTTTTTTTACAGCTCATAAACTATATTATAGACATATGTATGTAGGTGTTAAATGCCACATTTTGAACAAAACGTCTTCATTTCTAACTTGCAGATTTTAAATCTTAGTTTTATTCCTTCGAATATCTTCGCAATAATCGTCAAAAAAAAGCTTACTGTAGAAATAAAGACAAAACTTACTACGTACTTATTATTTTATGAATGAACTGAATGTAACTTAAAACTATAAAAAGTTTGAACCACGAAAAATAAAACAGCAACTAGAGCATTATTACACGTACGAGTAAAAAATAGCTCCCAAAAATATTCTTAAATGCTTCACAGTAAAATAAAATATAATACAAAAAAATTCACATTTTCACTCACCCGGCAATCTGCATACAATATATATATATATACAGGGTATTCCACGTAAGTGGTTCATTAAAAGTTTATGATGTTCTATTTTACTATATTTAGATTTTGCACCCAGTATCTGTTCGATTGGAACTATAAATGTGAAATACCTTAGCCAAAATATCACTTCCGGTTGACCGGAAATAGATGTCAACTTTGTTATTTTAAATAGAATGATATAATTTTTTATTCTTTTTTGGATTCTACAACTATAAATACGTCAGTTTTTATTAGCTATTCCTATAGCTACATGTTGCCGTTTTGAGTTATTTAAGTTTTCTTTTTTTTTAGTCATAATCATTGCATTCATTAGAAATTAATATCTCGGTTAATACTGCAAGTAGAGACTCCAAATTTGCTATTTATGAATGTAGATATAGCTCTAGAAACGGTAAGCACACTTTACATTCTAACATACAGGGTGTTCAAAACTGAGGAACAAAGTGACATATTTTCAAATGCAGAAAACTCATTTTTTTTTAAATAGAACACGCTATATTTTAATTCGAAATTAGGAAGTAAATATCATCCCCTATCACTTTATATCAGCATTCCCTATACCTATCTTTAATAGATTTTGAGATATGAACGACTTTTTGTTAAACAGACTAAGTAGCCCTATCTTTGCGTGTTTGTAGCTGGCTCTGAATGGGATTAATGTCAAATTCATTGACTAACCAAAAGTGTTTATGTATATCATTGTAAATTACACTTTCGTACAACGCAATATTAATAGAAATGACTATTCGAACAGACATTCTTGTATGGTTATTCAAAAATAATACATGAATTTGACGTGAATCCATTTCAGAGCCAGCTACAAACATTTAAAGATAGTCTGTTTAACAAAAAGTCGTTCATATCTCAAAATCTATTAAAGATAGGTATAGGGAATGCTGATATAAAGTGATAGGGGCTGATATTTACTTCCTAATTCCGAATTAAAATACAGAGTGTTCTATTTAAAAATATTGAGTTTTCTGCATTTGAAAATACGTCACTTTGTTCCTCAGTTTTGAACACCCTGTATGTTAGAATGTAAAGTGTGCTTACCGTTTCTTAGAGTAATATCTACATTAATAACATAGCAAATTTGGAGTCTCTACTTGCAGTATTAACCGAGATATTAATTTCTCAATGATGCAATGATTATGACTAAAAAGAAAGAAAAACTTAAATAACTCAAAAACGGCAACATGTAGCTATAGGAATAGCTAATGAAAACTGACGTATTTATAGTTGTAGAATCCAAAAATGAATAAAAAATTATATCAATCTATTTAAAATAACAAAGTTGACATCCATTTCCGGTCAACCGGAAGTGATATTTTGGTTAAGGTATTTTACATTTATAGTTCAAATCGAACAGATCCTGGTGCCAAAATCTCAAATATAAGTAAATAATAGAACATCATAAACTTTTAATGAACCAGTTACGTGGAATATCCTGTATATGAATGAGAAAATAAAAAGATTGAGATACAAATTCTTTCGTACGAACTAAATGTGGAAACATAATAACGCTATTCACCCCGGAAAAACATTACGACACGATCACGCGGACAACAAATTGATATTCGAAAAATCCGGTGCGATCGATCGATCTAGATCGTCGAAATATGGATGTGTGGCGATCATCTTCGACGAGATTCTCTTAGTAGGTCATAAATGAGCATCTCTTTCAGCAGTTCGTAGCCCGATTCTTCCATACCCTTGACCTGAGCCGCTAGATTGTAATTGGTCCATTTGGGGAAGGTGGTTTGGTAGTCTGGGCATGAAGAGACGCCGGGCCACGTTTCGTCAGTGGGCGTCTTCAGGACTCTAATTTATTCGTAGCGTTGGGCGAATCGTATAAGTCGGTTTTATATTATATAGACTTACCGGAATATGCGGAACAGTTGATCGATTTCAGAATCGCCTTGGAATAAGGCTTTCTTGGTTGCCATTTCTGCGAATACGCAGCCCAGGGCCCAGATGTCGACTGGACAGGAGTAACGTTGACATCCGAGCAGGACTTCCGGTGCCCTGTACCATAATGTGACGACTTCGTGCGTGTAAATTCTGACGGGGACGCCGAACGCACGGCCCAAACCGAAATCTGCTACCTGAAGATGGATTCTACACTTGTTTTTCCAATTACATATCTACATTTATTGGCTTGACAATTAAGGGGGCGGACACATCCCTCTATTTTCGTAACACGAACTAAATCACTCTAATGCAACTCTCTGTCGAATATATTGAACGTGAGATGGCGCTACTAGTACCATTCGCTTACTATTGTTGAGAAAAAGTTTGAAGTGATAATTTAGAAAGTGATGGGTAGTTCTGAAAAGAGATGGTGCGTGTTTCGACCGTAAACATCTGGTAAACATATTCTTGGGAAATTCCTTCAATTATGATTTATGATTATACGTTTGGGGCGCTTGCCTAATACATCGCGGCGTGCGTATTCACTTTCTCTTATGCATTTGAATTGAAATACCGAGATACTAGTGATTTTATTGTTATTATTATACTAGTTACAGTTGACGGACTTTCGTGGTATCGAATATTTTGTTTACATAATCTTTTCAAGATGGCGTAATGTTATTGTTTATGTTTTATAAATAAACGAAATTTGTTTTATTCAGATTATTTTATCTTTTTAATTTTGTATACTATTTATTAGATTACATAGTTCGTGTGTATTTCCGTGTGGTATGTATAGTTATTGTGAAAGACATTAGATTTGTTTCATCGTAGCATACAGTTTTGCTTTTATTTGCTCTAAAGTGTGCAAAAATAAGTTCTTACAATGAATAAAAGGTGATCAAAGACTGCAATACATTGTGCTGTGGAAACATGCTTCAATAATTCTAAAAAAAAAAACGAGATGTAGTTTTGTTTTCTTTCTGATAAATTCTATGCGTATGTTTTCTATATCAAATATATTCATTTTGCATTTTGTATTATAGTGCTCTTACCTGTGGAGAGAGAAATGTAAAACAGTAGGATATTTATATAGACAAATTTATGGAAAACTGCTCGAATACTTTGAAAATACATTCCGAAGACTTGCAATTTAAACGCTTTAATAGATTATTAAAAAACAAATGTGATGAGGCCAATATATTTTAACAATGAATGTTTTTCCATGACTTTTTGTATCAACAAGTACTACATATCAATCAGGATATTGGAAACCTAAAAAGATTTGAACGGAGAATTTTGTTAGAAGTTGTAAACTGGTATAATTAAACAAATTCAATTATTAAAGCAGTGAATAAAACTTTTTTCTTGTTTTATTTATAATACATTATGCAGTTAACTTCTATGTCTATGTAAAAACTTATAAAGCTATTTGCTTATAACTTCCACTACTAGTCATGATTCTTTTAAATATTTCATCGTCAAAGCAAACATCACATTAATAAAACAATATCTATTATGTTATACATATAATATAATACTTAAAATTATTTATTTCCCTATCGCTAGAAAATGCCCCTAAGTTCACTTTGTATTTGTAGGTCACGAAAGCGTGTCTACAAAACATCAGAGGTGCCAACAATTATGTCCTTACTGTTACACTGTGAAATACACATTTTACTCTTTCAGATTCAAGACGAAATAGTAGGATTTTTAAAATAAACTTTTTTACATAATATTGTTTTTTTCCACTGCAAAATTACAAAAAATAAAATAAAACCCCGCAATTTTTTTGCAATAAAACTCCAATTTCTATTTTAATTGCATAATATTACACTGTAATTTCTCTAATATCTAATATCCTTTGCATAGTTTATAAGAAGAAATGAACAAGCTATTACAATAGAATACATTTCGTCAGAGAATTGCACTACAGAAACATATAAAAGCATAAAGTATTTCTAATAATGACAGTAAAAAGCATATTTTTTGGTATGCCATCTATGTCACGAATGCCAAACTAAAGTAACATCCGTTGCAGCAGATATCTGTAAAATTCTCTTCTATGTATCTCAATTTTGTTTATCATAATTAGATTGTTTAATTAGCTACTCTTATGTTTATTTTATTTCTACAACAATTCCCGAGGCAAGCTATGCAATTTTATCTACATTTACAGCTTCACATTTAAATTTTTGTTAATTTTCTACATCGCCTATTCATTCATGTTTCACATCCCTTTTTTTAACAATATATTTTAAGTATGAAATTAAAAATGTATCGTTTCACTCCGTATATTCATGTAGAGGGTGTAAATGCCCTTGTTTTCCAGAAAAACGGCGTATGTTACGAAAATAACTTGAACAAAGTAACCCATGTTATATTGCCATTATGTTGGCGCGAAAGAGGTTTGTAAACGCCCCCCTTAAACTTATATCGCCTGCGTATAAACACTACCGTATATACATTATCTAATATACAACATGTGTATAAATTGTCGCAAAAGCTACACGTAGCGACATACTTCGTTCGTTTCTGAATCGAAAATCTAAATGGTAAAATATTGTACTATGCTTCATAAGTCTTCACGAGGTTCTTGAAGTTCGGTTTTTTAGTTCCTTAATAAGCTTTTGTGTTCGTTATTTGTCGGTATAGATAGCTGCAATTTTGAATTTAGACGATTTCTTATTCCTGTTTTTTCGTAAACAGTTTCTTTTTGATTTTAGAGCCTGGTTTCGACATTTCTTCATAAGCATCATGATTTCAGCATGATTTCAATCAAAACCATTACTGTCAAATTTTGACATTAATCTGAAGTGTTCAATTTTATGCAAGCTCTGCTCTTTTTCGTAATTACTCGTATTCTCATGATTAGTTTTTCTGTTTCAGTGTTTTTATCGTTCTCGTATTATTGTTTTGTTTATTTACAATGATTTTTACATTTAATGAATATGCCGATATGTATATGGTATACGGTTTTTGTAATGGAAATGCTAACATGGCAGAACAGGAATATCGCGTACGTTTTCCAAAGCGGAGACATCCTACTGGAAACGTATTTCGACGGCTGGACCAACGTCTACGTGAAACTGGTTCGTTTAAGAAAAGAAATGCCAACGCTGGTCGACCTAGACAACGGCGTACATTACAACTGGAAGAGGAAATTCTAGATTCAGTACACGAAGATCCCTCCATCAGTACTCGACAGTTGGCGTCCACATTCAATATCCGCAGTAATAAGACCGTTCATTTGGTTCTACGTGAAAACCTTCTTTATCCATACCATATAACTAAGGTGCAGCCGCTCTATGAAAACGATAACATACACCGTTTAACCTTTTGTCATAGTACCTTAAATAGGATTCAAGAAGATGGCGACTTTTTAAGAGGTGTTCTTTGGACCGACGAGTCTATGTTTACCAGAGATGGTGTACTCAATACCCATAATTTTCACCATTGGGCAGATGAAAATCCTCATGCGTTTCGGGAATACGGTCACCAAAGAAAGTTTTCAGTTAATGTTTGGCTGAGTATAATAAATCACCGTGTCGTTGGGCCAATCTATCTGCCAAATCGACTTGATGCCAACGGGTATTGAAATGTATTAGAACAAGTTATTGACGAGATGCCATTGAATATACGCCATAACATGTTTTACATGCATGATGGAGCTCCGGCACATTTTTCTCGTAATGTGAGAGAGTGGTTGGATGAACACTTCCCTAACAGGTGGATTGCTCGCGGTGGTCCTATCTTATGGCCTGCAAGGTCTCCCGACCTAAAACCTTTAGACTTCTTTGTTTGGGGTTTCATAAAGGTGAAAGTTTACGCAACACCTCCACAAGACGCTGACGAAGTTATAGGACGAATTAACGCGGCAGTATTAGAAATTACACCGGAAAGGCTTGAACAAGTAAAACAGACAATACCTCGTAGATTGCAAATGTGTTTACAAACAGACGGATATCAATTTGAACATATGCGTAGGTAATAGTGTCGCTAGTTTATTACAAGAGATGCGTTCGAAAAATCAAAACTACTAATTCTGTTTTAATAAAGCTTTCTTATTGCTTTTCCCTATGTATCATTTGTGTTATCCAATTTGTCATTTGTAATTCTGGTCTGTCAATTTTGACAAGTATTGTAACTACCATTACGGTAGTATGCGACTACAGTGTTGCCAAATGTATGTTACTTTCAAGTGGCTCCTGAAGACGCATGAAGCATAATACCATATTTTACCATTTAGATTTTAGATTCAGAAACGAAGGAAGAATGTCGCTGCGTATAGCTTTTGCGACAATTTATACACACGTTGTATTTGGAAGATCATTTATATACAGGGTGTAACAGCGGCAACGCCGTGGTCTCTGGTGGTCAAATGGTAACAATTTTTGAAATATTGTATATTAGGATTTAATAATTTTAATAAATTTAAAAATAATATGCAATATACAGGGTGTTCCAAAACTTGGCAGTACACCAAAGTTATGTTTTTCTTAATGGAACGCCCTGTATTTTATGGCATTTTTGAACTGTACACTAAAAACTAGAACAATTTTATTTAAGGTTCCTTATGGCTAATTTTTATAGTTTATGAGATATTTCAAATTGTTTAAAAATGCAATCTTGTAAAAAAAGTTTAGTATTTCGGAAACGAATTAATTTGTGTGTGTGAGTGAAATGAACACCCTAAATAGCAGATCCTTTGGCTGATTGAACGCGACATTCAATGTTGGCCAATAGTCTACAGGGTGTTTAAGTACCTAGGGCAAACTTTGTGAATTTTACTGGTGCGTGACTTTGTTATTTTAAATGGAACACCCAGTATATCTTTACGCTGATAGATAGGAATTTTTATTCTTTTTTATTATGTTGAATGCTAGTGCCTTTTCGTTTATTTTATTGCGTTTTTTCCCTTTATTTTATAGATACATAAAAAAATCCTTTGTTATTATCTTTTTATACAAAAATATTTACTGTTGTTTTGTTTAGTTTGTATTTACTTCTTAGCGTTTATGATATTCAAATAAATTATGAAAGTTTCTTCGAACAATGAAATTAATTAATTAAATCAATGTAAAGATACACCGGATGTTCCATTTAAAATAACAAAGTTAGGGACGGATAAAATTCACAAAGTTTGTTCGCCAGCAACTAAATAATATCAGTTCTTTCTTGCAACGAGTATGCTTTCATGATGCTAACGGGATACACGTCAAGTTGACACATTCAAAAAAACATCAGCTACTTAGATTAAATTAAGGTAATGGCAATTTACTTAGACCACCTTAAAAAAACCCAAATAACTTAAAAACTAGAGGAGATAGATATAGGAACTCCTAATACTGGTTTAAAGAAAATAAAAATTCCTATCTTTCGGCGTAAAGGTATACTGAGTGTTCCATTTAAAATAACAAAGTTACGCACTAGTAAAAGTCACAAAGTTTGACTTAGGTACTTGAACACCCTGTAGACTATTGGCCAACGTTGAATGTCGCGTTCAATCAGCCATTCGCGGTTCTTATTTCACTTCTCTAACTTAATTCGTTTCCGAGATACTCAACTTTTTTTACAACATTTTTTGATAATTTGAAATATCCCATAAAATATAAAAATTAACCATAGGGAACCTTAAATAAAATTGTTCTAGTTTTTAGTGTACAGTTCAAAAATGCCATAAAATACAGGGCGTTTCATTAAGAAAAACATAATTTTGGCGTACTAAGTTTTGGAACACCCTGTATATTGCATATTATTTTTAAATTGTAGATCTAATCCACCTATATTTATCCTAATTTACAATATTTCAAAAATTGTTACCATTTGACCACCAGAGACCACGGCGTTACCGCTGTTACGCCCTGTATAATAAAAATAGTGTAGGGTCCAGACTAGAACCCTGAGTTTTTAGATTAACAAAATTAATAACCCTCATTAATACTGCTTGAAAAATTGAAATTTTATGGCATTAGCAAATACAAAAAGTAAATTGTGGAGTTCCACAAGGGACAATTCTGAGGCCTACGCTTTTCATTTTCGTATTTGAATGACAACTAATCACATTGCCTACAAAATATAACGAAATATGCTCACGACACTACAATATTAATAATCAAACAAACACTCAGGATTATTAAAAGAAATTTGCTAAAAACTCCCAAACAATCAGATATTTTAGTGGGCAGATGCAGTATGCATAAAGCATAATAAAGACATAGAAATCAATACCAATAACTAACATTGTATGTCACACACTGAGAAATCATTAACCTGCAGTTTTCATACAAATGAGAATGGAAATTTAATAAAATACTGAACTGCTTATAAATAAATGTTTCAAAAAAATAAAAAAGAATCTATTAATTAAGCACTGAATAAAACTGTATGAATACATCTGATGCGGATATGAAGCAGTATAAAGATATCTAAAGTTCGTCAAAATCTCTCAAAACACATAACAAAAGCAGGGATATTAACAACTAAGTGATCAGGCTGTGCCAAACATCTACTATGAAGCTTTAAATTTAAAGGCAAAGAAGATCAAATACTGCAGTTAAAAAAGGTGTACATATACAAAATGAAAATCATTTCTACAAAATGGTGTTGAAATTTGGAGATTTCAGAAAGGGAGTTTATTGGTACAAATATAAAACAAAAATTGTGATGGAGACTGCCCAAAATCATTTAAAATCATAGAAAACTATACTGGAGATTTTAGAAAATATATCACGACTTCGAGTAAAAAACCACAAACTAACCTTTATAGTCCCATCGTTAGTGATCAGCAAATTCTGTGGTTTCAAATCTCGATGCAAGACACGCCTTTTGTGGCAGAACAAGATTGCGTCGTTTATCTGATACAAATAGCTCTTAACCAGCTTCGGATCCATCATCTTCGGTGGACTGGCCTTGTCGAGCTTATCGATGTATTTCTTCAAATCCATCGATAGATATTCGAAGATCAAATATAATCTTAAACAGAGAGATTACCAGGGTAAAAATGCACCCGTCAAAACGGAACTCACCTAGCTTCTTCCATCAAAACATCCTCCAGTGACACGATATTCGGGTGTCTTAATTCTTTGAGCAAGGATATCTCTCTAATGGCAGTAGCCGGAACACCTTCCACCTCCAATTCGAGCCTGATCTTTTTCATAGCTACTAATCGACCGGTCTTCTTGTTCCTACCCTTATAAACCACTCCGTAGGTGCCCTCGCCGATTTTTTCCACCTTTATAAAATCGTTCATGCTTGATATGTCTTTCATTGTAGCTGTGGCACGGTTTTTATTTTTCCTTTTTAGTTGATAGTAAGTAACAAAAAACGAGGTTAGACGAAATCGGTTGAATGAATGAAAATTTACTACCGGAGGAGAATGCCAACGCTAATCGAAGAATTTTGGGTGTCACGAGGGTTCTCGCGATAGAGGAAACCGATCGGAATCGCGATTTTCGGGGAAATTCTAACGAACTCGCGACTTTGAAAGCAAAATGGAGAACTTTTTCAAACATTCAAGTCGGGTGCATCTGCCAATAGACAGATGTTACCACCGGTCAAATTTGAAATACGGCCAATGGGGTTCGACTAAAATTGGCTAACTCGCTTTAATAAATGGAATTTGGCATTCTCTATCTCATTCGACAGGATGCACGTGAAATTCCCGCCGATCACAGATATGCAATATGTAGATTTCATAAGCCACTAATTATGGCTATTTCTTGTGAAAATCGTGTTGATTTGTGCAATTTTGGAAACAAAAAATAAAGCAGATACTGAACACTATGTAAAACTTTAATTTAATCAATTAAATCGATTAGGAATATGATATTCTTACATGATCTAACTGAATTTTTATATAACATCTATGGAATTTATTGGACTTGCAACGACCTCTACTATAAAATTGAAATGTCAAAAACTTTTTTTCAGATACGGTTAGTAAAAAAAAGTTCTTTAAAAAAAGCAAATATTAGTTTAAATATTTAATAATGAATACTTTTGAGAACGTTGTAAAATGGGCCGAGATTTTAGGATACCAAGGCGCGATACCAGATGCATTTAAAAGGTATTCCAACTTTAATTATTTCCATATTTTATATAGTGTAGATTAATATGATTAAAATTACTAATTAAATAGTTTTTTTCTACAACAAAATACGAATTGGGATTTTATTTGTTGATTTTACTTGACGCAGCATATGTAACAATCCTTCAACACTGATTATTTGGCAACAATTATTAACACAAGTTCAACCCAAGCAAGACGTGCAAAAAATCCGATACAACAATCTATGTGTTAGATTGCGCATGCAAAACGAACCTCAAATAGTAAGTACATTGATCTATTGTTAATATAAAGAAACATATGCCATATCCTAGAGCAATTCTGCTTATCCCATGAGAGAATTAGAATTGTATGAGAGAAAATGTAAATTGCAACGGGAAATCAACGAAATCAAAGAATACATAGCAGAAAAAGAGTGTCTAGCGAATAATTACTCGAACGAGCATAAAATCATAGGTATTTTGGATTGATAAATGTCTATGTGAGGTAATTTGGGTGTTAATTTTCTTGCAGCTATGAAAAGACGTAATCTCCAGGATCGTATAAAAGAAAATCGATTGAAATCCTTTTTGTTGAAGAGGAAAACTGAGGCGTTTCAGCAGGAGATTGCCGAGATGGAAGATAATGTCGTGTTCTTTCAGAATTTAACTCCAACAGAGTCCACAGAAGATGAATTGGATGTTGCTGTATGTTTTAATTTTTTTTTATGTGAAAGCTGTTTCTGCTTCTTGTATAGCCTTAATTTTTGTTATATCTTGAAAGGTCATGTTTTTAAACACTTTCTCTTTCAGAATCGATTAAAAAGATGCGTCGAAAAGATTGAATCTTCCCTCTTGAAAGACGAAATAAAAGCTCCTGCCTGCATCAAGAACAATTTACTTCTGACTCCACAAAAGTCTTGCTCGACGAGTATTTTTGCCGTTTCAGACTTTTCTCTCAGCGATTATTCGCACTGTCAGGAATACAAGAAAGAGATCGCTGTGGAAGTCAAATGTATGGAAAACGAGGAATTATCGAAGGATATTAGGGAGATATTGTACAAGACGGATTCCCAAACGATTTTTAACGCGATTATCAACGATGTCGATGGTTTGAAGACAAAATTATCGCAAGTGATTATGAATAGGAATATCTATGAGAAGTAAGTTGTATTTTCTTTGCGTTTTCATACCTAAAAAATGTTTTATTGTTGCAGGCCCAGTCAGAATGTTAATTTGGCACAAACTATGTCGCAATTATGTGCCAAACAGATTGAAAATGAATTAAATGCCTTAAAAAACATGAGGGAAATTAAGAAATTAAGGTTTCAGATCAAAAATAAACAGAATAACATCGAGGTAAGGATTTTAAATTATTTTCTATTGTTTTATTCCTTTTTTCCTGTAATTTTGCCTTCTCTTCCAACATAATCTCGACTAGTATTTTACTTCTTTGTTTCTACTTCGTTTACTTCCTCTGTTGCTGTTTTATAGAGACTTTTATAGTTTTTTTGTTTGTATTTCTCAATTCCTATATTCTGTATATTTTTTTCTTTAATCTTTTACATACTAATTTAATTTACTGCAATATTTCTGTGTGTTCAGTACATTATCACGATTTTAGGTACTATATAAAATTATTGAATATATTTTGCTTTGAATTTATTTTTCACATTATATATTTTATATAGCTACTTCTGGAGTACTGCAGTATCGTTACTGAATGCATTAAACCCCATGCTATTTCTTTTATTAATTCAGTTTAAACAGATACACTTTTTGGAGTGCCTCAAGGTAGTATGTAATGAAAATGGTCCATTATTCTTAATTATTATACAATCTCGTCGTTTTTGTTTGGCATTGAAGCATTAAATGCGTCATTGAAATGATTTTATGAGTTACAGACAATTTGGACAAAAGAAAAAACATGAAAAATCTGTTTTTTCGCGATATTGTGACTTCTAGAGTGTCCCACTTTCCTTAATTTTTCAATTTTTTCAAGAGTCAATTTGGCATAAGGAAAAATAGCTTTGAGCTTTATGAATTACGAAAAATTTGAATCAAAAAAACACAGAAAATTCATTTATTTCCACGATATTTTACATTTGTTCTGCCCTAATTCAATATTAACTTGTTTGGTTTAAACAAATGAGAGTTTATTAAAACAAAAAATAGAATGCTTCACGGCAGCTTATACATAGAAATGGTCCTTTATTATTAATAATTACAGAATTATTGTAATATATGTACAACTACTAGAGTATCCCACTATTGTTACAAAAGTATTACCTTTATTAATTAATTTATTTCAAAGAAATATATATTTTTTTTAATACTCGGAGTCCTGTAAGGTAATGTGTAATAAAAATGGTCCTTTATTATTAATTATTATACAATTCGCAATGAGATGTTTGTTTTACAAGATATTACAATTTTTAAAGTCCATTTCGTTGTTTAACGTGAATAATCTAATTTTATGCAAATTTACTTATTTTAAACGCACAAAAATTTGTGAATTATGTGTCTCATGGTGTATAAGAGAATGTTCTTCCATCATTATCGATTATGCAATTTTATATGAAAATTTTTTTGTTTCGAACGCCCAAATTTTACTTGCCAACAAGAAGGATAGTTTTAAGCTTTATGAACTAATAAAAAGTCGGACCAAAGACCACAAAAAAATCGTTTGTTTTGCACGATATTATACGTTATAATTTGGTGTACCCTAGGGTCGTTGGAAAACACCACAGAACCTAAACTTTTTGTATGTACACACATCAATCGGGGTTTATAAAAATACACAGGCGATATATTTAAATTAACTTAATTTATTAACGCATTTACAAACTACTTAAAATCTATTAAATAAGATGAAAATAAACACTAAAACTAAATCACTCACTACTTACTATTAAAAAATCACTTAATTACTAATGTCTTAATTTATGTAAACGATTTATTTGCACCAATTTTATATCACACGAACTAATTCACTCGCATTTATTTTCACTAGTATCTTCGCTATTAGCTTATCTGCACAATGCAACTCGTATCCACTGACTGACTTCCCGACCAATCCCCACGCGTTATTTATATCTGGCGCCGGGATTACGAGATGTTTCCAGTTAGTTCTAGGGCGGGCTTCCAGATTCAGAAGAATATTCATGATTCTTCGACCCGGTACTGCCCTATGTCGTTCTTCTTTGGAACCTCGTACGTAGGCCTTTTTTGTCCGCGATGCTAGCGCCATCTACGGGCGCCTATCGAAACTGCCAATTAAAAAATTTGCGCTCGTAATAATACGTTATAATTTGGTGTACCCTAAGGTCGTTAGAAAACGCCACAGAACCTAAACTTTTTATATGTAAACACTCCAATTCAATACTAATTTATTTATTTTAAACAGATGAAAGTTTATTTAAAAAGAAAGTGGAGTGCTTCCAGGCAGCATATTATATATAGAAGTGTCCTTTATTATTAATTATTTCTTCAAATAAATATGCAAGAACACATTTATATATTTGCACACATTATATATCTGGTCACCTGGGAGTAATCATTGCCTAAAATAAACGACAAAGGAGTAGTATATACATATATGCAGACAATCGTTCCGAAAGAGCATCCCCTTGATGTTATGCGACAAATATACCGCAACCTTTTCGGCTAGATTTACATTCGCAGTGTTTTACTTTCAATAACAAAAGAATTCTTAGAAACTGCACATGCGTAATCGCTGGTAGATTAAAGAAGATGTATCTCTCTTAATGTTTTCTTATTTTCCTTACATATGTTATAACATCGTGCCAGACACAACTTATATTTTTTCTGCTTACTTTGCGAGCCTCGTCATATGCGGTTTGTCGAGTGTTATAACGATTTTTATGTCTAAATTGAGGTGTAGCGAGAGGGTTAGTTCCGGTAAGAAAAAAAATATACCTATGTTTCCTATTTTCGCTGGTTTGAGAATTTAAGAAATATGTCTTGTATACAAGGTGAGTCAAAACTCGGATCCTTAATTTTCTTATTAAACTTAAATGGAACACCATATATATCTTTTTTCCTATAGATATTTATCGACTCTTTCATTTTTGTTAACCATTCCCGTACTGAATGTAAAAAAAAACAATAAAAATCAAAACTTATTTGATAAATTCAAATTTATCGATCGACATTGAAAACCGGCTAAAAAATATAAGTTTAGCTAGAATTTGAATTGTTAGACAAAAAATCTGGCAAAACATGCAATTATTAGACAAAAATCTAGCTGAAATAGAATTTTTTTTGTTAGGAATGTAGTTAAAAAGACAATTTCTAGTTAAAAATGTAACTAGAAAATGCAATTTTTAGTTCAGAATCAGCTAAAAAATGATGTTTAGCTAAAATTTCAATTGTTAGTTAAAAATCTGGCGAAATGCAATCGTTACATAAAAATCTAGCTGAAACAGTAAATTTTTATTGGGAATGTAGTTAAGAATTCTATTTTTAGTTGAAAATTAGTTAAAAATGTTGCCAAAAACGGTCATTTTAGTAAGAAAATGTAGCCACATTTAGAATCAGCTAAAAATGTTCAGCTAAAATTTCAATTGTTGCTGAAACAGCATTTTTTTTATTGGAAATGTAGTTAAAAATAAATCTTTTAGTTAAGTACCAGGTAAAAGTGACAAGTTTAGTTAAAATTTCTATTGTTTGATAAATTCAAATTTATCGATCGACATTTTAATGACTTACCAACAACAGAGACAGATGATATATTGATTTCACCCTAATTTAATTCATTTCTGTGTTAGATTTCGACATTGTTTGAAGCATTATTTATCTTAAAATGTAATTTAATAAATCGCAAAGTTGTGGTTGGAATTGCCGTTATGTGAATATGTTTGCCAAAATAGGCTTTACGAGGAGAAGAATTTAGCATATTATCAAAATATGTATGATAAATTATATAATTTAATTAAAAAAAGTTGATATTTTTTATTTTATTTACATTGTTCACACTTATCCGTAAGTATATTCTTGTAATTGTGCTGATATTATTGTTTTTTAATTATATTTTTACCACCCCTGTTAAATTGTTATTTAATAAAACGAAGTTTTTGTGCTTTTGTTTCAATTCCCGCTGAAAGATTTAAGACTATGGGCTTTTGGTTCGTTGTATAAATAAATGTAGTTAAAAATAACAAATTTAGCTAAAAATAGTAGTTTTAGTAAAAAGATTTAGTTAAAAATACAACTTTTAGTTAAAAATCTAGCTAAAAGAGCAATTTTAATTATAAATGTATCTAAAAACGCATTTTTTTTAGTTAAAAGCCAACTAAAAATGATAAATTTAGATAAACTTTCAATTCTTAGTGGAAACAGTTTTTTTTTTTATTAGGAATGTAGCTAAAAATACAATTTTTAGTTGAAAAGAACCAGTTATAAATGATGACCTTAGCTAAAATTTCAGTCGTTAGTTAAAAATCTGGCGAAATATGCTATTGTATGATAAACATCTAGCTAAAACAGCAATATTTTTATTGAAAATATAGTTAAAAATGGTAATTATACTAAAAAAAATTAGCTAAAAACACAACTTTTAGTTAAAAGGACGATTCCAATTAAAAATGTGGCTAAAAATTACAATTTTTTAGTTAAGAATCAGCTAAAAATGATAAGTTGAACTAACATTTCAATGTTTAGTTAAATATTACAAATCTAGTTAAATATTTAACTACAAAAAAGCAATTTTCAGTTGAAAACCGGCTAAAAGTGATAAGTTAAGCTAGAAATTGAATTGTTTGTCAAAAAATCTAGCGAAACATGCAATTATTAGACAAAAATCTATGTGAAATAGCAATTTTTTATTAGGAATGTAGGTAAAAACACAATTTCTAGTTAAAAATGTAACTAGAAAATGCAATTTTTAGTTAAGAATCAGCTAAAAATGATGTTTAGTTTAAAAATTTCAATTGTTGCTGAAACAGCATTTTTTGTTTATTGGAAATGTAGTAAAAAATGCATCTTTTAATTAAGTACCAGGTAAAAGTGATAAGTTTAGTTAAAATTTCTATTGTTTGATAAATTCAAATTTATCGATCGACATTTTAATGACCCAACAACAGAAACAGATGACATATTGATTTCACCCTAATTTAATTCATTTCTTTGTTAGATTTCGACATTATTTGAAACATTATTTATCTTAAAATGTAATTTAATAGACGAATTCACCTTCTGCATATTTCCATTCGTGTATACTTGCATTACCCTTACTAAATACATTAATTTATTTCGCACAAACAGACGATATTTAAACAAACCAATCTACCACGACCGCAAATACAAGAACTCCAAGATCTACACCTCTTACTATGCGAAGAAGCTGGTTTAGTCGCTATGTGTGATTGCGTCGGACAACAAATCAACGAATGCAGAAACGTTAAAGATGCCAAAAAGGTTCTGCGAGACATAAACAGCAACATAATGAAATTGCAACAGAATCTAGTACGTTACATCTCGATTAAAATCGAAAATACCCTCCCTCGTCAATAAACCAACATTTTATACGATTCAGGTCGACAATCTTCGGAACATAAATCACAAATTCGAATTGTACAAGAAGATCTACAAAACCATGCTTTCGTATCGAGACGAAACTAAACTATTGGTGAGGAAATTGAGCCAATTCAGTGAGGATTTGAGTTGGACTTTTCCGTTAACGAATAAGTTGCACTCGAAGGAGATAGAAACATTCAAAGAATTCCCTTTGGAGTATAATAGGAGAATCAATGCGAAGTATTCGTTCGATTTATAATCTAAAATCAGTGTTAAAATCACTTACTATATTTCAGCGGAAAATCTTTATATGCCCGGGATATAATGGAGAATATCTCAGCCGATGTTGAAAAGATAAACGCCGATACTGTACACACCATTCTGTCGTTAATCGATTGCCCTTATAGTGCTCCTGAAACTTTATTTTACGATTTATGGCAGAGAAAGATGAAATTGAAAGCGCAGAAATCTTTACAGAGGACGATTAAAAGCTTGGATTGTAAAACATGTAAATTTTGCTGCGTATTTTAACCTTTTTTTAATGCTTCTAATTTAATGTGTTCTTCGCAGTTACGATGGAAGATCTAGAAAAGCAGGAATCCTTCGTCGATTATGCCATTGCGAGGTTCAACGATTTAAGACAGCGGGAATCTAGCAAAAGTTTAACGCAAGAACTTAATACGACACGGGATCTCGCAAAGTTGTGGTTGGAATTGCCGTTGTGTGAATACGTTTGTCAAAATAGGCTTTACGAGGGCAAGAATTTAGCATATTATCAAAATATGTACGATAATTTATATAATTTAATTAAAAAAAGTTGATATTTATTTTATTTTCATTGTTTACACTTATCCGTAAGTATATATCGTATTCTTTGTATTTGTACTGATATTATTGTTTTTTAATTATATTTTTACCACCCCTGTTAAATCGTTATTTAATAAAACGAAGCTTTTTGTGCTTTTGTTTCAATTCCCGCTGAAAGGTTTAAGACTTGTGGGCTTTTGGTTCGTTGTATAAATAAATGTAGTTAAAAATAACAAACTTAGCTAAAAATAGTAGTTTTAGTAAAAAGATTTAGTTAAAAATACAACTTTTAGTTAAAAATCTAGCTAAAAGAGCAATTTTAGTTAAAAATGCAGCTAAAAACGCATTTTTTGTAGTTAAAAGCCAATTAAAAATGATAAATTTAGAAGTTTCAATTATTAGTGGAAACAGCTTTTTTTATTAGGAATGTAAGTAGCTAAAAATATAATTTTTAGTTGAAAAGAACCAGTTATAACTGATGACCTTAGCTAAAATTTCAGTTGTTAGTTAATAATCTGGCGAACTATGCAATTGTGAGATAAAAATCTAGCTGAAATAGCAATTTTTTATTAGGAATGTAGTTAAAAACACAATTTCTAGTTAAAAATGTAACTAGAAAATGGAATTTTTAGTTAAGAATCAGCTAAAAATGATGTTTAGCTAAAACTTCAATTGTTGCTGAAACAGCATTTTATTGAGAATGTAGTTAAAAATACATTTTTTTAGTTAAGTACCAGATAAAAGTGTAAAGTTTAGTTAAAATTTCAATTGTTAGTTAAAAATCTGGCGAAATATGCAATTGTTAGATGAAAATCTAGCTGAAACAGCAATATTTTTATTGACAATATAGTTAAAAATGGTAATTATACTAAAACAAATCTAGCTAAAAATACTCCAATTAAAAATGTAGCTAAAAATTACAATTTTTAGTTAAAAATCACCAAAAAATGATAATTTGAACTAACATTTCAATTTTTAGTTAAATATGACAAATCTAAAATATTTAACTACAAAAGTGCAATTTTCAGTTGAAAACCGGCTAAAAGTAATAAGTTTAGCTAGAATTTGAATTGCTAGTCAAAAAATCTGACGAAACATGCAATTATTAGACAAAAATCTAGCTGAAATAGCAATTTTTTATTAGGAATGTAGGTAAAAACACGATTTCTAGTTAAAAATGTAACTAGAAAATGCAATTTTTAGTTAAGAATCAGCTAAAAATGATGTTTAGCTAAAAAAATTCAATTGTTGCTGAAACAAGATTTTTTTTTATTGGAAATGTAGTTAAAAGTGCATCTTTTAGTTAAAGTACCAGGTAGAAGTGACAAGTTTACTTAAAATTTCAATTGTTAGTTAAAAATCTGGCGAAATGCAATCGTTACATAAAAATCTAGCTGAAACAGTAATTTTTTATTAGGAATGTAGTTAAGAATTCAATTTTTAGTTGGAAATTAGTTAAAAATGTAGCCGAAAATGGTTATTTTAGTAAAAAAAATCTAGCTAAAAACAATTTTAATTAAAAATGTATATACATTTAGAACCAGCTAAAATGATATTTAGCCAGAAATTCAATTGTTAGTTGAAAATCGGCCGAAATATGCAATTGTTAGATAAATTTAAATTCAATTTACGTTGAATTCACTAAAAATAGTGGCGGGAAATAAGAATTTTTTGAAAATTTACTTAAAAAAATGTACCATTTTTATGAAAAATCACTTTAAGAATGTCGCTATAGTTTATGTAGCATCTGCCTGTGTTATTAAAATTAAATGGAACACACTAGAAAAAATGGATGTTACAGGATTATTCTATAGTTGAGATCGGCTGACATTTCAAAATGTCATGTTCTATTTAAAATTACTCTATGAATCCGTTTTATTAACTTTACGAAAATACAAATTAAAAACTCACTTACCTTTTAACATAGTCTTTTTTTTAAAATAAATTTCACGTTAAAAACTATTGAGATATTCAAGAACTGACACCACGATATTATTAACATTTAATTTAGTATGTAAAGTTATTAATTTAAAACACACAGCTCTATTTTAAAGTATAAAAACTCTTTATCAGTCACTACAATACTTCTTAACACTGATACTACATATTCTCTCACAACATACTTCACGTACTCTCTCATTCATTGCCAACATGGCGGATTCACTCATTCTCTGACAAATATTTATATAAATTGTTGAATAAAAATTGATTATTGAAGCTAACCAAATATTTGTAATTCTTTAATACTGTTTATTAAAAGGATATCCTTTTCATTCATTATTCCAGAGAAACGGCCTTGGCATTAATGCACAACGGGCTTGTAGTGTAATCATTTCTTCTGCTATCTTTTGAACGTAGTATAATTGTTGTTTTTTGTTTTGTACGATTATTGTGTGTATCTTATTGTTTATTCGTTAATATTTTCGCACAATAAACTAAACATATGCACAATAACAAATTATACTTTAACTTATATCACTTCTGTCGTTTCATTTCACAATATGTACATCAAATTTTGACAGCTGTTAACCCCACTGTCTTCAAATACCTTACAACAGTTCTGCAGCGGTTTAAAACATGGATGAAAAATATTCGAACACTAATACTTATGACGTTATAAGTTTCGATAATAAAATGCACGGTTTCAAACAGTTACTTAGAGTATTGTAATATATTCTTATAGAATATACGATGTATAAAAAAACAAACTTGGTAACACAAAAAACCGACATCAGTTACTAACTTCACACGATTTACATCAATACCGATTCAAATATACCTACATTATATAAATGAAATATCGAAGAGGCCGAAATTTAAAACAAACGCCTCTTAACAAACTTCACACAATTTTCTTCTTTCAATTACGTGAACATAATATTTAAGTTTATTTATCGATTTATCGTTTAGTTAGTTTTTAAAATAGTGGAGTGCGACGGCATGGAAAAATCGCGCGAGAAAGTGTTCTTCCGCAAAGGTAACGGACACGGCGATCGGAAAAGCGGTAATAGTGCAAGCTCGCTTAATTCCTTTCAAGTGTCTTTTGCAGACAGCCTACCTAACGTGCCGTCGAAGAACGCGGAAAAGGAGAAACCCAGACCGCGTTCTCGCAGCGTTTACACCAGCAAATCGCATAACAGCGACGGATCGGGTAGTAATCGCGAATTTAAACAGTACGATGTGTATCCGTGGATATCTCGGGCGATCTCGAAGAATTTGTACGTGGAGGAGTATAACGTAAGTGATGATAAGATCGTATTGAAAACGTATATAATCGCGTATCCCTTATTTGTTTGTAAATATTGGGCCAGATTTATCAAACGGGAGGTGTAGTGTCTGATATTATCAGCGGTTATTTTTAAATACTTCCTTGATACACCGCGCACGAGCTGTCAAAATTTATCTGTCAATCGAAATGAAAAAAAAAAAAAATGTGTCTATATAGGTGCTTCTTTTGCAATTCTAGCGAGATTGACGACTGTATAAGTGTTGAAAAACGACTTTTAACCTTAATTTGTGACGCCCCTTTCGTATTTCGTTTTTGACTTTTGGCCTTCCGGTTGATATAGTATAACTATATAATATAATGCGCAATTAATTTCTGAACTGAAATCTGAGAAATGTTGTAAGTTTTTTGGGATTAACATGTTAGTTGTGATAATTAATTACGTCTGACAGACTGGGATTCTGGGAAGTTTCGCAATATTTTTGCTGAATGTTTCAAAAGTTTAAATCGTGTATTCGATATTTTACAATCCAAATAGGTTATAGCGTTATATTGCTCAATACGCTTTCTCACTCTCAATAAACAGAATTTAATTATAAAACTTGTGTATTTTATTTCCGTAATATCAATACAAAAAAAACCGTTACATACTTTCGAACAACTTTTTTGCTTACTTGGAAATAAATACATGATAAATACACATTAAAAATATTGCCAACTGTAAAATTAAAAGTTTTTTAACAGTAGTATGTCGTTATTTTTATAACGTGGTAATGATCGTGATATGATTGAACACCAAATTGAACGAAATATTTAATTTTTATTTAAATTCAACCGTTATAAAATTTGGGGAATTTTAGTTATAAATACAAAATACAACATTTTTAGGGGTGGTGACAGTAGGAATGATAGGAAGTTAGGGTAATTAGGGCAACTAAAGGAATATAAAACACAGATATGCATACTTATGTTTTTTTTTTTTTTTAATTTTGTCGATTTTGTTTGCATAAAATATTTTTAAATGTTTTTTTAGTAGTTCTCGTTTAAAACAGCATTAGAACTTTTTTTTTAATCTTGTCAAATTTTGTTCGTTATATTTAACAATTTTTTTCTTTTTGGATTGAAAAGTTTTTGTTCAAAATATACAATATCTAAACAGATATAACGATACTGAGGATGGTGTAGATTAGCCATGCCAAATGATGATGTAAATCTACAGGGTAATAATTTTTTCGGGGTCATGCCCTCTTTCTCACCTTGAACTTTTTTTTGCGATGCGCCACTGCTAGATTCTAAAATACGCAATAAATTTTCTGTCTTGTTTAGAAACTTTTTGATCTCTTGTATTTTTTTCTTATCTCTGACCGTTATCGAGAAAAAAAATAGAAAACAATTTTCTGTAATTCGCCAGAGAAAATTAATTTTTTTAAAATGGTCTAGCAGGCTCTGGCTTTATTCAGATAATCACTTGAGTTTATTAATTTTAAGAGCATTGTTTTATTACAGTACAAAGTAACATAACTAATAACAATAAAAACCCTAATTAATAACAATGACAAGGAAACTATGCTACAACAATTGCTGAAAGTGTCCTCCTCCAACCCTTATACAGGCGTCCGCTCTTCTTCTCATTGATGCTCGCACTCTCTCAAATACTCCTGGAGTATTTCTTATCGTTTCAAATCCATCGATTATTCGATTTCGTAAGTCATCAACAGTATTCACAGGTGTTGTATACACTAGAGATTTGAGATGTCCCCACAGGAAAAAAACCATACTATTTAAGTCAGAGGACCTTGGGGGCCAAGGCTGAGGTCCATCTCGTCCTATCCACCTATTCTCATATATTTCATTTAAATAATCCCGAGCCAAAATAGAAAAATGTGATGGGGCGCCACCGTGCATATACCACATTTGATTTCTAAGTAAAAGGGGCAAGTCTTCAAGTAATAAAGGCAATTCATTCTGCAAAAACAGCCTGTATGACTGACCAGTCGACCAGGCAAAAAAACAAGGACCAATCAAATTATCTCCAATTATACCACCCCATACATTTAATGAGAACTGTTCTTGAAAATGCGTTTGTACAATTTCATGTGGATTTTCATCTGCCCACGTGTGGTTGTTGTGAAAATTCATAATTGAAGTCCTTGAAAAATTCGCTTCAGCGGTCTGCTGCTAGCTTATTAAGGTACCATTCGCAGAAATCAATCCTTAAAGGGAAGTCTCGGGGAAGAAGAGCCTGCACTCTTTGAATGTGGTAAGGGTATAGCAGGGAAACACGTGGAATACGCCAAACAACTGGATGACTAATATTTAAATGTTCACTGATTTTTCTGGTGCTGGTGCGAGGATGTCTGTCTACTTCATTCAGAACAGCCTCTTCGATCTGTGGTGTTCTGACAGTACGTGGTTTACCTGCATCATTAGTATTCTTTTTAAAAAGTTCCAGTTTCTCCAGACGCCTATGAATATTTGAAAATATTCGATGATCGGTATCATTCTATTGGGATAGCGCTCCATGTACAGACGCCGGCTTCTCTTGCATTTCCATTCGCAAGCCGTAGATAAAATGCATGTCAGCCATTTCAGAATTAGTGAAATTTGGCATATTTACAAAATTATAACGAGTATTTAAAACACTTTTACACCTTACAGTTTGCAATTTAAAATTTTACTTATACAGACACAAGTTACGATTTCTAATGTCAGTTGTCAAATTAATAAATTCAAGTGATTATATGAATAAAGCCAGAGCCTGCTAGACCATTTTCAAAAATTTAATTTTCTCTGGCGAATTACAGAAAATTGTTTTCTATTTTTATTTTCTCGATAACGGTCAGAGATAAGAAAAAAATACAAGAGATCAAAAAGTTTCTAAACAAGACAGAAAATTTATTGCGTATTTTAGAATCTAGCAGTGGCGCATCGCAAAAAAGTTCAGGGTGGGAGAAGAGGGCATGCCCCCGAAAAAATTATTACCCTGTAGATTTACATCATCATTTGGCATGGCTAATGATGCAGGCCTTATAGCGTAACCTACCTTCCAAATTTGAGCAAAATATCTGAAAACTGTAGGAGCTATACAGTAAAAAGTGAAAAATCTTGAAATTTCAACACCCTGCAGATTGGTAACGAAGCGTTTGCAGACCTATGTTTATATGAAATTTTAGGCACAAAATAAACCAAATAATTACCCCCTTCCTTATGTACATGATATTTAGGAACACCCTGTATTTGGTTTCGAAGTTACTTTGAAGTAAATCCAATAAGCTTTAAGGAATTTTCAATTTTTCTATACTTTAGATGTGATTCCTTTTCATGGGCTTCAATTTTTCCACCATAAAACCTTAACCATTTCGTTTGGTATCCACTTTTACTTACACTAGCATTTTTTTTTAAATCTCCAATAATTTTGACAATTTTCCTGACATAAACAAAAATATTCGAACCAATTGAATATCCTCCAAATTTCACTGGCGTTCTCATAAAAATTTTAACTATGCTTTTTGGCATTTATTTTTTCTTTTATACCACCTCCTTCCACAATTTTCCTGCAACAACTAAAATTTCAACTCAATCCTCGAAATCATCCCCACCCTTTACAGCATGACGTCTGGCATGAAGACGGCGCCATGGGCGGGCCTTCAGTGACCCCGCACGGCATCATAACCCTACGCCTTCACGACAGAGTCAGAGTGGACATATCCCTGGACAGAGCCATACGAGTTGTCAATATGAGAAGCGGAATCGTGTTGTCCCTCAGCTCCTCGGGGAGTTCAGCGGCTCTGATCCACCCCAACGGCAGGGTCTATCAGTACGGCTCTAGAGTGGAGATTTTGGCCAACGATGCGCAAGGAAACATAAGTATTCCTCCGTTCGATTCCTCGCCAGATGCTGGAGAATTAACGTTTGCTATATTTGGTTTGCTTAGGTACGCTAAGATGTGGTATAAAGGTGTGAGTTTCACGAGTGACCAATGCGCTCTGGTGTATCTGGTGGATTCTGCTGGTACCAGGACTACCACGGACACGTTCTCGGACCTCAGCGGGGATTTCTCTTTGACGGTTTTTTACAGCGACAGTCAATATTCTGATCCGTCGATGGGCGGGCCGAATTTGATCAGTGAGGCTGTGTCTCTGCTGCACTCGTCTAGTTTTTGGATAACTGACGATGGAACTGATAATTGGATCATCAACAATGTGCGCATCTCGCAAACAGCGGACGGTCTGGTGCGGTAAGTTCCCCCAATCCTTTAATTGCACTGGTTAACAAATTTTTTGACCTAAGCAGAAAAATGCCCGATTCCCATATACTTTTGCATCCTGGAATTAATTACGTTTTCAGAATTTCTCCATCAGTCTTAGTATTTAAGTTTGTTCGCGTCGCATGAACTATTTGCACTTTTATGCACTTTTTAGAACTTTTGTGTGCAAAAGTGTATAATAGTGCAAATAGTTCATGCGACGCGAACAAACTTTTTATGTTCCAGGATATTCACTTCCATCTAAAATATGCATGTGTTAGCGCCAAATTTGAAAAGTTTGTACCTATGTTCACGATACGAACCATGGGAGTAGGAGCAAGTATATGGAGTAGACAGATTCTTAGTAATAAACACTTGTTATTAACAGTTTAAGTGACGTTTTATTTGAGACCAGAGAAGCTAACACATGCATATATCTAATGCATGTACTATAAGAGATGTTATTTCAATTGTTTAGAGCTGGGAACTGATCAAGTAGCATCAGTGTTGCCAACTTGGTGAATTTTCCACTAAATCTGGTGTATTGAAAGTACGCCTGGTGTATATAAATCATATTCTAGTGGCTAGTGAGAAATTTAGTAGATTTTCTTTAATTTTAGTAATAAGTCTAGTGAATTCATTGAACACGAAGACCAAATTACATAAAAGTATAGGTAGTAGTAGGTATAAGTAGCGTCACTCTCGTCAAGATAAATTTCAGTCGCCATTTTATTTTGTACCGTATAATATATGTTATGTAAGTCTACCATTCCTATTCTATGATATGAAATTTAGATAAGTCTTTTGTAATTTAGCTTTCTTCTCGAATGTTAGAGTGTATTTTCGTTTATATGGGAATGATTTTAATTCTAATATCCACATTCACTTTTAAAATTTTGCGCACAATGTACAAAACAAAATTGTAGAACGTCACGAAAAACTTTCCGTAAAACCTATTTATAAAAACGTGAGTTACACTGCTTGGTTTTCCTATACTTTGATTACTTATATACCTATATACATATAAATGTAAATAAATAAAAGTATAAAATAAAATAATAAAATAAATAGGGATATGTATTATGAATTTATAAAACACGGTTACAATTGTATAGTTATATATTGTTGTAAATTATGAATATTTACTTTGTGTAATAGTTTTTAAAAACTAGCATTGTGCAAATTATAATAAAAAACGAAATAAAAGGGGATTTACAGTAAAAAAAAAACCATAAAAAACTATTAATTACCTAAATATTGCAACGTTTTTCTATTTTTAGTTTTTAAAACGTTGTCGGGGTTTAGAAAAACACACAGGCGATATATTTAAATTCACTTATTCTATTAACACAATTACGGTATTTAAAATCTATTAAAAATGCTTATTAATTAAATCACTTAACCACTAATGTCTTTATTTATGTAAACGATTTATTTGCACCGATATTTATATTACACGTACTAATTCACTCGCGATCCGCACTATCCAACTCGTATCGACTGACTGCCTCCTGGCCAACCCGACGCGTTATTTATAGCTGGCGCGAAACTTCCAGATTGTTCGGGACCCTTCTAGAACGTCCTTCTAGATTTCAGGAGAATATTCCCGAATCTTCGACCCGGTGCTGCCCTCTGTCATTCCTCGTAGGTAGTTCTTTCTTCCGCTATGCTAGCGCCATCTAGGGGCGCCTATCGGAACCGCCAGTTTAAAAAGTTGGCGCTCGTTACAATATATACAATATTTTTTTTTTGCTTTTCTCAAAATACTTTATAAAGTAATTCCTCTCCCAATTCTAGTGATTTTCTGGTGAAATTATAATCCCGATCTAGTGAAATATGTCTTCCGTCAATTGGCAACACTGGTAGCATACAATGATTAATGTTTTGTTTTGTAAAAGTACAATCGGTTTTGGTTGTATTCAAACGAATTTATTATATTAAACAATAGCAATACAATCAGTACAATGGTTCGATTGTTAGTTCTAATAATTTTCCCTCCTCTTTTTTCTTTCTGGAACTAGTCAGCAGGTTTACCAACCCTTTTTAAATTATAACTTACAACATCTCTAAACAGTTAATGTTCGAACGTGTCTTGACGTGTTAAGTCCTGCATTTGCCATTCCTATATAACTAAGTTGTCAACTAGAACTCGGGGATTGAATATTAACGTTTTAAAGAGTGTTGCGTTCAAGCTATTGCAGTGAAATCGCGAACATTCGATCACCTGTAAAGATGCCAAGGAAATGTGTAAACCACCCGAACTCTTTTTGCCACATTTGTGGCGAATTGACATCTTGTGCTCTGTGGGATATCCATTAGATGTATAATGAACTATTTGGATATCTAATAGGCGGAGATTTGGAGATCCATGAGACATCCATAGAATGTCTATGACGTCTGATGGATATTCTGGATATCTAACGGATGTCTGCTAGATATTTCAATTACAGATCCTTTTGTTATTTCCTATTAAGATTACTGCGGATTACAGATTTATTTATATGTAACTTAAAACCTAATTAAATAATCTGATTTTTAAAAAAACTTAGGAAATTAAAAATGCATTACCACCACCACTTTTTGCCCACCCTTAAATCCCCAATCCATCGACTCACCATTTCCTTTCTTCACCCTACAGAGTCGGTAGAAATAGCAACAAGTTCAGCCTGAGAACTTCACCCAGCAACGGTTCGGCGTCCGTCAGTTCCCCCTTCCTCCACTGCACCGGATCCATGGGACAGACGCGCCATCTATTCGTCAGACGCGGCGAACGACGCATGCATTACGACGGCGCCAGTTTTATAGTCCGGAACGCCGGCCATTCGGCCGGTTTCGACGACAAACACCAACTGAAGGTCTACTAAAAAATGTTCTTCGCATTTACGTATTTCAATTTTCAATTTGTTCGATCCGCTCATTATTTTTTGGTGTTTGTTTGTCGACGTTCGCTGCTCGAACGAAAAAACGAAGGTGGGAGGGTATATTTTTGAGGTTAGAATCTCGATCTTCTAGGGTTATGTCGTGGAACGCGCTGAAATGAAATTAGAAATGAGTTAACAAATCGTTGATGAGATTTTTATAAAAATTTTGTTTAGAATCGTCGTGAATTAATTTGACACAGATCGGCCATCAATTTTTGAGAAAAAATTCGGTTTAAATACTATAGTTAGAGCTATCGATTAACAGTGTTCTTTTAAAATAATGTTTATGTCAAAACTCGAGGCATAAATCAGAATTCCTTTGCATCATATATTCATGTAGCAATTTTTTTAACTAAACCAGCTTATATATCTTAATAGTTATTCAACCGATTTGGAACTACCATTGGATGTCTGTTAGATGGCGCTCTGCACCAACGTAAATAAGAGTGAGTTTATTTTATCAGAGTGTGGACATAGCAAAAACCACGCCCACTTTTACCGCCATTAAGATTCCAAATATGCTTTATTAATTTAATATGTAATAGGTATAGATAATAAAAAAAAAATCGTAAATAATAAAGTTTATACCTTAAAAAAAATGCAGAGAAATGTGTATTTACGTTGATATCAATTAGTGTTTATATAAATAAAACAGTTTTGATCCATAAGAAAAAAACTTTTATTGATAAAAATAAGCATTACTAAAAGACATGTAATATAATATACGGCTGAATTACTTTCAAGCACAACCAACGGTAATAAACACAATTTTAAACGCTCTAAATACAGGAATTGATGATAAACGACATCTAAAAAGTCAAATTTTGGAATCTTAACGGTAGATTTTACCACGTCAATCAAAAACGACACCACGCTCTGATAAATAAAGTCACTTTCAATAACGTAAAATCCTATTTACGCAGCGCGCCATCTAGGAGACACTCAAAAGTACTTCAATCGGTTGAATCACTATTAAGATGTATATAAACAAGGCTTATTATACCCGTTTGAAATAAATCAAAAACGCATTATAATCGTTTTAAAATGCATTATCACATCCACATGTGAGCTCATATAGAATGTTTTATGACAAATAATGCATGATTAGTATCTTATAAAAAAAAATATTTAATACGTTTACGTGATAGAACTGTCAAAACACATTTATAGGTTATAGCCGAGGATTTAAGGGTGCGTTCATGCAGGATGGTGTTTACTGTGAGTGAAATTTAAAAGATTCGTATCTTACTGTATAATATATTTCGTGAAAATTTGTTATAGATGGAAAATAGCATGTAGAATACTGATATATAGATTGGAAAGAGGCTTATAACAAAAAGAAAATGGAATATCATTTTGTAATAACGTTCATGACATGTTTTTAAATGAAATAACTTTTAAAATCAAGAAGCTAATTAAGACAAATAGCTACCTAGTTAAACAGTAGATAATAAATATATTTTTTTCTAATATTCTTGGTATTACATCTTTTTATTTTTTCATTTCAATCCATCCCAGCATCCTCACATTCTTCTTCATAAATATTTTATTAATTATTTTAATACCCTATAATAAAAATATGAATCTTTTGAATTACTAATACAGAACTGTCAACGCACTCTTAAAGAAAATCACATGAATGATTTATTTCTCCGTTATTTTAATTGTCATAATTTGACAGCTATCACGTGTCCTGTCAAATAATTTTTGACGTATATATTTTTCGACGAAACCAGGAAAAAAAATCACAAATAACGTGTAAGATTTTATCATATTTACACAAGGATCATAATATACATATAAAACAAGAATTCTCAAAAAGTTTCCTACTTAAATAATTGCAACTTCTCGTGTCATTTTTTTTTTAAGCAATAAAATTCATATGGCATTCATTTTCAAATGATTTTTTTTTGTACATACTAATATATAATACTAACCTTGAAACAGGAACGGAATGAAAATGAAAACAGTTGACTAGGAACGAAAGTTTATTTGAGTTTAAGATAAAAAGTGTATTAAAGTACTTTTGTATTTCGGTAATCAGATGTGTCTTTTTTTGTCCTAAAGAAAATATTATTATAACGCAAGTGTATTTTAACAAAAGAAGAAAAGTGTTAAAGTGTGGATTGTCTCCAATTAAAATGTCATATGAATTTTTTTTTTTGTTCTTTTAATTCGTGAAAATTATCTCAAAGTGTTTTGTTAGGAGGTAAAGTAAATATACATATTTTTTTTTTTGTATCGCGATATAAAAACAAAAGTAAAAAGTAGCCTGTTGGAAAATAGGGAAAACCCACGTGCAAAAATGAATGAAAAACCGTATTTTTTTTTTTAAATATACATATTATATGATATAAAGTATAAAAGTGGATTTCGAAAAATATCATAAAAAAATAAGTAACCATCAGTTTTGTAATCCAAAGTCAAACTTAAAAACTGTGTGTATAAATACTGCATATTTAATAGTATACGTATTTGTTTCGTGATTTGTATAATAATTGTGTGAAATAAAATTGATTTCTAATTAAAGAATTCGTATTCGTTGGTCTTTTATTTTGCCGATCGCATGAATGATTTATTTTCAGAATAAAACCAATATGGAGTTAATAAGGTAAGTAAATAATATATACACACTTAAAAAAAATGCAAGTAATTTTTCTTGGTAAACTTCACCTTTTTTTTATAATTTTCCACATTGATAGGGGTGAATGTATAGAAATTCAGTGGCGGCTCGTGAATTATGAAAGAGGGTGGGCACAAAATAAGAACTTGCCTATTTTTTGTATATACATAAAATCCATTCTCATATGTTCATAAATGTGTTCAGTCGATCTTCTGACATTGTGCTTCTCAGAAAAGTCTTAATGCGTTTGAGGGTAGAAAAACATCGTTCATATTCTGCTGTCGATATGGGGGTTGTACAAATAATATCCAACAGTTTATATGTTTCCGTCAAAACTTTTTTTAATTTTTTATGAACACTAAAAGTGGCAAAACACCACCTTAGATGTAGGTGGTGTTTTGCCACTTTTAGTGTTCATAACATACAAGTTAAAAAAGTTTTGACGGAAACATATAAACTGTATAAGCTCTGTAATTAATGCATTTCTGCTAATACCTGTAATAATTAAATAAGAAGAAAAATAAAATCATTCAAAGATTTTAATTTTTTATTTACATGTTCTACCACACAGAAAAAACTAGAAACCTAAGTGTATACAGCCTAATATAACAAAAAGCCAAGTTGGCACCTTAAACCAAACTCAAATGGTTCATCAATTAATGAAATCTAATGACTTAAACCTGTCAACCCTGTAAAAAAAAACATATTTATTTCTGTCCCCATTGATTTTGTTTTTCAACAGCACCAATTCAACTACAATTTTGACTAACCCTGTATAACGTATCGTGCATCGTTTGAAGGTTTTATGATGGTAATTCCACTACAATTAAATTATGTCTAACGACAGTCGTTATCTAAAATCTAGGATTTCAAGTATCATTTGTTTAAAAGAAATATATGGTGGCATTGCTTTGTTCCAACATCTTACTGCACACATTTTCAGAGATGAGAAGTGTGTTTGAGGCTAAATATTCCTGACATAATATCTATTAAGTCGCCGACTCCCCAATTGTGTAACAATGCACCACAATAAACCGGCTTAGTGGTTCTATTATGTAGTTTTTTTCCACGTGCTTTTTTTTTGGGTTAAGCCCACAGCGACGAAACCAGACTTAAGACTCTTGCTTTTTCTGTGCGAATATCCAACGTAAATTGAAGCATCCATCATGATAACGGTAAGTAACTAACTCTTTGCATATAGTATATTTAGATTGTTCTAATTCGAATTACGATATCAACTGGCGATTTTATGTAAATATCATAATCACGTGTACAAGCGCATGTTAATAATAGGGGTTACGAAATCCTTTTTACACTTCTGATAGTAAAATTTATGTTTAACATTTTCTACTCGCGTGTTCGAATCGTCTCGTAACATTGCTAAACTATATAAAAGTGTTGTAGCTGATAAGAATGATCAGGCGTGTTCTTATGGGACCACGTTCAAATCTGTGTTGCAGAAATGTACGCGGTTTGGTTAATAAATAGTTAAGAAATAGTTCGGCCAATGGTATTAATTAATATTAAAATAATTATTGTTAACGAAAAAATTTTAACATGAAAATTAACATGAAGTAAATGGTAAAAATGTCTGATGAATAAAGCAAAAATATACAAAAATGTTCTAAAAAAAAACTAATAAAAAATGCAAGAAAAATAGTTCTAAGTTGTTTTTTTTTAGATTATAAAACTTTTATGTTTACGAATTGTTAAACAATCAGTTAATTTTATCTTTGTCGGCAATAGTTTTAAAAACTCAATTATAGCAGTTCAACCTGTTGACGTGACTACGACATTATGAAAATGTTTAATGAAAAAAATGTTCTAAAAAAATGAAATAAAAAAAAAACAAAAAAAATATTTCTAAAACCAATTTCTAATGAAGAAAAATAGTGAAAATGTTTTTTAATGAAGAAAAAATGGTGTACAAAATTCTAAACAATCAAGGGCTAACATGAAACAAATGAAAAAAATCTAATGGAAAAAAGTTAAAAATGAAAAAAAAACAAAAAAAATAATGAAAAATGTCAAAACAAATTTTTAATGAAAGTTTTTCTAATGAAAAATATTTTTTAATAAAGGAACAATAAAAATAATATTTCTAAAAAATATAATAAAAAAATTGTAACAAAAAGATAGATTTAAAATCAACAAAAAAAATAATGGAGAATATTTTTTGATGCAGAAAAAAATGGTGTAAAAAAACCAACATGTCTAAAACAAATTTTTAATGAAAGTTTTTCTAATGAAAAATATTTTTTAATAAAGGAAAAATAAAAATAATTCTAAAAAATATAATAAAAAATTTTTAACAAAAAATAGATCTAAAATCAACAAAAAAAATAATGGAGAGTATTTTGATGAAATGGTGTAAAAATTAAAAAAAAAAACAAAAAAGGGCTAACACGAAACAAATTAAAGAAATCTCTATTAGAAAACAATTAAAAGAAGAAAATAATTAAAAAAATAAACAAAATAAAAAATTCTAACAAAAATATTTCTAAAACAAAAATTTCTAATGAATATTTTTTTTAAAGAAGAAAAATAAACGAATAATATTTTTAATGAAAAATATCTTTTTTCTAACAAAAAAAAATCTAATGGGAAAAACGAAAAATAATGAAAACTTTTGTAAACAAAAATCTAATAAAAAATACCAACAAAAATATTTCTAAAACCAATTTCTAATTAAAAAAATAATGGAGAATTAGTTAAGATATTTTTTAATAAAGAAAAAATGGTGTACAAAGTTCTAAAACACTCAAGGGCTAACATGAAACAAATGAAAAAAATTCTAATCGAAAAGTTAAAAATGAAAAGAAAATCAAAAAATATTTCTAAAATAAAAAAGTGTATAATCAAGGTTTTTTTTAATGAAAAAGAAAATTAAAAGACACAAAAAACCAATTTGCAACAAAAAAGGAACTAACACGAAACAAGTGAAAGAGATTAAAAAAAAATAAGACGAAAAACAGAAAAAAAAACAATGAAAAAATGTCCCAAAAAATTCTGATAAATTAGTTGATATTTTTTAATAAAGAAAAAATGGTGTACAAAATTCTAAAACACTCAAGGGCTAACATGAAACAAATGAAAAAAATTCTAATTGAAAAGTTAAAATGAAAAAAAAAAAATCTCAAAAAATATTTCTAAAATAAAAAAGTGTATAATCAAGGTTTTTTTTAATGAAAAAGAAAATTAAAAGAGAAAAAAAACCAATCTGCAACAAAAAAGGAACTAACACGAAACAAGTGAAAGAGATTAAAAAATAAGACGAAAAACAAAAAACAATGAAAAAAAAATGTCCCAAAAAATTTCTAATAGTTTTTCTAATGAAAAAAATATTGGAAAATAATTTTTAGTGAAGAAAAAATGGTGTAAAAAAAAAATCTAAAACAATAAAGTATCAACGCGAAAAAAAAATGAACAAAGTTTCTAATGGAAATTAAAAAATAAAAAACGAAAGATATTGTAATAAAAAAAAATTCAAATAAAATATATTTCAATAATAATAAATAGACGATTTTGTTGGTAAAACAAAAACTAATACAAAAGTTGTCTAACGAAAATATACAATATATTCTAAAGTTCTAATAAAAGAATTTGACGTTTTCTAACGGGAAAATTTTATAATGAAGCACAAAAAAAAAAGCTTTAATTATTACGGCTCTTATATAAGAAGAAAAAAATGTATATGACACCTAACCATTAAACCAACCAATTTATCAACAATTTTGATTCAGCGCTAGAAATTTATTATTATCTTCGGTTTCGGAAGCATTTACCATATCCTTACTTTAACATATTATTAGCATTTTCTTTGCAGAAACAGTACATCATAGTTCGACTGATTGGTGTTTTGTAAGATGTACTCACTCAACGCTTATCTAACATGTATACAAAACAAACATTTTTAAATCACGAGTATTAAAAGTTCTCTTCGGGTTAAATTTATATAATCGCAAATAGGGTTAACGGAGGTCATGTTTATAAACAAAATCCGCTGCATGTACAACATTTATTTGTAAATTACGGTACGATGTATATGTATATATATATATGATATGAATTCTCGATCTTGGAAATTTGGATTCGTGTTTTAACGGAATTTGCGTATTCAACATTTCGATTAAAACTACTCTATATTTTATTTTCGGACTGTGAACTTAACACAATCAACATTGCAAAATTGAAACGCGTGTTAATGTTTTACTGGAAGAGTTATTGAGTTTATATTTGAAGAAAATCATTCGCAGAGAATTTTATTGTGTTACTTGCTTGAAAGGTAAGTTTAGTTTTTACTGCAGAGATAAATGTCTATTTTTGGATATTTTTCTTCCTACAACGTTGTAATACTATTAGTTGTTATTATTTATATTCGTATCACACCAAATTGTTTCTTCAGATTTTCATTTGTTTATTTATAAATAATGTCAGAATTTGTAGGTGCAAAATTCTAAAATTTTAACGTAGAAAAAAAATTAAAAAGGAAATTAATAAAAAAAAAACCAAAAAAAACAAATTATGTAAAAAAATTACCATTTTTAATTCTAAAAAAATAATAAAATTAAGAAAATAAGAAAACAAAAAAAAACCTCTGAAAAAAAGTTAACATAAAAGAAATGAAAAAATTAAAATTTGTATTTGGTTAAAATTTAATTTCATTAGAAAAAAAGTCTAATAATTCGTTTTTTATTTATTTAATCAAAAGGAGCCAGTAAGAAACAAATAAACGAAAATCTAATAGAAAGTAAATTAATAAAGAAGAAACAAAAAAATAATAATAAAAGAGGTTCTAATAAAAAATATTAAGAAAATTTTTCAACGAAAAGAAATTCGGAAGCGAAAAAATTTCTAATGAAAAGAAAAAAAATTAAAGAAAATTATAGATAAAATAAAAAAACTACAAAATTTTCTCTGATAAAAACAGTTAACATGAAAAAATAAACAAAAATATTTTAATCAAAATATTTCAATGATTAAAATTTAATTTCATTATTAAAAATGGTGAAAAATCTAATGAAAAAAAACGTTAATGAAAAACAATGTTGATTAAAAAAAAATATGTGAAAAAATTAATCTAATGAATTTTTTTAATGAAGAATATAAAAAATAAAAAAGAATGAAAAATATTATAATTTGTATTTTACTAAAATTTAATTTTATTTGACAAATTCTAATAAGAAAAAATAAAATGATGTTTTAATAAAAAAAATCATGTTTTTTTTAAACAAAAAGCAGTCAACGAAATAAATAAACAAAAATTCTATAGAAAGAAAATTAATAAAGAAAGAACAAAAAAAACAATAAGTGAGGTTCTAACAAAAAATATTAATAACAATATTTTTCAACGAAAAGAAATTCTGAAACAAAAGAAAGAAAATTAACATTCCAATGAAAAAAAACGAAAAATAAAATTGAAATAAAAAAATACAATATTTCTCTGACAAAAAAAAACAGCTAATATGAAAGAAATAAACAAAATATTTTAATGAAAATCCATATTTCAATGATTTAAATTTAATTTTATTACAAAAAATGGAAAAAATATTTAATGTAATGGTTTTTTTAATGAACAATATAAAAAGATAATATAAAAAAATCTCTATCAAAACAGAGCCAACATGGAAAAATATGACTTGTATTTTATTAAAATATAATTTCATTAGAAAAAAAAATCTAATTGAAAAAATTAATGTAAAAAATTCTTTATATTCAATATGAGGCAAACAAAAATTCTAACAAGAAAAAAATAATAAAAGGCGTTTTAATAAAAAAAATTTCACAAAATTTTCTAACGAAAAAAAAATAATAAAAACAAAAGAATTTCTAATTAAAAAGATGTAAAAAAAACCCATGAATTAATAAAAAATATAATATTAAAACTTCTCTGACAAAAAAAACGGCTAACATGAATGAAATTAAAAAAATATATTGTAATTAAGGTTTGTATTGTAATTATTATATAATAAAAATTAATTTCATTTGAAAAGGAATTCTAATGAAAAAAAACTGTTTTTTTTAATTGACTACAAATTAATGAAAAATAAATAAAAAATCTAATGCAAAATTAATAAAAAAAAAGGCAAAAAGTAATGTAAAAAAAAATATTAATAAAAAAATCTGGAAATTTCTAACGGAAAAATTTCTAATGAAGAACAAAAAATAAAAAAAATTAACCAAAAAAAATATATAGATATTAAAGCAGACACCTATTTAATGCTTACTAATGGAAAACAAATGTAAAAAAAAAACAGGAATTCTTTACAAAAAAAAATGATTTGTTTTAGGTTTTACACCATACATTTTTTTTTATTTTTATATACTATAGAGAATTACTTTTCTTCTAAAACTAAAAATAAAGGATCTTCTTCTTTTGTAGTTCCAATTTCATACCACAACCACGCTATTACTAAAACAGCATTTTTGTAGTACTTCAAAGCAGGCAAAAATGTCATTAAAGGTTGGCCACACTAGATTCCATATATGACAGACGTGTAATAAATTGTTATTAAGCTACTGTTCAACCATGCTAAGATGAACTGGTGTCTTCATTGCACTTATTATTGATAAATAGATATTAAACTAGAAAGAAAATGACAGAAAAAGATTTATTCTCAGAAACGTCAAAATACTAAGATATGTAACATGTGTGCCAACTTGTACTGTCAACTCCCTTGTGTCAAAATTTCTTTTCTATTTTCTATTTTCTAGTGGTACAAATAATTATTGTCTAACTATACTCACTACAAATATACAATTAATTAACTATTATGTTAAACAAGATTTATTTACCTGTTGTTCGATTACATGTTGTTGTATACAAATATTCAATGTTTAATTATAATCAAATAATATCAACATTGTTAGGAATTGACTATTATATCGCCAATTATAATTATAAATAACCTTGGTATGCTATGTCACCTTGTAATAGTTATTTTTTTTAATGGAAATACCTTGTGTTAGTCTACTATGATATAAACTATACAATCATTACGTATAGACAACAGGTACGATTATCGGAATATGAATATGTTCTTGGTAAATGGTGTAAAACTAGTTTCCCCAGATTGTTTATTGCTTCGCGTGACATATGCTTAACAATATATAAAAGAGTTTTTTTCCAATTATTTCGTGCAATTCCTAATCCACAGTCAAAGAAGAAATTTACCATCATAGTTGCAATGGCTACATCATCAGTTCTGTTCATTGGTTTGATTGCAACAGGAATCTGTACCAGCACTAACTTAAATACGAAGGAATTACTTTTGGTACACGTGGTAAGTGATATTTTATGTTGTTACTATTATAATAAAAGTGTTACAAGTTTTATTGTGTCTGGTATATTACATTATTTAATGTTTAAATAATAAATAAATGTTGTCAGCAATTCAAACACCTTTAAAAAAAAGTAGTACGTGATGCAGGATGGTGTAACAAAAAACGCGTTTTTGACTACGTGTTAAAAGAAATTTTTATGAGCCGGTTTCACAAAATCGCAGCTTCGACGATTAGACAGGACAACAAATCTTATTTTACATGCTGTATCTCGTTTGAAAAGTACTTTTTTTTTGTTAATTTTGGGGCGTTGAATACAAAAATGACAATGAAATTAAACACTTACTGGCAGTTTTCAAAACTGAGTTTATTTTATTTTTAACAAATTGATTAAAACAAAAAATAGATATTTTTACAGTTTTAGAGTCACTAAATAAATATTTGTTAATCTTTTGGGAATCGTTTTCGAGAATTTTCAATTCCATAGGCTGTTCAGTACAAGGTCGATATGCGGTTACAGTGTTAATACAGGGTGTATCCGATATAGAGGTAAATATAATAATATGTAGCAGCTGTAATCATATACGATCAAAAAGTCTTAATGCACAGGGGGTCTATCTGTAAGCATTAACGAGAAAAAAAATATTTTATAAATGCCGTGGGCTAGAGCCGCACCTGTGCCTAATCTAAATGCTGTACCGAGTATACCCCCACATACCACTATCATTCAGCCATTACCGCTGTTAGTTTTGTGTGGGAGTGCAAGCCACTTCGGACATTTTATTTAAATTCTTCCCGTCTCGAAAAAAAAACGATCCTTTTTAGGGCCATCATGATTTCATATAAAGAAAATCGAAGCTTGATGCATCGGCAAAAGCGCGGGAATGTATAGATTCATTTTCGCGCGACATCATAGTAAAAAGGCGTGTTTGCAAATTTCCTGTATCTACATTTATTTCTGTGTAATTCGATTCAATTCATTTTGCGTTATTTGATTAAATAAATCCAAAAGAAATAACTCAGATTCATGTGGTACCGTTTATTATTAACAACTAACTCTCGATTCGACAAAGCAAAAGAAAAATATTTACGTTTTTTGTAACTACTGAAGTCGCATATCCGGTGAAACTCGAACGTCTTATCGGGATATTAAAAATAATACTTTGTAGACTTACGTAGAATGCTCTTAACAAAAAAAGGAATGTTTATTTTATAAAAAGAAGAAATTTAAAATGCCTCAGTTTTGCTATTTTTACAAGGGCCTTTATTTATTCAGAATGACGTTAAATGAACTTACGGCATACCATTATTAAGAATAATACTAAATGAGTGCAATGTATTTATACATAATACCACGTTTAGCGGATGCTTAGCATGACGCTTCCTTGCATCAGGCCCGGACTAAAGAATTTTTGGCTCTAAATTTTACTTCTTTTTATTTTTTAATGATGAAATCCGGTTTCGGCGGATTTGTGCTTTATATGTCATGTAGTTAACACCCAAGCAAAATTTACTTTTTTATTTGATACACCCTGTATATGGGAACTAATGACATCACGTATCTTTGAACTAAAAATAATAAGATTTAGTCGATTTTATTTTAGATAGGTGTTAGCTGGGATCTACAAACAACTATATTATAAAAAACTACTGACATAACCTTTTTTCAGATAGCTAGACATGGTGCAAGAACTCCAGTCGATACCTACCCTAATGACCCATACATAAACAACACTTTTTACCCGGTGGGTTGGGGATATTTAACGAACGTAAGTATCCCGAAGCGAATCTACATCCTATCTCAACGAAATTTATTCTAACGATCAAAAAAAACATTATTCAACACCTCAGCTTTTAGGAAGGTAAGAATGATTTGTTCCGATTAGGTAAAGAGCTAAGAGAACGATACAATAAGTTCTTGGGAGACTTGTACAGTCCAGATATATATTATTCCCAATCCACTGACGTCGATAGAACTTTAGCTAGCGTCCAAACCATAAACGCTGGCCTTTGGGAGCCTAAAGGTGCTCAAAAATGGAGTTCCTTGAATTGGCAACCTATTCCAGTACATTACGAACAATTAAATGAAGACATGGTAAATTTATCTATCCGTTAATAATGTATCAGAAAGAGAATTCGATATGATTCCAGCTATTGCTAGTTAGGAAGACTTGTCCCAATACGAGATCGAATTCAACAAACTTATATCGTCATCGATTGTCAAAGAGAAACTTCATTTGTACGAAGAACTATTCAAATATCTCGAATTATGGTCTGGGAATCGTATTGAAAACTTCGACGATGTACAAGATTTATATTCAACCCTATATGCTGAGGTACTAACTCCAGAATTAATATTTTACCTGTATAAAATATATCTACCGAAAATTTCCACAGAAATCTTTCAATTTGACCCTACCAGAATGGACGACTGGTGTATTTCCGGATAAACTTTACGAGTTAACAGCTTTCAGCTTCCATCTCAGGGCATATAACGATCTTTTAGTTAGGCTGAAAGGCGGAGTTCTGCTGAAGAAAATAATCGAAGACTGGACGATGAAAATGGCAGGTGCATTGAAGCCCAAAGATAGGAGATTTTTCTTGTACGCCGGTCATGATTCAACTATCGTGAATCTCTTGAGTGCGTTGAGGATATTCAAACCTCACGTGCCTGATTATAGTTCGACCGTGATTTTGGAATTCGCGCGGGATAGATTCAGTAACGAATATGGTATTGAGGTGAGTAAAGAAGAAGCATAAAGGAAAATTATTTAAAAAGGTCTTGGTTTAAAATCGGACGTAGTTAAATAGGAAAAAATTGACACTAGAAATTTTGACGCACCCTGTATATACAGTGGCCGGCATAAATATTGCAACATATGAGAAATTTTTTTATTATTAAAATACACTAATTTATTTTTTTTTGGATAGGTTGTGCATGTCTAGAAAGCTGAAAGTTTGTTTTAAGACACGTCACGTGACCACTAGTATGGCGGTAAATTTAAAAAATATTCCGCGAATCTGCAAAAAGTGAGGTTAGATTACATGATATCTAAAAAAGTTCTTTGAAAAAGTTGCTTAGAATTCAATTCTGAGGCCACATAAAGAAACAGAAGAAAATAGTCCTTTTCATTCGATTGTATATTTAAAATCTTTTAAGACTACATGTTTCGGCTTATGCTGTCATCTTCAGCTCTTAAAAATCTCCCAAGGAATAAAAAGTGAAAATGAAAATGAATTGTATGAAAAATTATTGTATTAATAGTAATTCTGGAATCAATTGTAGTGATATAAATAAATATATAGAAAATGTTAATAGGAAGACTATATTTAATAATAATAATAATAATAATAATAATGAGTTTATTCCAATAACTTTTACATAATACATTTATGTAACTAAATTTAACAATTGCATAAGTAATTAACGTTATTGGAACCTTAGGGATTTGGTTCAGAAGAGCAATATATCATATGGATACATCATACATCCTGCATTTCTCCATTTTCCACTCGACTTATATTCGTCTTTTATTCTTGTAACGTTTCTTACACCTGAACATGGCACTATAAACTGAAACACAATATAAATACAAACGAATAGAAAGGGCTATCGTGTTCTTATTATACATTTAAATATAACTCCATTCAATCCGACAAAATGAAAAAAAAAAACATATCCCGAAAACTAAAAGAGAAAACATTTTTTTTCATTTAGATAATCTGTGTAGAATCGAGTGCAGAATATGTCTGTAAAATTTCGCTGCATATTTCTGACACACCCTATATATCATATATCAACATTAAGCCTTAGATCTCATAAATTAAAATAAAATGATATGCAAAACTATAGAAAGAACTATCGCTTTTCAATTATACATTTAAACACAAATCCATTCAATAAGCCAATATGAAGAAAACAATATTTCGCCAATTAAAAAAGATAACAAAATTTTTCGTTTAGATAATCTGTGTAGAATCGAGTGCAGAATATGTCTGTAAAATTTCGCTGCATATTTCTGACACACCCTATATATCATATATCAACATTAAGCGTTAGATCTCTTAAATTAAAATAAAATGATATGCAAAACTATAGAAAGAACTATCGCTTTTCAATTATACATTTAAACACAAATCCATTCAATAAGCCAATATGAAGAAAACAATATTTCGCCAATTAAAAAAGATAACAAAATTTTCGTTAGATAATCTGTGTAGAATCGAGTGCAGAATATGTCTGTAAAATTTCGCTGCATATTTCTGACACACCCTATATATCATATATCAACATTAAGCGTTAGATCTCTTAAATTAAAATAAAATGATATGCAAAACTATAGAAAGAACTATCGCTTTTCAATTATACATTTAAACACAAATCCATTCAATAAGCCAATATGAAGAAAACAATATTTCGACAATTAAAAAAAGATAACAAATTTTTTCATTTAGATAATCTGTGTAGAATCGAGTGCAGAATATGTCTGTAAAATTTCGCTGCATATTTCTGACACACCCTATATATCATATATCAACATTAAGCGTTAGATCTCTTAAATTAAAATAAAATAATATGCGAAACTATAGAAAGAACTATCGCTTTTCAATTATACATTTAAACACAAATCCATTCAATAAGTCAATATGAAGAAAACAATATTTCGACGATTAAAAAAAGATAACAAAATTTTTCATTTAGATAATCTGTGTAGAATCGAGTGCAGAATATGTCTGTAAAATTTCGCTGCATATTTCTGACGCACCCTATATATCATATATCAACATTAAACGTTAGATCTCTTAAATTAAAATAAAATAATATGCAAAACTATAGAAAGAAACTATCGCTTTTCAATTATACATTTAAACACAAATCCATTCAATAATCAATATGAAAGAAAAGAATATTTCGACAATTAAAAAAGATAACAAAATTTTTCGTTTAGATAATCTGTGTAGAATCGAGTGCAGAATATGTCTGTAAAATTTCGCTGCATATTTCTGACACACCCTGTATATCATATACCAACATTAAGCCTTAGATCTCTTAAATTAAAATAAAATGATATGCAAAACTATAGAAAGAATTATCGCTTTTCAATTATACATTTAAACACAGATCCATTCAATAAGCCAATATGAAGAAAAGAATATTTCGACAATTAAAAAAAGATAACAAAATTTTTCGTTTAGATAATCTGTGTAGAATGGAGTGCAGAATATGTCTGTAAAATTTCGCTGCATATTTCTGACACACCCTATATATCATATATCAACATTAAGCGTTAGATCTCTTAAATTAAAATAAAATAATATGCAAAACTATAGAAAGAACTATCGCTTTTCAATTATACATTTAAACACAAATCCATTCAATAAGTCAATATGAAGAAAACAATATTTCGACGATTAAAAAAAGATAACAACATTTTTCATTTAGATAATCTGTGTAGAATCGAGTGCAGAATATGTCTGTAAAATTTCGCTGCATATTTCTGACACACCCTATATATCATATATCAACATTAAGCGTTAGATCTCTTAAATTAAAATAAAATGATATGCAAAAACTATAGAAAGAACTATCGCTTTTCAATTATACATTTAAACACAAATCCATTCAATAAGTCAATATGAAGAAAACAATATTTCGACGATTAAAAAAAGATAACAAAATTTTTCATTTAGATAATCTGTGTAGAATCGACTGCAGAATATGTCTGTAAAATTTCGCTGCATATTTCTGACACACCCTATATATCATACATCAACATTAAGCGTTAGATTTCTTAAATTAAAATAAAATAATATGCAAAACTATAGAAAGAACTATCGCTTTTCAATTATACATTTAAACACAAATCCATTCAATAAGTCAATATGAAGAAAACAATATTTCGACGATTAAAAAAAGATAACAAAATTTTTCATTTAGATAATCTGTGTAGAATCGAGTGCAGAATATGTCTGTAAAATTTCGCTGCATATTTCTGACACACCCTATATATCATATATCAACATTAAGCGTAGATCTCTTAAATTAAAATAAAAATGATATGCAAAACTATAGAAAGAACTATCGCTTTTCAATTATACATTTAAACACAAATCCATTCAATAAGCCAATATGAAGAAAACAATATTTCGACAATTAAAAAAAGATAACAAATTTTTTCATTTAGATAATATGTGTAGAATCGAGTGCAGAATATGTCTGTAAAATTTCGCTGCATATTTCTGACACACCCTATATATCATATATCAACTTTAAGCGTTAGATCTCTTAAATTGAAAGAAAAAAAAAAGAAGATTTTCTGCTTAGATTCACATGGAAATTATTTCGTCAAAATTTCCTTATGCAATTTTTGAATACACAATACAGAATATTTCTTTGGGAATTGAAATAGATAACCATATATGTATTATGTTTTTACTTGGATCTATTTGGAATTACATGCAGAATATATTGACAAAATTCCTAACCTATTTCTGGTAGAGTTCCTATATGAAACAGAATTAAACGTCATATCTCGGAAATTAAAAAACAATTTAAACAATTTTCGTTTAAATAATCTGTGCAGTATCTTATACAGAATATGTTGATAAAATTTCGTTCCTTATTTTTGTAACACCCTGTATATGTATTCATAGAAAAAACGTTATATCACGGAAATCAAAGTAGATTACATTTTTTTTTGTTTGGATAACTCCGTAGTTTTTTAGTTCAGTGCGAGATTTTTTTTACACGCATTTGAAGTTGTTGATTTTGGAACGCTGTCTAACAAGGAAAGATCATTGAAAATTTGATAAAATAATGCTTTTTTATTTTTATTATCCTGGAAAGTTGTGGTATCTTACTGTTTTTGGGGTCGAGGATTCATTTTCGATATTTACTTTTACCTAAAACTGACGCTAGATGGCGCTGTCATACAAAAGGTGCTTACAAAAATAACTTTTTTATTTTAAAGTATTATATCTTATTATATTATTATCATCACTATCACTGTCAATGTGCATGTTTGAAGTAGCAAAAGCTGCAGAAGTAGTAGGCTGTGGATCTCTGTATGTTTCTGGTTCTTGCTCTTCGTCAGTATCCTCTTCATCGGTTGTTCTCTTTAACCACCAGCATAAATCACCTAACATAGAATCTAGTTTCTTTCCTCTGTACCTAGTTTCCATGGTTAAAGCTACTTGGTGAAAATGTTCACCTTACTCATCAGATTCAGTAGATAGTTGGTTTTCAAACCAATACATATGGTGATGGAGAAAATGAATTTTTAATGACATATTCACACCAAGTTCCTCAAAGGCTTTCAAGAGACGTTTAACTCTTTGTGCACTATCTGCTTATCGATTTTTTACCAAGAACATTTTCGATTAACGTTTTAATTGCATTCTAGCAATTAATGTGATTTTTGAATCCAAAGAATTATCAAAATCATTATTTTTCATCAATCTTTCAATGTCTGGACCATTTAAACATACCTGTAAAATTGGAAAAAAAATATTATAAATTCATTTTTTAAAATCATTTATTTTATTTGTATACAATACCTTCTTTAACTTTGCCAGCACTGAGTCGTGGTAATGTAGATCTTAAAGTAGTAAAAGCTGGTCCATCTACAGAAAACAAAAATGCTGCAAACATTCATTCCGGCTATGCGCCATTTTCAGTGGTTGTTTTCTTACTAAATTGTCTTGGTACGTTGTTGTGAGTATACAGGGTTTTCCACGGAACTGGCTGGTTAGAAGTTTTCCAGCTTAACGAAATTCCTCAGTTTTAAAAAATTGCAGTTTTGCCAACAATTTGGCACTTACTTTCTTTCTAAAAATTATTTTCACCTTTTTTTTCACCCGTTAACCGAAGTCGCCACGAACTTTGTTATTTTAAATGGAACACCCTATATATTCATTATATTTTTGAATTTACCATAAAAATTCTATTACGATTACTGATTGGGTATCTATACCTATCTTCAACTGTTTTGTTTATTACCGCTTTCAAATGGCCGAATAATTTCTATCTGGTGGGCCATGACATTAACATCACAACAATTTATTATTATTAGTAAGTATTATTGTTATAATCATTGTTTGTTACACGTCGCGTGTTCAGATCGATGAATATTATTATGGAAGTTATGAATTAGATAATGAAAAATATTGAAGGAGCTTATTTTAACCTGGATACTTTAAATTTATTTTACATTCACTGAGAATGCAGGATGAACTTTATAGAGAATTTACGGTAATTATAGGAATTTATTTTCGGCTAATATATCTAATAAATTCAGAAAACTTTGAAATAATACATTACACAGATTACACACTGTACGCAACTTTCGGTACTACAAGCAAGATTTAATGAATTCGTGTGACGAGAACGTTTGATGAATTAGACCCAGTTGAGTGAGAAGAAGTATAAGGCGACACATTAAGATGTCGAATAATAAAAAATGCTTGGACGTAAACGGAATTCACATTGAGCATTTTTTTTGATGCTCTATGTCATGGTTCAAGTTTAACTGCTTGTAAATTGCATTTTGTTAAGTATGCATGTATCTAAAAATTCTTCATAAAAACCTTATAATTTTGAAAATACTTTAATATATCAAAAACTTTAAAACATTTGTCTGACAAGCACACTACGTTTTAGTGAAACAATTTTTGTTATGTTGTCGTCGTTATCGTTTATGCCATTTCCCTTAATTTGAAACCAAGCTACTAAGAGAAATCATTTCAAAATTTCTGGATTCGTTAGATATATTAACAACCAATAAATTCCTTTAATTACATTGAATTCTCCATAAGTTCTTCCTGCATTCTCAGTGAATCTAAAATAAATTTATAGTATCCAGGTTAGAATAAGCTCCTCCTATATTTTTCATTATCTAATTCATAATTCCACAATATATTCATCGATCTGAACACGCGACGTGTAACAAACAATGATTATAACAATAATACTTACTAATAATAATAAATTGTTGTGATGTTAAAGTCATGGCCCACCAGATAGAAATTATTCGGCCATTTGAAAGCGGTAATAAACAAAACGAGTAATTTAAAAGAAAACTACTGAAGATGGGTATAGGGAATGCTACAGCAAATCGGTATAGAATTTAATTGTACATCCAAAAATAGAAAAATGTACAGGGTGTTCTATTTGAAAAATTAAGTTTTGCAACATTCAAAATTCTTGGATATGTCACTAATTTTTAAACACCCTGTATAATGTCACTGAATTTTTTTTCTACGTTTTGGTAAAACAATGTTAGTACTTGTTGATTTCAAAGTCGGAGATTTCTGACACTTAAATCAAGTGAGAATTAATCAATTACATACAACAATGTAAATGTCAAAATTTTAACAAAAATCGTAATATCTTAGAAACAGTTGAAGATAGGTATAAGATACCCTAATGGTAATCGTCATAGAATTTTATGGTAAATTCAAAAATATAATAATATATAGGGTGTTCCATTTAAAATAACAAAGTTAGTGGCGACTTCCGGTTAACCGGAAGTGCAAAAAAGGTGAAAATATTTTAGAAAGAAAGTAAGTGTCAGATTGTTGCAAACCCCAATTTTTTAAAACTGAGGAATTTCGTTAAGCCGGAAAACTTCTAACCAGCCAGTTCCGTGGAAAACCCTGTATATAGATTGACAGGTAATATAATTGTGCGTTTGTGTATCTTTATGGTCTTGTTTTGAATTTGTGCGTTACTGAGTTTTATTGCCTTATTGTCTTGTTTTTTGTAGAAATTCTTTAAGGACTCAAATATTATGTCTAAAGCAGTGAAGCAGTAAATACACTGTTTTTTTTTATTGAAAATTTACAAGAAATAGCACCATGTGTATGACAGCGTCAGTTTTAGGTAAAAATAAATATCGAAAATGAATTCCTCGACCCCAAAGCAGTAAGATACGACAACTTTCCAGGATAATAAAATAAAAAAGCATTATTTTATCAAATTTCTAATGATCTTTCCTTGTTAGACAGCGTTCCAAAATCAACAACTTCAAATGCGTGTAAAAAAAAATCTCGCACTGAACTAAAAAAAAACCCTTCAAGGTTTTGTTATGGAGAATGTCAACTTTCATTTGCAATTGGTCTCATCCCATCCCCATTCGGAAAGTTCGATTTTGTATCACTGTGTTATTACATTTCCCTTTCGTTTCAATATGTTTAATATTCTGTTGTTCTTGTTAGGTGTACTACAGAGCTTCTATCAGGCAACCGCTGTTAAAAATGCAATTACCGAACTGCGATAGTTTTTGTCCTTTGGAGAAATTCCTGAAAATTACGGAGGATGTGGTTCCGAAAGATTGGGCGGAAGAATGTTCTACTGACGACGCTAGCTTCGTACCAGGAGAACCTATAGGGCCCTGATTACTTATTTTTTTTTTTTTGGTGTAGTTATTAATTGTTGCCGATTATTTATTTTATTTAAGGAATGAATAGAAAAATTTGATAAATAAAATTAGTGTATTTATTACCTTTCCCTGATGTGTTCTTAGCTTACCACCATATCCAACCATTATTAAAATTTCTGTGCTTCTGTTAAAAATACGGCTTCTTACCGCTGCAGATAACATTATCTGCTTCCATCAGCGATAAGATAGTGTTATTCTCTTAGAGAATTAGATTAGGCAAATGTGTCATTCAGTGTTTTAGTTAAATAAGATACATAGCTAACGTGCCTGTAATTATGGGTTGTGACAAAAAACGATTAAATACTTGTGGTTGTGTGTATGATCTATAAAAAGTACCAAAACAGAAATAATTGTAAATTATAACGGGTATCTTGTGCTTGTGAGGTGAGGAAGAGTTTGCTTCCAATGTCCATCTTTCAAAATCGATTAATTCGGTTTTTAATGTGCATGTCTTGTGCTTGTGAGGTGAGAAAGAGCTTGTTTGAGAATTGATTCACTTAATTTTATAAACTTGAGGAGAAACCAATCACTTTTCCTTATAGAATTTGGATCACCACAACACGAAACCTTCTCCTAACTGGGTGGAATTGGAAATTGGATATTCGCCCTAAAGTCCAGGTGGTTGAAAATCCAAATTCCTCTCAATAGGTGAAATCTTGAAAGTCTACTATCGTTTCAGAATACCCACGAGCAATGCCTGACGAAAATTGCCGTTCTATAGACGAGAGAGTTGTAAAACACTTCAATTCGGACGTGGTTTTGCGCGAATTTCTCGATAGCATCGATACGCAAAAAAGCGATCACAACTTTAAAATATTGAAACTAACTTGCGCAAGTGTGGAAGCCTCTTTCGATTTGATGCTTGCAGATTGGTTCAATCGCGGTTTCAAACGAGCGACGCATTGCTTCTTTATATTGATGGATATCCAAGGTGCTTTCGAAGATATTAACACTGATGATCTAAGATCATTACAATCGCTTCGTAGCAGTTCAAAACCCCTCGTCATCCAATGGACATCTAGGATTACCAACAAGCATTGCGTCTTTTATAAACCGTCAAATGAAACAGAACTTATTCCTTTGAATCAAGTCATGGAAATGGAACTTACTGAAGAGGAATTAATCGAAGAACTGACTCCAGAAGGTAGTTTCTCTTTATCGCTGCTTTTGAAAGCCCTCTCGCATGGATTGGGCGGTTTCTTCGCTGGAGATCTTTCTAAAATTGCTTTCGACGTTGAGAGAGAAATTTGATGGTTGGCGGTTGCTCGATTACGCTGCTAGAGATGACGATGATCTCTCATTGAGGTTCCTCAAGTTGGTCGAGTGGGATCTCACCGCAATAAGTGGGGAGCAACGAGTTTTGGAAATAGCAGCCAAATATTCAAGTCCCCAAAGCATATCGGCCCTTTTGGATCAGCCTATAATTGGAACTGGAGTGGAACCATCGCTTTCAATCTCTCAAAAAGATTTACTAAAATTAGTTGATGTTAGTAACAATACCCCTTTAACCATAGCGATTGAAGAAGGTGGAGTTGACACTATGGAATATCTAATTTTATGCGGCGCTGATATTAATCACCGTAAAAAGATGCAATGGAACTACTTGACTCCGATTCAATTAGCTTGGAATAACAAATTCTACGATAAGGTTCTGATATTACTGGAAGCCGATTCTCCATTTCCCTATGAATACCATTTGGATGACTTAGACGATTCTGACATCATTGTAAAGTTGAAGGAATTGACAGACATCAGAAGAAAATTCCATGAGAACATCATCGATAAAGATGAAGATAAAGTGAATGACTTCATTCGTGATTATCCCCAATTGAAGCATGCCTATAATTGCGACAACCAAACTGCTTTGGTGACCGCTTTAAAATCTAAATCATACGAAATGTTCGCTCTACTTGAATCTAAGAAATTTCTTGCTTCCAAAAGTGAAGACCTCGCAGCATTGAAGGTGAGATTGAGCGAGCAGGAAAATAACGAGTTGAAGGAAGCTAAGCACAGGTATTTCGGAAGAGTAAAAGACACCCACATCATCAATCTATTATCAAAATGGAGGACGCACGGAGTAGAAAACGAAGACCGCTCCGTTTTAGTGCGAGATTTATTCGAACGTCTAGACCAAATCCCGGAAGTCTCCACCGTATTAAAGGTGGTAGAGCACGCTGAAGCGTTGGAGATAATTTTCGATTTTAACAACGACTCCATCGTCGATTTGGATCCAACGCAAGCTGAATCCACCTCTGGGTCTTGCGATTACAAAATGGGCCGACTCTATGTGGGTGCGAAGCAACCCTTAGAGGCTCTAGGCACTCTAGCGCACGAATTAACACATCTGGCGATGCAAACGGTGTTCGACAACGATTGCAACCCTTACACCACGTCGGATGAAGATGCCAAATCTTCGTTCGGGGAAATAGTTGAGAAATATCGAAATTTAGAAGGGTTGGATCCTATCATTGCCAGAGTCTTCACTGCTTATAAAAATTATCCTAAACAGTGGCCGTCTGAATTGATCGTGCGTGTCCCTCACATATTGGCGACTCATCACAAGCACAAGGATGACCACCAGATGCTTGAGAATCTTAGAAAAGGAGCGCCTGAATTGTTTTCGTTTTATAGCAAAAATGTGCAAAGGAAATTTGAAGAATTCATCAAGAATCCGGGTCGTTTCAAAGCTCAAATTAAGCTGCGACGTCTCAACGATTTATTGGGCCAATTGCAAGCAATGGAAGAATCGAAAATTCGATTGCAGTCACCGAGCTTATTTAAAGATAATGAAATAGATTTTAACACCATTTCAGTACTCTCCAGCGATTTACCTCAACTGACGAAATCCGATTTGTACCAAACGTTAAAACGGAAAGAGGGCAATTTGCAAGATAAGTTCATCTTCACAGGGATAGATCAATTTAAAAACGATAAACAGGCGGGAGAAATCTACAATGCTTTTCAATCATCGATTAAACCGATTCTGATCGTCGATTGTTCACGTGATTACGATTTGCACAATTTTTACCTCTGGGAAACGATTTATTCCTTTAGGGAGAAGCGAAGGATTATTCTCATGGTCGATCTTGAAATTGGATCATCGATTAGGAATAAATTAAACAAGTTCCAAATGACTCTAATCGGAAAGCAATACAAATGGATCGATTTGGAAGCCGAAAGTCAAAATCTCCTATTGGAACACTCGATGGATTTCCAAGGATATCCAATCGCATTGAATAGATTAATTCAACATAATGTGTCTCCCATGAAGTCCATACCTCTGCAAGATTTACTTCAAGGACTCCAGATTAAGATCGGGAAACCTTTACATCTATCTTATGATTATGATGAGAGCTATTACGTCGAACGTATCTTCAACCGGTATATAACTATAAAGAATGACATAATAAGTGATGAAGCTAACAGAAAATTCACGGGTTTCCTAACGTTTAGCCAAGAGGAGTTTGATATACTTCGCCAGCAACACCCCAATAGCAATATCCATTGGCTTCACAGAGATTCCTCACAAAATTTGATTTGGAAACGCTCGCACGGAAGTCTGGAAAGACTGAGGAAATACATCGACACGTCTAAACCGTATTTGTACGCTCCAAACAACTTAAACGATCTCTTAAACGTTGCGGACGACCGCAAAATTATGATAATTTCAGATACAGCCGGCATGGGCAAGAGTACAGTGTTGACACACCTTTCCAAGTGTATTAAAAAGCTTTTTCCCGCGTATTGGGTGATAAAATTCGATCTGAGTGAAAATACGGATAAACTTGAAGAGCAGGCCAAGAAGAAAATCGGAGCGTTACAATTTTTACGTGAAAAAATATTAGATTTTGACAGCGAATTCGAAGCCAAGGTGTTCGCAGAGTTACTCGCTGATAAAAGAGTCATTTTAATGTTGGACAGCTTCGATGAGATCAGCCCAATATACAAGGAAATTGTCGTAGATTTGTTGCAAGACCTGCAGCAGATCAACTTAAGACATTTGTGGATCACGACCAGACCTCATCTGAAGAAAAATTTGGAAGACGTTCTGATGGAATTTTCGTATAGTTTGGAATCGTTCTCTTTGGAGAATCAAATAGAATTCCTCACGAAATTCTGGAAGGTAACACTTGGAATATCCGCTATCCACATCGCTGTTAAAGTGGAGATTTATGGAAAGCTTTTGATAGAGAGACTGATGGAGTCGATCAATGATAAAGATAAAGCCTTCACCGGTGTTCCATTGCAAACGAGGATGTTGGCAGAAGCTTTCGGTGAGGACTTCAAAGAATTTGTCGAGTCCAACGAAGCGGAACCGAATTTGCCCAAGAAATTAGATCTACTCGAGGTGTACGAAAGGTTCTTGGACAGGAAGTACCTAATTTATGTCTCTGAGAAGAACAATCCGACGAAACTGAATGTAGCCACGAAAGATCTTGTCAGTATCTTGAAAGGAGGAGTCAATCTTAGAAAGATCCACCAACAACTGGCTTTAGAAGTGCTGTTCCCAAACCAGAAGGAAACGCTCTTAGCTCGACTGAAATCGCATAGTCTCCCTCCAGAGAAACTGAACAGGATCGGATTAGTCCAATATTCTTCGAATAGACCACATTTTATCCATAGGACGTTTGCTGAGTATTATGCAGCTGATTTCTTCGTATACCAAATGTCAAAGACCACCATACACAACCCAGAAGTCCAAGATATCCTGCTCAATCAAGTTCTATTGATGCCAGATCATCAGGTAATTAGAGCTTTCATCGATGGTCTCCTGATAGAGACGCCACCCATTGAAAAGGTACTCCAACTGTATGGGAATCGCATAGAGGAGACTTGGATGGAAATCGAACGTTCTCCCTTTAACAGGTACCAAATGCTAATGCAGCAGCCTTCGGGGTATTGGGAAGGCTGTTCAAAAGGTGACCTTAAATTTCTTCACGGAAACGCAATAGAAGCGGAAGAGCACATAAGAGATGCTTGGGCGAACAGTTTCGGTAACAATAAGAATACGGGAGGTACGATTCTACACCAAAACGTACAGGAGTCCAACGTCGCCATTTTGGATTTTTTCCTTAGCTCTTTGAAATCATCTAAACACCATGTCACCATGAAAAGAGTATTATTTTATCGAAATAGCAATGGACAGACCGTTTTTTACGGTACCGCAGTTAGCGGCAACTATAGATTATTCGAGAAACTTGTAGAGTTCATCCGAGATATTCAGTTAGATCGAAAAGAGTTGGCAAATCTTCTATTAGCTGCAGACAATGAAGGGCGTACCCCTTGGCATTGGGGAGCCTTCAACAATAGTCTCAACATCGTTCAAGCGATTTGGTCGTTAGTTGGAGACAAATCAACTTTATTCACAATCAGAGACAAATTTGGCAGAAACGTATTTCATTGGACAGCTCGATATGGCACTGTGGAATTCCTAAATGGCCTTTGCAAATTAGCCAATGAAATTAATTTCGATATTCATTCAATCTTAACGGATACCACGAGTATGTGGCATTACTTGCCGCACAACCCACATCTGGATATAATTACGTCAATTTGGAACTTGTCTAAGGGGTTCGGATCAAATTTAGAAGAATCACTTCTAATCCAGAATGAAGCCGAACAAACAGCGTGGAACTGGTCCATATTGAACAATAACGCATTGGTTGTGAAAAAATTGTGGGAGCTAAGCAAGAATGCTGGTTCCGACTTGAAAAAACTATTCCTGCACAAAAACAGACGCTCCCAAACCGTTTGGCAGATGTCTGTGTGTGAAAGTAGCCTGGAAATATTGGAAATACTTTGGGAATTCGCTTTGGAAGCAGGGGTGAATCGCAAAAACGACTTGCTGATGTCCGAGTGGGAAAATGGCGAGAATATTTGGCATTTGGCTGTTCGGTATAGCAAGGCAGAAGTTTTAGATACACTCTGGCAGTTTTGCAAGGAGTTATTGACTTTAGACGAAGTTAAAAAACTACTTTTGCATCGCAATACGTTCGGCCAAAACCCGTGGGCATACGCTTTGCGGAATAACTCGATAGATCGCTTGGAAAAACTGTGGGCGTTTATTAGAAGTTTAGATTTGGGTCCTGATGAATTGAAAACGGAATTCATAGCGAGCGATATCCACAAGCAAACGTGTTGGCATTGGGGTGTTAGTAATGGCACTCAAGGGGTCTTGCAAAAACTTTGGGCACTATACCAAAATATAGAGCCCCAAATTCGAGCCGATGCAAGCGTTTTACTCGTCAAAAACAGACATGGGGCCACAGCGTTTGATTGGGCTGTAGAACTTAACGTAACTGCTGCACAGAAGTTTTGGGAAATTATAAAAGATGTCAGCTTGGAACAAAAGAGAGCCGTTTTCCTAAATAAACACCGTAACGGTGGTTCAATTTGGCACACAGCTGTTATGCATGAAAAAGTAGAGATGATGACAAAATTAGTGGGTTTTTCAAAGGAAATCGGATTATATTCAAAAGAAGAGATTATTTTAATCAAAAATAACAAGGGCCACACCCCATGGTCCAAAACTATGATGTTTGGTGAGCCAGATGTCATAGAATACGTGTGGAGTCTCGCAAAAACTTTGGGCGTTGATCCGAAAATGTTAATTTTAAGCGTAGATGAGAAAAAACGGTCATCTTGGCATTGGATTATGGAGAATAGCAATCCCGAATCCATAGATGTTCTATGGACTTTCACGAGAGACGCTTTAGATCAGAAAGATTGGAAAGCGCCTTTTCTTCTCGAAGACCGTTTCGGAAGCACGCCGTGGAGTTTGGCCATAGAGAACGATTCCAACGAAAGGGTAGCCAAAGTGTGGAAATTGCTTAAGAGTCTGGACTTCGACGCAGAAGAATTAGCTAAGTTTTTGCTCTTTAAAGCTCAGAACGGCATGACATCTTGGCATTGGATTGCTGTGAACGGTAACTTGGGATTGTTAGAGATTTTGGAAAAATTTTCGAATGAAATTGGATGCATAGAGACCTTTAATGGACAGATTAACGATTTGGATAAAACATATCGTAGTGCTTTAAAGTATGCGATGGAGGAAGAAAATTTTGACGCCGCTGTTGCTTTAGTGCGTAAAGGCGCAGAGGTCCATTCTCTTAGCAAGGAAGAGATGGAAACTTTATGGCAATATATAAAAGATAAATGTGAGGAAAATGATTCACAATTATATGCATTAAATTTTGGTCAAGTGGTGACGACGTGATAAAATAATTTTGTGTTACAAAGTGTTACAAACTTTAAGTGTGTAACAAGACTAATTATATAGAACTTGTATTATATAGATAGAGCATGCAATAGTGTATATTCGTGTTTTTTGTAGCTGTCCTTATGTTATAAATAATTTTTTCCAAGAATTAATGTTTTATTTTTCGTTCCTTTCATATTGAAAATTGTTTATTCGTTTAGATCAACATTACATTCGTTATTTGAATACCCTTCCCCAGTGACCAACTAGATTTATTTCATATTTTATAAATATTTAAAAAATATTAAATCTTTCTTGAATATTAGTTATATTAATATAATATGCATAAAATATATCATAGAAAATATATTAGGAAAACATTTAAAAAATATATATGTTATGTAGCATTAATAATATTTTATTGCAAATGTTTTCTCAATATATTTTTCATAACTCTGCAAGAATATTTTGCTTTGTATTTCTGTAAATATTATTTCATATAAAAAAAAAAAGATTGATTTTTGCTTTTTGTACATTTGGGTGCGTAGGACGAATAATATAAATGGGGTAAAATATGCATACATATTAACTAGGTATTTTCATTTTCGTTGATTTTTTTTGACATTTGCACTCTTTCAAATAAAATCAAATATTTCATGAGATAGCAGATATTTAGTGGTTCTACTGGAGTCGATGTAAATTCAAGGACATAGCTATAAGGTGTTATAGCAATAATCACTGAATCACATACAGGGTGTTCAAAAACGCACCTCCAATGTGGATACCTTTAAGCTAACAAAACTTTTTTCTTTCAAATGGAACATGGTATATTTTTTACTACAGCATTGAACGCAGCGCAAAATTTTACATCGATTCATATTAGGGTTTGGTATACCTATTCTTAATAGTTTTTGAAGTATTAGCATTTCTTGCTAAAAATATGCCTAAATTCCAAGTTTCAACAAAATAAAATGAGTTTTTTTCCTACAAAACACTCAGTACATTATTTGCCTAACCTATCTAAATATTTATGTTTCAGGTATCTAACGTTCACTAGTTTCTTACTAATAGTAATGTCTTTTAGTCATAGAGAACGTACATTAATTATTAGATGTTAGTAGGCCATGAGATGTGCTAACAAATAAGTGATATTCATTGTTGGTAATTTACCAAATTGCGCAGTGATAAACCTGTGCAGTATTAACAAGTCATATCTTTTATAGTAAGTCCCAATGCTGTCAACTCCTTCACACATTTTCTTCTAACAAGTAAAATATTGTCAATCGAAAGAAATAAGAAAAACATTGAAAGTTACATATACAAATAACATTTTAGACTTACTCTACATTCATCAAGAATGTAACAATGATTAGATACCTAGACTTATTTGCAATGAATAAAAACCTCAAAAAAATAAAATACAAAAGGAAATTAAAGCAGATATCATAAATACACCCAAAATATTTCAAATATTGTTCACTTACTAGACCAGATATTTTCTGTGTAGGGGAGACATCTGACATGGAGTCTCCGAAAACCATGCAGCCTCTTGGCTTTTTGTATTAAACTAGGTATTAAGCGATACATACAGATAACATAAATCAGGAACAAACTATTAAAAGTCTTCGAAAATGTCCATTATAAATATTCTTTCAGAATAATAGTTTCTTAGATTTTTTTTTTAAATTGACTTATTTTCGATGTATTTAATAAGCAGGTAAAAATATTAACATGTAATTTGTTGTCGTATAATAATTATGGCTTATTAATATTTTATAATTACAATTACATAAAATTTGCTAATAATTGGAAGACTTTCAATGATAAATATCTCAGGTATGGAAACCAAACAATGCAAAAAGAGATAACGCATCATTCTAAAAAATAATATACAGAGTGTTTTTTAACTATACACACCACACAGAAATACACACGAACTAGTTATCTAATAAACAGCATACAAAATTAAAAAGATAAAATAATCTGAATAAAACAAATTTCGTTTATTTATAAAACATAAACAATAACATTACACCATCTTGAAAAGATTTTGTGCACAAAATATTCGATACCACGAAGTCTGTCAACTGTAACTAGTATAATAATAACAATAAAATCACTAGTATCCCGGTATTTCAATTCAAATGCATAAGAGAAAGTGAATACGCACGCCGCGATGTATTAGGCAAGCGCCCCAAACGTATAATCATAAATCATAATTGAAGGAATTTCCCAAGAATATGTTTACCAGATATTTACGGTCGAAACACGCACCATCTCTTTTCAAGAACTACCATCACTTTCTAAATTGTCATTTAAACTTTTTCCAACAATAGTAAGCGAATGGTACTAGTAAGCGCCATCTCATGTTCAATATATTCGACAGAGAGTAGCATTAGAGTGATTTAGTTCGTGTTACGAAAATAGAGGGAAGTGTACACCCCCTTAAATAGATCACAGTGGGTCATGACTACACTGCAAGTTTCAAAATCAAATTCCTGCTAGAAGTTCAAAAAAAATCTAATGACCCAGTTCGGTAAGACCCTGTATATATGTCTTTATTTAGTTTCGGAACGCTCTATATAGTAGAAAATATTTTCAAAGTATGCAGCAAGTTGTGTTATTTTGTAATTTTGTAAGGAAAAATTCAGAAGCTTTACGCTTTAAACGTTAGATATAATATCGATACCCTTATGTTTGTCAAATTTGATATATGTATGTGGGTCTAAATTTCCAGCTCAAAATTACAGGCACATATTCCCTACAGATGTTTCCGTTTTAAAACCATCCCTTGGTTTCACTTACATATATACCTCCCCGTCTTTCCTATATTTTAACATTCATCTCGTTTACGTTATTTTGTCTCCAACCAAACAAAATATATCGTCTACAATTAGCCATTATTATAACATACTACTAATTCCATTCAAAAGATCTACTTCTATAGAAACGAATTTTATAGTTTAAATCCGACTCTATCGCACTATGTGAATAATTAATAATCGTGAAGCAAGCCCGTACTGTGCATCTGGAAAAGCTATTAAAATTATAACGAATTAAGAGACTCCACACACAACAGTCTTTAAGTGTTGTTAAACACAACCCAGTTAGTCATAGTTTAGTCTTTATTTGGTATTTGTGAGTATACGGTTTGAATGCTTCACAGTTTTATTGTTGTTGTTATTATTTATTCGTGTTGTGTACAATATTTCGTTTTTTCGTGAACGTTTTTGCATTTAGAAATTATTTGGTGAATTCGGCAGTGTAAACTGGGATTATAATATGATTAATTAATGATAAGGTGGTGATTTCTTTTTAAGAAGACGTAAATATAACACCATTTCTCATAGGATTATTATATGCTACTGGGTAAGTTATAGTTTGAACCGTATTTGTTAGATTATATATATATATTTATTTATACTACTCTACTAAATAAAAATCACTAAAATCCTTTTATAATCATTAAGTTGAGAGAAAAAAAAATAGACCCCAAGTGATCTTAATTGCTTCAAAAATAACTGTGATAACATAACTGTGTTATGAGCAATCACATACACACAAGTATGTATTTATATTGTTAATATGGGTTGGAATTTGCCCTCCGCCAAATATAAATAATGCAACAATAAAAGCCTTTTATAAACGATTAAAAAAACCGAATTATGTTTGGCTTATTGTCGACTTCACTTTCAAGGCATAAACAGTAGATATAATGAATGATGAAAGATTCATATAATACAGTTTCGTACATGTGCAAATATAATTTTAACCGGTTGGCATTACATGAGGGTTTAAATACATATGAAAAATGTATGTGTTGTAATGTGTTCTTGACTTTGCAATTATTTCATTAATGAGATTTCCATCTTATAAATTCCTTCGACAGTTTTAATAAGGATTTCTGTGATGAATGCATTTGCAAATGATATAAATAACAAATTATATACACGGTGATTCTCAATATATGCGACAAACTTTAAGCGCTGATTCCTGAAGTTATTTTGATTGATAAAAGTTCATAAGAACATATGTCTAAAACGGTTTGGTTTTAAAGTTATTAAATGTTTAATAATAAATTATGAACTATGACTAACACGATATAATCGATTCTTCAAAATCTATTGTGTTGAGAGGGAATTGTTTATTTGTCAATAGCTGTCAGAGTATTCATTCAGTTTATTGCCAGTTTCTGTTTTCTAAAATGAATTACACGAATGCTGAGATGTGTGATATGCATTTCGTTTACGGTCTTGCCAATGGAAATTCGCGTGCTGCTAGACGTCTTTATGAAGAACGATACCCGAACCGTATCATTCAGCATCATTCAATATTTGCCCGTCTTCACCAACGTCTTAGTGAAACGGGAAATTTAAAAAAAAAACGGACGCTGATAACGGCACACCATCTACAGTGAGAACTCAACAAGTTGAAGAAATGGTACTAAATGAAATTGGGGAACATCCTACTACAAGCACCAGAAAAATTGCGTTTGCTTTAAACACTAGTCAGGCCACAGTTTGGAGAATGTTGAAAGATCAACTGTTGTATCCATATCACATTCAACGGGTGCAGGCACTTTTGCCGGCAGATTTTCCGCAAAAAGTGGCTTTTTGTCAATGGATGCAACACAAAATCGCACAAAATCCTGACTATTTGGCTCAAATATTCTTCACCGACGAGGCTACTTTCTCTAGAAACGCGATTATTAATTTTCATAATAATCACATATGGGCCGAAGAAAATCCGCACGAACTTAGTGAATGCCCGTCATCAACATCAATTCTCTGTCAATGTGTGGGCCGGAATTGTTGGAGATCACTTGATAGGTCCACATTTTTTACCGATGGGGTTAAATGGCGAGGTATATCGCAATTTTCTTGAAGAGGAGCTACCACTACTGCTGGAAGAAGTTCTGTTGCGATTAAGATTACAAATGTATTTTATGCATGACGGTGCTCCAGCGCATTTTAATTTAGTTGCTCGCGAGTTTTTGGACAACACATATCCAGATCGGCGGATAGGACGGGGAGGTCCACAACCGTGGCCTCCTCGGTTTCCAGACTTAAATTCTTTGGACTTTTTTCTCTGAGCTCACCTTAAATCATTAGTTTATACGACTCCCATTGAAAATGCCGATGAACTGAGAAATCGTATTATCGCAGCTTTTCAAACAATTCGAAATACTCCTGGTATTTTAGAACGGACTCGCTAGTCAATACGACGGAGGATAGGAGCTTGTATTGCAGTTGGGGGCGGTCATTTTCAGCAGTTAGTATAAGCATTGTTTAAGTATATCTAGTTAGTCAACGTAATGCATTTTCGGAAAAATAAAATATTGCTCTGGGAAGTGGCGCACTCTATCGGTCAATGTAATTGATTTGAAATCTCGGTCATAGTGAGAGACAGATTTCTGTGTTTTATCCATATGCGGAAGCGACAGAATCCGTATCGGTGATTTACTAGTATTGGCGAATTATGCGGCCTGGGGAAAAGGGAGGGTGGATTTATGTGACGCTGTGATGACGCACCTCGCGATAATTCTCGTGTTTGTTTACATTAGAAGATTAGAATTCTGAGGTATTCTGTTATAAATATAAAGAAATTCAAAGTATATTGCAAGGCACGTTCTTGTTGACAAAACATTAATTGAAAATTTTTCTAAATTGAGGTTTTTTCTTTTAAGAATAAAATATTTAAACTTAAAACAAAAAAATCAGTGAAAAGAGAAAAGTTAAATCTAAAAGGACGAAAATTTGCCGATAAAAAACAAACATTAATCTACTTCCCAATTTTTATTTTCTTAATTTTTAAATTAATAAGTTGTTTTGTTAACTTAATTTACTTATGTTTATGATTATATAATAATCAGAAAATGTTTGTTTTATTAAGAAGAATAAGTATTTAGTTTGATAATATATAAATCTGTAGTTCGATGGCCTTTTTATATTTAAAATTTTTAACAAAACGCGGGTTTTAGTTCGAACGTATATACGAAATCCTTCTTCTCCTCCTCTCTCCTATTGTATAATTCGCTTCTCTCGTGTATAGCGGTACTATCGCTAACTTCAACTGGTGTAAAGGCGGGAAATTTGAAATTTAAAATGTAGCCTACTATAAATCGTTATTTTCTTTACATGTATGTACCATTTTACTTTACTTTTTGACTTTTTTCTTAGTTCTAATTTAATGTATAGGTACTCTATGTATATAGTTTTCTTATATTCACAAAACATTTTTTATTTGATTTACTTTCTCTTGAGCGGCTGAAAAGTTACGAGGTAACCTTTGGGGGAACATCCGTATATACAAGGTTACATCGTAACTTTTCAGCCAATCAAGAGAAAGAGCGCGAACGCGTCATCATGTATGCTGTTTTTAATAGCTTTGTTGTTGTAAACGCCTCGCACATAACCTGGAAATAGCACTTTTCGAACACTGTTTTTAGAACTTTGTTTTCATTTGCTCAAAAAATGAATAGTCATTTTACACTCATAAACACATGCTATTTCCGTTAGTATGCATAGAAATCGCCAAATCAGTGGTCCTCTTACGGAAGTATAGCCAATATTATATATATTGTTAGAATTATAAGTCATTAAACACAATATTTTAAATTGTAGCGTTCTTTTACCTCCACTCAATTTTCGTATTTTTTAGTTTTCACGGTATCTATCGCAGGCGCGTCAGTCAGACTGTGTGACTGTTGCGACAGCGGAGCCGTTCTTCCTCTTTTCCTTATGTAATCAAATAATCTCATGAAACCTAAAGCGAATTCGATTGAGCACTTTGGTCTCTGTGACCTGGTCTGGAGTAGTCATTTGTGGTCACACGTGTTATCAGTCAGTATTTGTGACGTCATAAATTTACAATATTTTGAGCGGCAAAAACTGTGTTTTTGTAACTACTATCACATAAGGCTTTGGTTAGTGTTATATGAAAATAGTTTTCAATATCGAAGATAATGTATATAAACGCGATACTGCTCACAACCATATAAAGAGTAATAATTCAGAGCGTCGTGAACGAGCAGCAATTGTACGTATTTGTAGGTTAGAAGAGAATATCTCCCAATATAAAAATAAAAACAGCTCTTATTGCAATTGTTGTTGAAGAACTAACATCTATTTTCATGAACATACCGTCTTTAGTATTTTCAATTATTGTAACTACTGCCCAGGCTACATACTTATTGCATTTGTTACCACATGTAATACGGGAGGTTAGACGCTCATACCGCACTTGTGACCGATCTCCGAGCGCGGTCTTAAAATTGACAGACCAAACGTGACCAGGTGTGACGTCATCAGTTTTCCAAACGAATTCGAGCGGTCTTAGACCACGAATGACCACTAATGACCAATCTCATCGAATTCGCCTCTAATATTGCTCGCTAACTCTTACCCATTAGCCTGAAGATTTATGGAGTGCAGAAATAATAATGGTATGTGTGACCCAAAAAGATTATCAAACAGCAACAAATAATGCACTGAGGTCTTACTAATAATACAACGTCTAACTAAATAGGCGAAGAATTTATTAGACATGTGTGAACATATTCTACGTGATGAGGAAAAAAAAATATTTTCAAGCGCTAACAATATATAACACAAAACTTAGAACTACACACATATATTGAGCATAACATTAAATTAGAAACTAAGAAAAAGTAAAGTAAAATAGTAAAAAAATGACGATTATATATTATCAAACTAAATATTTATTCTTCCTAATAAAACAAACATTTCAATGTAAACACGAGAATTATCGCTTGGCACGTCATCACAGCGTCATCGCCTATCCACCCTCTCTTTTCTTCGGGCCTTGCAATGCTATTGCAATTAAATATTTTGCCGACACGTAAGAGGGCCATCTTGTATGTAGTAGTCTAACTATAAAGCTTATATTTAAATCGAGATGGGCACCAACGCCGTGCTGCCATCTCCCGCTTTTGTCCAAACTATTCAAAAATCCGTTAACTATTTTGTCCATAAGGTTGACTAACTAGTATGTATATAAACAATGGTATAAGTTAATTTTGTTTTATTTATAATAAAAACATTAATTATGTCAACTTACTATTAAACATTGTACAACTTTAGAACTAAGCGATTTTGGACATATGTTCTTATGAACTTTTATGATCAAAACAACGGCAGGAATCAGTGCTTAAAGTTTGTCGCATATATTGAGAATCACCCTGTATAGTCTGTTTGACTTTTAGCTGTCACACCAGATATTTCTGCTGTTGTTAGAGATACGACAAAATGTTAAAGAAGAAAAGATGTTATACATCTAGTTCTCTATTATATGCCTTAGAACAAAAAACAATAGAGCATCAAATGTGTCACATACATTTATGTTTTTAAATGATTAAAATTTGATATAGTAAAGAGAATTTTAAAATGTGTAATAAAATTGAGTACATTTAAAATTTCGTATATATTTGCTATATCTGATACATTTGATGCTGAACTGTTTTTTTTATTCTAAAGCATATAATAGGGAGTTGGATGTAGCACAACTTTTTCTCTCTAACATTTTATCGTATCTCTAACAACAGCCGAGATACCTGGTGCGACAGTTAAAATGACACAGATTCTATATGCAATCATAAATGATTTTGTATGCATGATAGCATTGTGATGTAATAATTATTAAGTATTCAAATGTAGCTCTTAAATAAGCAAAGATATGCTCATAGTTCCATAATCATCCAAACAAAATTTGTATTCAATGACATATATATGACATGTTCCTCATTTTGACAGTTCTGAATTTGGCGGTAAATTCAAAAAATGCTGTTGTGAAATTAGTTTTTATTTTAAAAGAAATATTTGTACAGTGTGTTCCAAAAAGTTGAACCTATTTGGGTAACTCTTGGGAGTAAACTAATTTATCACGTACCAATATAAACAATAACAAATTGCCATACCGAAAAGCTGTTGATTGAAGTAAAGTTAGGCTTAGAATTGTATAGAATTCTCCTTACACCTTATACTGTGATATTAGTTTGCGACCAAATATACATGATGCGGTGTGAACATTCTCCACAAGAATGAACCAGTGTTGCCAACTTGGGGAATTTTCCCCTAAATTTGGGGTAAACTTTTGAGGTGAGGGGAGACTTTAGAGGATTTTATTAGTTAGAACTTTTTTTAGTTAATTTCCCACAATTATTTTCGATAATTTGAATGTTCAAACATAAAATAACCTACTATTTTGTACTACATCCATAGTTATTTTAATACTTTCACGTTAAATTCAATAAAAATAATGGCAGGGAATTTCCCACATTTATTCTTAGTAACTTCAACCGAAAGACAACAAAGTAACTAGTAATCTAATGCAAAATTACTGGTAATTTAGTGTTTCAATGATGAAGTTACTGAAAATAATTGCGGGAATTTTAAATTTTGCTACTAGGGTTGTTACTATGGAGATTTGTAATATACTGTAAATTTCAAATACTTTTTTTCTTTGGGAGGATAAAGTGCTTGGTGAGGGGGAACTTGACGCACCATCTAGGCAAAAATACTTCCTGGCGGTTTGGCAACACTGGAATGAACTATCAATCGTCTATTTCATTATCTAACCGTTTTAGGGATAGCTGAAATTGACCACATTGAAAACATCAATTATTAATGATTAATAATTGATCAACTTTCTATCATTACAGATCGTCACATTACAAGATGGAATATATACAATACAACCCAAACGAAACTGACATTACTTACCTGCAAAATAAGAAGAAACGAAACTACAACGAATATCCAGATAATGGAAATCCAAATTCCCTAAAACAGAGAAGCCAAGCCAACGCCCGCGAAAGGGATAGAACGCACAGGTAAACCAACATCACTGTCTTATCACGACCCCATTTCGGACGATTTTCACAATATTTCCGTTTCAGAAACAAATTAATATTAACCAGGTGAGTAGTCTAAAGCAGAGCACCCACACGGAAAATCTTTATTATTGTTGCAGTGTCAATTCCGCGTTTACAACGCTACGTCATCTCATACCAACTGAACCCAAGGACAGGAAACTTAGTAAAATCGAAACGTTAAGGTTGGCATCTAGTTACATTTCGCATCTCGGCACACAATTATTAGCTGGTAATTTACGTCATTCCTTTTCTTCTTCTTCTTCATTTTATTTAAATCTAATTTTTAGGTCCGGTAGAACAACCTTGTTTAAGAGTTCTAGGCAATCCAATGATGATGAAGGTACCAATAGGCATCAAGTTTGTACTTTCTGTATAGCGCACAAGAAAACGGCGGTAAATTTTAGAATTACAAATATAATGGTAATTACAGGAATCTGTAATTCGTTTTATATTGCAGAGAACTAACCAAATCGAAGAATATTTCTGCCAAAGCATGATGGATCATCAGAATTATTTCGATCACGACCTTATAGGCAATAATATGGATTATAACAGCAGTTCTGAAGCTTACTACTAAGTAAATTAAAAAAAAAAAACATTAATCTTGTTTTTACATCGCTTAATATTCGATTAACTGCAATTTTGTTTTTAAAATGTTTTTATATTGTTTTTCTTTATTATCAAAACATGTATTATTTCTATTGTACTTAACACTCCTGAATTAGCAATATTGTTTTAATATAAATAATTTTTTATATATATATTGTTGAGATTCGTTTTTATATTTTATTTATGCAACCAAATTACCTCTATATAAGAAAATAAAAGCAAGTAATTGAACTGAGGTACTGACAAAAAATTTCTTTTAAATTTTACAGTGTATTAAATAATTTGCAGCTTTCCAGATGTCTTGAGATCTCATATACTCTCACTAACTTGTTTTGTTCCAGTTAAAATACCTTGTCAGACTGTCAGATTAAGTGACAGTTTATTAATTGAGTCAGCAAAGAGATTATAGCTCGCTACGTATGTATTTTTATTGCTGATGAATTTATGTAATAACGCCTGTATGGTTCATTACTGGACAAAACTTTTGAAGAGTAAAGTCAAATCTGCCTTATAAATTAAAAAAGCTCTCCCTAGCAGCAAAATTTAAATTTCCCGCAATTATTTTTAGTAACTTCAACATTGAAACACGAAATTACCAATGACTTTGTATTAGATTACTATTAGTTACTTTGATGTCTTTCTGTCGAAGTTACTAAGAATAATTGTGGAAAATTTAAATTTTGCTACTGGGGCTTTTTATAAACTAGTCTTTTAATTACTATATAAACATCTATCACTTTTTAGACGTACCTCGTATACTGACTGCATTTAATTTGTAATTCATTTATACGCGCAATCTAAAATTGAGTTATTGAAGGTAGGGTGATCTTTCGTGCAGTATTTTGTTGTATTGTACAGTATTTTGACACCTTCTTCAGCAATGATGAACCTCCAGCGAAAGTCCAGCATTCAAGCTTTTTTCCATTAAAACATGTAAATTAAATTACAATCTTATCATTATTATGGCGAGGAAAGAGGTGATTAAAACTGACAAATATGTGTATGAATTATCGAAAATATTGGTTAAATTTATGGGTTTATAACCACAAACAACTGTTTATTAACCAATTCGGAAAATATACCCAGCTACTGTGTAAGATCAATGGATTTTTAAATTCATTGTATACATACCGATAAACGGTGGCATCAGTTTTCAAATTTAATTCAACAAACTAATCTAACTAACAACAAATCTAATTGTACAGAATTCACATTTATACATGAAACATAAGCTCACCCTAAGCATTTAGAAGTTCTACAAATATGTGGGGGTATGAAAAAATTAACTAAAAGTGATTACCTATTAAATTGTATAATACATTAATAAAAACATCAGAAATTCTACTTCATATACGACATCAAATTTTCCACAAAAAGAGATTTGATCGCACTGATATATACACATTTCGTACAGCCAAGATTGCGTGGAATACATTGTACCTTAGCTCATTGCAAGTTACCGTTTGGGAAGAACCTCGTTATTAAAACAGAAATTGTAAAAATTGTCTGCATGAATCATGGGTAAATTTTATACTTACGTTGTGTGTATTTAATCTGGTAGTGAGGTATCACTGTTATAACTCAACGAGAGATAGAGAGAGAAAGCAGCAGTTAAAAAAGCGCGATTAATAAACAAACAGTCGATGTTTCATGTAGGCATGAACTGGGTGCGTAAAGTCGGAAAAGTGTTGTTTGTCTGTGATTTTCGTTATGTTAGCGCCGCTATGAAAGGATTATTTACCCCTTTGTATAAGATTTAAATAAATATTCAAACAGTAAGTGTTATTTTTTCCTCAAATAATTTGTGCTTTCTACGCTTTTCGTGTTTAAAACAAGCCGTTACTAACATAACCTATAAATTTGAGATGCTATCGTAGGAACTTTATCAACATCTGTTCCGTGTTTTTATTAATAATATGGATGTTTACCGCTGCAGATAAATATTCTGAGGTGTATAATACGTGGGGATTTTCGCTTCTACAGAGATAAGATACGATTATTCTCTGGGCGGATTTCACCGAATTAGATTGGGCAAATCCAGCAATGTAATTATGGCTTATGGTGTAAAACGATTGAATAATAATTGATTACGTGTATAATGTATAAACTACAAGTGTGTTTGGCATTGCTTATTACAGCCGAAAGTTTATTTATCTTTTTCGTAAGTTCACTTAAATGTGTGCATTTTCTTTACGATTATAACAAACAATTATCTCCGCTAGTATAATATGATTTCGATTCCTTCCTGAAAAATATACATGATCTGGTAAAGCAGTTGATGCAGAATACTAAATTGCTATCTAATCCTATTCTGTAGAGATCTACTGCCACAACAGGAAATATAATCGTTTTTGTGGTATCCCCGAAACCAAAAAAAACCCCAAACGCTGGTAATTTATCGTAATATATAAAAGAGCAAGGCAATGTTTTGTTTGTCGTATTCGTAGAATCTTACATACAAGTGAATTAATGCTTCTTTTGGGTGTATTGTGTAAAAACAACGAATATTTTAGGTTATATTTATTAGATGTGATGTGCCAACATAGTTTTATATTCTGTTTATATAAGATGGCAGCACTTGATATTTGTGTGTTTTACTTTTGACAGTTGGAAAGAACATTCCAGAATAATAAGTAAGCGTTAGCATCTAATAGTTTAGTGCTTTTGTCATAATAGATAAAGAAAAATAAATAATTTTAATTACCGATCTACAGTGCTATATTATCAATATTGTTATATATTAGTATATAAAAATATAGTGTTTTTTTTTTACTCAAAAGTAATTATTAACAAATCAATCGGTTTTTAATACTGTTAATGATGCAAAACACAATTAATGGTAAATTATAACGGGTTTTTAATGTGCATGTCTTGTGCTTGTGAGGTGAGAAAGAGCTTGTTTGAGAATTGATTCACTTAATTTTATAAACTAAAAGGAGAAACCAATCACTTTTCCTTATAGAATTTGGATCACCACAACACGAAACCTTCTCCTAACGGGGTGGAATTGGAAATTGGATATTCGCCCTAAAGTCCAGGTGGTTGAATATCGAAATTCCTCTCAATAGGCGAAATCTTGAAAGTCTACTATCGTTTCAGAATACCCACGAGCAATGCCTGACGAAAATTGCCGTTCTATAGACGAGAGAGTTGTAAAACACTTCGATTCGGACGTAGATTTGCGCAAATTTCTCGATAGCATCGATACGCAAAGAAGCGATCACAACTTTAAAATATTGAAACTAACTTGTGCAAGTGTGGAAGCCTCTTTCGATTTGATGCTGGCAGAGTGGTTCAATCGCGGTTTCAAACGAGCGACGCATTGCTTCTTTATATTGCTGGATATCCAAGGTGCTTTCGAAGATATTAACACTGATGATCTAAGTGCGTTACAATCAGTTCGTAGCAGTTCAAAACCCCTCGTCATCCAATGGACATTTAGGAATTCCAACAAGCATTGCGTCTTTTATAAACCGTCAAATGAAACAGAACTTATTCCTTTGAATCAAGTCATGGAAATGGAACTTACTGAAGAGGAATTAATCGAAGAACTGACTCCAGAAGGTAGCTTCTCTTTATCGCTGCTTTTGAAAGCCCTCTCGCATGGATTGGGCGGTTTCTTCGCTGGAGATCTTTCTAAAATTGCTTTCGACGTAGAGAGAGAATTTGATGGTTGGCGGTTGCTCGATTACGCTGCTAGAGATGATGATGATCTCTCGTTGAGGTTCCTCAAGTTGGTCGAGTGGGATCTCACCGCAATAAGTGGAGAACAACGAGTTTTGGAAATAGCAGCTAAATATTCAAGTCCCCAAAGCATATCGGCCCTTTTGGATCAGCCTATAATTGGAACTGGTGTGGAACCATCGCTTTCAATCTCTCAAAAGGATTTACTAAAATTAGTTGATGTTAGTAACAATACGCCTTTGACCATAGCGATTGAAGAAGGTCGAGTTGACACTATGGAATATCTAATTTTATGCGGTGCTGATATTAATCACCGTAAAAAGATGCAATGGAACTACTTGACTCCGATTCAACTAGCTTGGAATAACAAATTCTACGATAAGGTTCTGATATTACTGGAAGCCGATTCTCCATTTCCCGAGGAATACCATCTGGATGACTTAGACGATTCTGACATTATTGTAAAGTTGAAGGAGCTGACAGACATCAGAAGAAGATTCCATGAGAATATCATAGGTAAAGATGAAGATAAAGTGAATGACTTCATTCGCGATTATCCCCGATTGAAACATGCCTATAATAGCGACAACCAAGCTGCTTTGGTGACCGCTTTAAACTCTGAAGCATACGAAATGTTCGCTCTACTTGAATCCAAGAAATTTGCTTCGTCTGAAAATGAGAATCTTACAGCACTGATGGAGGGATTAGAAAAGAAAGCCAAGAACGAATTAAAGGAAGCCAAACATAAATATTTCGGAAAAGCGAAGGACGCTCACATCATAAATCTATTGTCAAAATGGAGGACGCATGGAATAGAAAGTCAAGAACACTCCGCTATAGTGCGAGATTTATTCGAACGTCTAGACCAAATCCCGGAAGTCTCTACCGTTTTAAAGGTGGTAGAGCACGCTGAAGCATTGGAGATAATTTTCGATTTCAACAACGACTCAATCGTCGATTTGGACCCAACACAAGCTGAATCCACCTCTGGGTCTTGCGATTACAAAGTGGGACGACTCTATGTGGGTGCGAAGCAACCCTTAGAGGCTCTAGGCACTCTAGCGCACGAATTGACACATCTGGCGATGCAAACTGTGTTCGACAACGATTGTAACCCTTACACCACGTCGGATGAAGATACCAAATCTTCGTTCGGGGAAATAGTTGAGAAATATCGAAATTTGGAAGGGTTGGATCCTATCATTGCCAGAGTCTTTACTGCTTATAAAAAATATCCTAAACAGTGGGCGTCTGAATTAATCGTACGTGTCCCTCACTTGTTGGCGACTCATCACAAGCACAAGGATGACCACCAGATGCTTGAGAATCTTAGGAAAGGAGCGCATGAATTGTTTTCGTTTTATAGTAAAAATGTGCAAAGGCAGTTGGAAGAATTTATTAAAAATCCGGGTCCTCCCAAAGCTCAAATTAAGCTACGACGTCTCAACGACTTATTGGGCCAATTACAAGCAATGGAAGAATCGAAAATTCGATTGCAATCACCCAGTTTACTTGAGGACCATCAAATAGATTTCAACACCATTTTGATACTCTCCAGCGATTTACCTCAACTGACAAAATCCGATTTGTATCAAACGTTGAAACGCAAGGAAGGCGATTTACGAGATAAGTTCATCTTCACATCGGCAGATCAATTTAGAAACGAAAAGCAGGCGGGAGAAATCTATAACGCTTTCCAGTCACCTATCAAACCGACTCTGATCGTCGATTGTTCACGTGATTACGATTTACACTGTTCTTACCTGTGGGAGACGATTCGTTCCTTTATGGAGAAGCGACGGATTATTCTCATGGCCGATCTCGAAACCACAGCTACGATTCAAACTATATCCAGCGAGTTCCAAATGAAAGTTATCGAGAAACAGTATAATTGGATGGATTTGGAAGTTGAAAGTCAAAATATCTTATTGGAACACTCGGCGGATTTCCAAGGATATCCAATTGCTTTGAATAAACTCGCCGAACATAATTCATCTTTCATGAACTCGATACCTTTCCAAGATTTATTGCAAGGGCTCCAGGTCAAAATCGGAAAGTCTCTACCTTTATCATATGGATACGACGAACGCTTCTATATCGAGAGGACACTGCAGGAGTGGACTAACAACATTCGTAAACTCCGTTCAGCAGAGCCTGTTACTATCCATCCACAAGATTTATATCGCCAAAAATTAATTTTAATTGTCGACGCAGCCGGTATGGGTAAAAGCACCCTTCTAACACACTTTTCCAGAAGAATTAAGGAGCAGGATCCGAGCTGCTGGGTTCTTAAATATGACCTCAACAACCATACGGATCTCCTAGAAGAACAGCAGAAGAAAAAATTGAGACCCTTGCAATTCCTACACCAGAAGCTGTTGAATTTCCAAACCCAATTCGAAAATATTTTATTTGAGGAATGTTTAGCTGGGAATAGAGTAGTATTAATGCTTGATGGATTCGATGAAATTAGTCCACGATACAAGGAAGTCGTGTTGGAATTAATTGAAGCCTTCCACGGCAGTCCAATCAAGCAGTTGTGGATAACGACAAGGCCTCATTTAAAAGGAGATTTGGAACAAAAATTGGGCGGAATCTCTTATGTTTTGAAACCGTTCTCTCTTGAAAATCAAGTAGAGTTTCTAACAAGATTCTGGACCAGTCTTCTACTGAGGGAATCCCAGGTGCTAGACCAGGATCGCATAAGAAAATACGCGTTTGGAATAGTCGAAAGGCTGTCCAGTTCGATTAGAGACGATGAGAAGCAACTCACTGGTGTGCCGTTGCAAACTCGCATGTTAGGTGAAGCCTTCGATGAAGAACTGGAAGAATTTTATTATTCCAAGCATGCGGTACCCAATCTCCCTAGACAGCTGGACATATTGGAAGTGTACGAGAAATTTTTGGATCGTAAATACTTGATTTACGTATCGGAAAAGAATAACGCCTCAAAGATAAACGTAGCGACCAAAGATCTAATAGCCATCCTCAAAGGTGGCGTCAATCTTAGGAAGATCCACCAGCAACTAGCTTTAGAATCGCTCTTTCCTAAACAGAAGCAAAATCTGTTGGTATCGAAGAAGAACCACGCCTTAGATCCCGAGAAATTGAACAGAATTGGCTTGGTGGAATATGTTGGAGATAAGCCTAGATTCGTTCACAGGACCTTCTCTGAGTATTACGTAATAGATTTTTTGATCTGCCAAATGGGGAAATCCAACCAATCTTATATAAGAGATTTTTTACTGAAACAAATCTTATTGGTGACTGATCACGAGGTCATGCGAGCATTCTTGGATAGCATGTTGAAGAAGGTTATGTTGAATCTTAAAACAGAAACATTCAATTGGTACGGACGAGGTATAATTGAATTATGGAAGGAAGGATTGCTACGCAACTCTCAAGGCACCGTCTTGCATAATGCCGTAGCGGAAGGTAATCAGAACATCATCACGTTTATGTTGGAAAGTTTGAAGGGCTTGGAGGAACAGACAACCACTTTACAGGAGATATTTTCAGCTAGAAACAACGAACAGTACCACTTGACAGTTTGGCACCTTTCGGCGTGGAAAGACAATAGTTTTGTGTTTCCAAAATTGCGCGAATGGGCTAAAGAAGCTGGATTAACTCAGGAGGGATTAAAAAAGACAATCCTATCGCGTGCAAAAGATGGGTGGACCATCCTACATCCGGCTATCTACAATAATTATTCGAAAACTTGTAACGATATCTTTAAATTCGCGAAAGACACTTTGTCACAGCAAGAATTCAAATCCCTCCTTCTATCTGAAGATAAATTCGGCCAAACTGCTTGGGGATTGGCCGCCCTATCTTCCACAGCTGGCTTCTTTACGGACGCTTTGCAATTCGTCAGTGAAATATTGGATTTGCCCGATTTTAAAGATATCTTGCTCGTATTTGACGGCTTGAATGAGACGCCATGGCATAAGGTGACCAGAGAAGGCGATCTGCAAGCTTTCGATTGGTTCTTTCGCTGGAGCAAAGCGAATTTAACCGCTGATGATATAAAGAAATCCTTGCTGTTTTCCGAAAATTCCCTTTGGCCTATGCTATCTAGTAGAAATTCCGTAGAAATGCTAGAAAAATTTCGAAGATGGTCAGAAGACATGAATCTAGATTTTGTACATGACGTTCTGTTAAGTAGAAATAAATATTTGGAACAAGCATGGCATAAGGCTGCTGAGATTGGTGATGTGATAGTGCTGCAAAAACTCGTCGAATTTTGCGAAGAGTTCAAATTGAGTGTAGCAGATCACGAGAGTCTTATCGAAAACCAAGTTTGGGCGCACAATCTGGCAAATAGCGGCCATGTGCGGTAATGCTAACGTTTTGGAGTACATCACGGGTATGAGTAGAAGTCTGTGTTTGGATTTAAAGAATGATGTGTTTTTAGATAAGGACCAGAATGGTAGAAACTCCTGGCATTTAGCCGCTTATAAAGGCGATGTAAAAACTATTAGACTCCTTTGGAATTTGGGTAAAGAATTGGGTTTAAATGCTAAAGAGGACTTGCTTTTAAACGCAGATAAAAATGGATTATCCGCATGGTTCTTATCTTGCGATGGAGGGCATTGTGAATTAGTCGATCTGCTATGGAAGTTCTCGAAGAAATTGCTTGATTCGTACGAGCTAAAGGCCCAATTGCAAATCAAGGATGGCAGTGGTACGTACCTTTTGCATAGGATAGAAATGTTCGGGTACACAGATCTTCTCCAGAAGTACTGGGAATATGGCCAGACAATTTTCGACCTTGAAGAATTCGAAGCGTTTTTCCTAAGCAAGGATAGATACGGCAAAACAGTTTGGCATCGATTTGCTCACGACGGTGAGCCTGAATCTTTAGATATTCTATGGAAACTATGCGGCGGATTAAAGCCGAAAGTGTCAGATCGCAAGAAATTGCTTTTCCGCACGGATAATCAGGGCGCCACACCTATATATCACGCTGCTCACAATGGAAAAAGCAAAGCTCTGGAGAGGCTGTGGGACTTCGCCAAAACTGCTGATTGCACGTCCGCAGAATTGAGGTCCTTGATATTAGGCAAGGATACTGATGGCGACTCAGCTTGGCATCAAACGCACGTGGGATGTTTGGAAACGTTGTGGGATTTCGCCGTGGAGATTGGTTTGGATCCCAAACGGGAGCTGTTGATGCGTAAAGGCTCTCGGAATCAAACTCTCTGGCATAAAGCCGCTTTTCGTGGTGCATCGAACGTTATGGAGAAACTGTACGAGTTGGGCGAAAGCATAGACTTAAAGCCGGAGGAATATAGGCATATATTCCTTGAGAAGGATTCACAAGGGAAAACTGTTTGGCATATAATCTCTCAAGCCGCTTCAATCGAGCTAATAGAAACTTTGAGGAGATTCTGCAAGGAACTCGGTATAAAAATTAAAGAAGATCTTCTATTTACCAAAGATAATGACGGTAAAACAATCTGGCATAGCATAGCGGAGAAAACTTACATTAGCACAATGGAAAGATTCCACCAATTCGTCAGTGAAGAAGATCTAACAGCAGCCGAATTTATGGGGGTACTTTTAAGCGAAGACAATATTGGGAATACCGTTTGGCACTTGATAGCCGACGGAGATCCGGTTTATCTTAAAAACTTATGGTCTCTAGCGAAAACGTCCAAATTATCTCCAGAAGATTTTAAAGAATTACTCCATCATCAAGACAGATTCGGCGATACAGTTTGGCACAAAGTGTTAAAATCCAAAAAGGTGGCTGAGCTCAAGGATCTCTTCGTTTGGGGAATAGAAATATTGGACCCTCAAGGACTGTATCGTCTGCTTACTTTGACCAACGCAGATGCCAAAACGATTTGGCATGTTTCAGCTGAATCTGGGGCGGTAGAAGCTATGAAAATACTTCTGGACAACTCCAAAGCGAAATTGGACAAGCAAAGTCTTTGCGAAACGATGGAAATCGATGCTCAAGGTGAGACACCTCTGAGTCTAGCTGTGACTGGACGTCACGTGGAGACGGTTAAGTTCTTGCTGGAAATCGGTTCTGACAGTTTTGCTAGGAAGTGGTACGATGAAATTTTGAAACAGGCTGTGTTGATTGGTGATCAGGATGTTACTTCGGTGATTTTGGACGAAATACAAAAGCGTTCGTTGGACTCACAGTAATTTACGGTGTTTTATGTTGGATTAAATTGAATTCTGCTCCAAAAAGTAAGGAATGTAAAGCAAGACGATGTTTAAGACTGTGCAGATATACGATTGTATACGACTGAGATTTTCCCAAACCAAATTCACCACAGTAGGATTTTCAACTATACTAATAACTAATTTTTGTGCCTTTACCTCATGTAATTTACTATGCAATCATATCAATTTAATACATAAATAACATTAAATCGTGTACTCGTTCAGAAATAAAGTATGTTTGATCAAAATAAGATATATTTTATTATTTTTGTTTTGTAATCCTAGTCCAATATAGTGTTATTTCTTAGCATTCGTGGCTGCTATATGTTTATAGAATATTTAGCTGTCGCAATTACACAAATAATGTCATTTAATTCAGATTTTAAGTCATCACAATGATCCTATGCTAAATTAGAATTAAAAGTACCTAACTCCTAAACAATCGTGCAATTTTACTATTAAACACAATATTTTTATTCGCATACAAATTATTACATACCTTCTGCAAATTGTTGAAAGGATATATTTCGCTTTATTTATAAATCTAACGGAAGTCCATTAACACAAAAATAATCATACATTTTATATAGAATAGATTCCTCTAGGCTTGCTTTTCTTTATTCGATAGCAGCACACAAAAACCTACTAAATCACTAATAAGCCTTGAACAGTGTTATAGGAACTGGAATGTTATTATATTCCCGAAAATATGAACCAGAAAAAAAATAGGCAACCAGGGATGCTGACGCTCTTCTGTTTGTGCCTTACGCATTTGAAAAATATCAATTACTAATAATTTTCAAATTTAATGCAAATATGCAAACTCTAACACGAATATAAGATGAGTAAAGTAGAAATCTGTTATCATATATTTTATTTGAGATATTATTATATATGCCTCACACGTCATTCCAATTCCAAAGCATAAAGTTCATGTTAATAAGCAATGAAAACGATACAGGACCCAAAAATAAACCTTCAGGCACTCGTGTATAGGTACTTTAGTGTTGGGAAATATCTTATCCGTTGCTTGGCATTTGTATTTAAATAATATTTATTTAATCCTTTATTATTAACATTATATCGCTAATGTAAGAACTGCGCTTCTAAATGCAACGAAAAATGATCTACAAAATAGATTCTTTATAGATGTCGAACATCGCCTCGATCATAGCTGAGAAGCAATAAATGTAATGGAAGCAACGCAAATGGAATTTGGGTACAATTCAGGTCAAGATCCACAGATGCCTATAGCAAAAAGTGAACCCACCATTGCTTCAGAATATCCAAGACCGATGGTTGATGAAACTTTTCGTTCCATAGACGAACAGTTTGTAAAACACTTTAATTCGGTTGAGGATTTGCGTGAATTCCTCAGAAATGGCTCTCACAATTTTAAAATATTGAAAGTGACTTGTGCCACTGTGGAAGCCTCTTTGCATCTGATGCTTGCAGAATGGTTTAATTGTAGTTTCAAACGAGCGACGCATTGCTTCTTTATATTGATGGATATCCAAGGTGCTTTCGAAGATATTAACACTGATGATCTAAGAGCGCTACAATCGATTTGTAGCAGTTCAAAACCCCTCGTCATCCAATGGACATTTAGGAATATCAACAAGCATTGCGTCTTTTATAAACCGTCAAATGAAACAGAACTTATTCCTTTGAATCAAGTCATGGAAATGGAACTTACTGAAGAGGAATTAATCGAAGAACTAACTCCAGAAGGTAGCTTCTCTTTACCGCTGCTTTTGAAAGCCCTCTCGTATCGATTGGGCGGTTTCTTCGCTGGAGATCTTTCTAAAATTGCTTTTGACGTAGAGAGAGAATTTGATGGTTGGCGGTTGCTCGATTACGCGGCTAGAGATGACGATGATCTCTCGTTGAGATTCCTCAAGTTGGTCGAGTGGGATCTCACCGCAATAAGTGGGGAGCAACGAGTTTTGGAAATAGCAGCCAAATATTCAAGTCCCCAAAGCATATCGGCCCTTTTGGATCAGCCTATAATTGGAACTGAAGTAGAACCATCGCTTTCAATCTCTCAAAAAGATTTACTAAAATTAGTTGATGTTAGTAACAATACGCCTTTAACCATAGCGATTGAAGAGGCCGAGTTGACACTATGAATATCTAATTTTTATGCGTGCTGATATTAACACCGTAAAAAGATGCAATGGAACTATTTGTCTCCGATCCAACTAGCTTGGAATAACAAATTCTACGATAAGGTTCTGATATTACTGGAAGCCGATTCTCCATTTCCCGATGAATACCATCTAGATGACTTAGATGATTCTGACATTATTATAAAGTTGAAGGAGTTGACAGATATCAGAAGAAAATTCCACGAGAACATCATCGATAAAGATGAGGATAAAGTGAATGACTTCATTCGTGATTATCCCCAATTGAAGCATGCCTATAATAGTGACAACCAAACTGCTTTGGTGACCGCTTTAAAATCTAAAGCATACGAAATGTTCGCTCTACTTGAATCTAAGAAATTTCTTGCTTCAAAAAGTGAAGATCTTGCAGCATTGAAGGATAGATTGAGCGAGCAGGAAAATAACGAATTGAAGGAAGCTAAGCACAGGTATTTCGGAAGAGTAAAAGACGCCCACATCATCAATCTATTATCAAAATGGAGGACGCACGGAGTGGAAAACGAAGACCGCTCCGTTTTAGTGCGAGATTTATTCGAACGTCTAGACCAAATCCCGGAAGTCTCCGCCGTTTTAAAGGTGGTAGAGCACGCTGAAGCATTGGAGATAATATTCGATTTCAATAACGACTCCATCGTCGATTTGGATCCAACACAAGCTGAATCCACCTCTGGGTCTTGCGATTACAAAATGGGACGACTCTATGTGGGTGCGAAGCAACCCTTAGAGGCTCTAGGCACTCTAGCGCACGAATTGACACATCTGGCGATGCAAACAGTGTTCGACAACGATTGCAACCCTTAACCACGTCGGATGAAGATGCCAATCTCGTTTGGGAAATAGTTGAGAAATATCGAAATTTGGAAGGGTTGGATCCTATCATTGCCAGAGTCTTCACTGCTTATAAAATTATCCTAACAGTGGCCGTCTGAATTAATCGTACGTGTCCCTCACATATTGGCGACTCATCACAAGCACAAGGATGACCACCAGATGCTTGAGAATCTTAGAAAAGGAGCGCTGGAATTGTTCTCGTTTTATAGTAAGAACGTCCAGAGGCATTTTGAAGGATTCATCAAGAATCCGGGTCGTTTCAAATCGCAAATTAAGCTGCGACGTCTCAACGATTTATTGGGCCAATTGCAAGCAATGGAAGAATCGAAAATTCGATTGCAATCACCCAGTTTACTTAAGGATAATGAAATAGATTTTAACAACATTTCAGTGCTCTCCAGCGATTTACCTCAACTGACAAAATCCGATTTGTACCAAACGTTAAAACGGAAAGAGGGCAATTTACAAGATAAGTTCATCTTCACAGGATAGATCAATTTGCAAACGATAAACAAGCAGAGGAAATCTACGACGCCTTCCAATCAGCGATCAAACCGATTCTGATCGTCGACTGTTCACGTGATTACGATTTGCACCACTTTTGCCTGTGGGAGACGATTTGTTCTTTTAGCGAAAGCGTAGAATTATTCTCATAGCCCGCCTTGAAACTGGAACATCGATTAGGAATACACCGGGCAGGTTCAAAAAAAGATTGATCGAAAAAGAATACAATTGGATGGATTTGAAGATTGAAAGTCAAAAGATTTTGCTGGAGCAGTTGATGGATTTTCAAGGATATCCAATCGCATTAAATAAACTCGTCGAATGCAATTCTTCGCTTTTGAACGCCATACCATTGCAAAATTTATTGCAAAAAGTTCAGATCAAGATTGGGAAGCCTATACCTCTATCTTACGGATACGACGAACAATTATACATCGAAAGGAGATTGGAGAAGTGGCTTAATAACACTACCAAATGCGGATTCGCAGAACCAGATTTATATTACCAAAAATTAGTTTTAATTTGTGACGCAGCAGGTACTGGTAAAAGCACACTTCTAACACACCTTTCCTTAAGAATTAAGGAAGATGATCCGAGCCTTTGGGTGCTTAAGTATGATCTCAGTAGCCATATGAGTCTCTTGGAAGAACAGCGAAATGAAAGATTGATGCCCCTGGATTTCGTACGTCGGAAATTGTTGGATTTACAAGCCCCATTCGAGAATGCTTTATTTGAGGAAAGTTTGTCTCGGAATAAGATCGTATTAATGCTGGATGGTTTTGATGAAACCAGTCCACGCTACAAAGACGTCCTATTGGAATTGATCGAAGCCTTCCACAGAAGTCCCATCAAACAGCTGTGGATAGCATCGAGGTCTCATCTACGAGAAAGATTTGCAATCGAAATTATGTGGAACTTTGTACGTTTTGCAACCGTTCACTTATGAAAATCAAGTGGAATTTCTAATGAGAATCTGGGCTAATATCTTAAACGAAAAGTGGGAGAATCTGAGCATTTCTCGTATAGACATATATGCGTCTGAGTTACTGGATAGGGTATCCAGAGCGATTAGAGACAATAAGAATCAAATCACAGGAATCCCGTTGCTAATTGACATACTGGCCAAAGCGTTCGAAAAAGAATTCAAAGAATTTTATCGACTCCAGCGTGTAGAACCCAACCTAACCACACAACTCGACATATTAGAGGTGTATGAAAAATTTTTGAATCGCAAATACTCAATCTATTCATCGGAAAAGAATAACGACCTAACTGACGTCCTAAAAAGTGGAATGAATTTTAGGAAAATTCATCAGCAACTTGCTTTGGAGTCCATCTTTCCAGATCAGAAACAGGATCTGTTACGATCGAAGAAAAATCATGCTTTAAATATGGAGGAACTACAGAGAATAGGTTTGGTGCAATACATCGAAGACAAGCCTAGATTCATCCATAGGACCTTTTCTGAGTATTATGTGATAGATTTTTTAGTCTGTCAAATGAGGAAAACCAATGAATGCGTGCGGGAATTTTTGTTAAAGGAAATCTTAATGGAGGCTAGACATGATGTCATGCGATTATTCTGGACAGTCTGCTGAAGAAGGTTATAACAACTCTTAAGTTAGAGACATTCAATTGGTACGGACAAGGCATAGTTGGATTATGGAAAGAAGGATTGCTACGCAACTCTGAAGGCACCATCTTACATAATGCCGTAGCGGAAGGTAATCAGAACATCATCACGTTCATGCTGGAAAGTTTAAAGGCAGTGGAGGGAAACAAATCAACCCTAAGAGAAATGCTTTCGGCTAGAAACAATGAACGCGAAGATCTAACAACTTGGGCATCTTGCGGCGTTGAAAGGAAATAGCTTTTTATTTCCAAAATTGCACGAGTGGGCAAAAGAGGCCGGCTTATCTCACGAGGATTTGAAAACGGTGATGCTATCGAGCGCACGAGATAGGCATATTTTGCACTCAGTCGCTTGCTACAGTAATTCGAAGATTTCAACTGACATCTACAATTTTGCTAAAGACATGTTGTCCAAACAGGAATTTAAATCTCTACTCCTATGTGAGGATATACTAGGCCAAACTGCTTGGGGATTGGCCTCAATGTCTGCTAGAGAGGGCTTCTTTACAAGCGTCCTGGAGATGGCCAGTGAACTATTGGATGTGGTCGATTTCAAAAATATGATGCTCAAATACGACGGCTTAGATGAGACTCCATGGCATAAAGCGGCTGAATTCGGCGATCTTCAAGCTTTCGAATGGTTCTTTACCTGGAGTAAGGTGAACTTGAGCGCTGACGATATCAAAACGTCTCTTTTGAGACCGAACAATTCTATCTGGCCCAATCTAGCTTGTAGAAACTCCATAGAAATCTTAGAAAGTTTTCGTAAATGGGTCCGAAGCGATTGATTTAGATTTTGTAAACGACGTCCTATTGTCTAGAGATAATTTGGAACAAGCATGGCATAAAGTTGCTCAGACAGGTGATCTGGTGGTACTACAAAAGCTTGTCGATTATTGCCAAGAGTACGAAGTGAACTTGCCCGATCAAGTGATCTTGTCCAAAAGCGAGTATAATCGTACGATTTGGCAAATTGCGGCCTTGCACGGGCACGCACATATATTGGAATATCTGTTGGAAATCAGTAAAAATCTTCAATTGGATTTAAAGAGTGACCTGTTTCTACGTAAAGACGTGAAAGGTAGAAATTCTTTCCATTTAGCGGCTCATAATGGGAAGAGCACAACATTAAAGAAAGCTGTGGGAGCTAGCTAAAACAGAAAATTTCACGTACGGAGAATTGACGTCTTTGATATCAGAAAAGGATGTTGACGGTGATTCAGCTTGGCATCAATTATACCCTCTGTGCTTAAAAATGCTATGGGATTTCGCTTTAGAGATTGGATTGGATCCGAAAGGTGAGTTATTGATGTGCAAAGGCTCTGGGAATCAAACTCTTTGGCATATGGCTGCTTTTCGTGATGCATCGATAGTTTTGGAGGAACTATACACCAAGTTGGGCGAAAGCATAGACTTAAAGCCGGAGGAATATAGGCATATATTCCTTGAGAAGGATTCACAAGGGAAAACCGTTTGGCATATAACCTCTCAAGCCGCTTCAATCGAGCTAATAGAAACTTTGAGGAGATTCTGTAAGGAACTCAGTATAAAAGTTAAAGAAGATCTTCTATTTTCAAGACAAATGACGGTAAAACAATCTGGCATAGCATAGCGGAGAAAAGTTACATTAGCACAATGGAAAGATTCCACCCATTCGTCAGTGAAGAAGATCCTAACAGCAGCCGAATTTATGGGGTACTTTTTAAGCGAAGACAATATTGGAATACGTTTGGCACTTGATAGCCGATGGAGATCGGTTATCTAAAAACTTATGTTTCTAGCGAAAACGTCCAAATTATTTCAGAAGATTTCAAAGAATTACTCACCACCAAGACAGATTCGGCGATTAGTTTGGCACAAAGTGTTAAAATCGAAGAAGGTGGCGGAGTTGAAGATCTCTTCATTTGGCGTAGAAATATTGGACCCTCAAGGACTGTATCGTCTGCTTACTCTCGACCAACGCAGATGCCAAAACGATTTGGCATGTTTCAGCTGAATCTGGGCGGTAAAAGCTATGAAAATACTTCTGGACAACTCCAAAGCGAAATTGGACAGCAAAGTCTTTGCGAAACGATGGAAAATCGATTGCTCAAAGGTGAGACACCTCTGAGTCTAGCTGTGACTGGACGTCACGTGGAGACGTTTAAGTTCTTGCTGGAAATCGGTTTGATAGTTTTGCTAGGAAGTGGTATGATGAAATTTTGAAACAGGCTGTGTTGATTGGTAATCAGGATGTTTACTTCGGTGATTTGGACGAAATACAAAAGCGTTTCGTTGGACTCACAGTAATTTACGTGTGTATGTATGTGATCAAATTGAAATTCTGCTCCAAAAAGTAAGGAATGTAAAGCAAGACGATGTTTAAGACTGTGCAGATATACGATTGTATACGACTGAGATTTTCCCAAACCAAATTCACCATAGTAGGATTTTCAACTATACTAATAATTTATTTTTCTGCCTTCACCTCATGTATTTTACTACGCAATCTTATCAATTTAATGCATAAATAATTTTAAATCGTATTCTCGTTCGGAAATAAAGTATGTTTGATCAAAATAAGATATATTTTATTATTTTTGTTTTGTAATCCTAGTCCAATATAGTGTTATTTCTTAGCATCCGTTGCTGCTATATGTTTATAGAATATTTAGCTGTCGCAATTACACAAATAATGTCATTTAATTTAGATTTTAAGTCATCACAATGATCCTATGCTAAATTAGAATTAAAAGTACCTAACTCCTAAACAATCGTGCAATTTTACTATTAAACACAATATTTTTATTCGCATACAAATTATTACATACCTTCTGCAAATTGTCGAAAGGATATATTGCGCTTTATTTATAAATCTAATGGAAGTCCATTAACACAAAAATAATCATACATTTTATATAGAATAGATTCCTCTAGGCTTGCTTTTCTCTATTCGATAGCAGCACACAAAAACCTACTAAATCACTAATAAGCCTTGAACAGTGTTATAGGAACTGGAATGTTATTATATTCCCGAAAATATGAACCAGAAAAAAAATAGGCAACCAGGGATGCTGACGCTCTCCTGTTTGTGCCTTACGCATTTGAAAAATATCAATTACTAATAGTTTTCAAATTTAATGCAAATATGCAAACTCTAACACGAATATAAGATGAGTAAAGTAGAAATCTGTTATCATATATTTTATTTGAGATATTATTATATATGCCTCACACGTCATTCCAATTCCAAAGCATAGAGTTCATGTTAATAAGCAATCAAAACGATACAGGACCCAAAAATAAATCTTCAGGCACTCCAGCATAGGTACTTTAGTGTTGGGAAATATCTTATCCGTTGCTTGGCATTTGTATTTAAATAATATTTATTTATTTAATCCTTTATTATTAACATTATATCGCTAATCTAAAAACTGCGCTTCTAAATGCAACGAAAAATGATCTACAAAATAGATTCTTTATAGATGTCGAACACCGCCTCAATCATAGCTGAGAAGCAATAAATGTAATGGAAGCAACGCAAATGGAATTTGGGTACGATTCAGGTCAAGATCCACAGATGCCTATAGCAAAAAGTGAACCCACCACTGCTTCAGAATATCCAAGACCGATGGTTGATGAAACTTTTCGTTCCATAGACGAACAGTTTGTAAAACACTTTAATTCGATTGAGGATTTGCGTGAATTCCTCAGAAATGGCTCTCACAATTTTAAAATATTGAAAGTGACTTGTGCCACTGTGGAAGCCTCTTTGCATCTGATGCTTGCAGAATGGTTTAATTGTAGTTTCAAACGAGCGACGCATTGCTTCTTTATATTGATGGATATCCAAGGTGCTTTCGAAGATATTAACACTGAGAATCTAAGATCGTTACAATCAGCTCTCAGCAGTTCAAAACTCCTCGTCATCCAATGGACGTTTAGGAATTCCAACAAGCATTGCGTCTTTTATAAGCCATCAAACGAAACAGAACTTATTCCTTTGAATCAAGTCATGGGAATGGAACTCACTGAAGAGGAATTAATCGAAGAACTAACTCCAGAAGGTAGCTTCTCTTTAACGCTGCTTTTGAAAGCCCTCTCGCATGGATTGGGCGGTTTCTTCGCTGGAGATCTTTCTAAAATTGCTTTCGACGTAGAGAGAGAATTTGATGGTTGGCGGTTGCTCGATTACGCGGCTAGAGATGACGATGTTCTCTCATTGAGGTTCCTCAAGTTGGTCGAGTGGGATCTCACCGCAATAAGTGGGGAGCAACGAGTTTTGGAAATAGCAGCCAAATATTCAAGTCCCCAAAGCATATCGGCCCTTTTGGATCAGCCTATAATTGGAACTGGAGTAGAACCATCGCTTTCAATCTCTCAAAAAGATTTACTAAAACTAGTTGATGTTAGTAACAATACGCCTTTAACCATAGCGATTGAAGAAGGTCGAGTTGACACTATGGAATATCTAATTTTATGCGGCGCTGATATTAACCACCGTAAAAAGATGCAATGGAACTATTTGTCTCCGATCCAACTAGCTTGGAATAATAAATTCTACGATAAGGTTCTGGTATTACTGGAAGCCGATTCTCCATTTCCCGATGAATACCATTTGGATGACTTAGACGATTCTGACATCATTGTAAAGTTGAAGGAGTTGACAGACATCAGAAGAAAATTCCATGAGAACATCATCGATAAAGATGAGGATAAAGTGAATGACTTCATTCGTGTTTATCCCCGATTGAAGCATGCCTATAATAGCGACAACCAAACTGCTTTGGTGACCGCTTTAAAATCTAAAGCATACGAAATGTTCGCTCTACTTGAATCTAAGAAATTTCTTGCTTCCAAAAGTGAAGATCTCGCAGCATTGAAGGAGAGATTGAGCGAGCAGGAAAATAACGAGTTGAAGAAGCTAAGCACAGTCTTTCGGAAGAGTAAAAGACGCCCACATCATCAATCTATTATCAAAATGGAGGACGCACGGAGTGGAAAACGAAGACCGCTCTGTTTTAGTGCGAGATTTATTCGAACGTCTAGACCAAATCCCGGAAGTCTCCACCGTTTTAAAGGTGGTAGAGCACGCTGAAGCATTGGAGATAATTTTCGATTTCAACAACGACTCAATCGTCGATTTGGACCCAACACAAGCTGAATCCACCTCTGGGTCTTGCGATTACAAAATGGGACGACTCTATGTGGGTGCGAAGCAACCCTTAGAGGCTCTAGGCACTCTAGCGCACGAATTAACACATCTGGCGATGCAAACGGTGTTCGACAACGATTGCAACCCTTACACCACGTCGGATGAAGATGCCAAATCTTCGTTTGGGGAAATAGTTGAGAAATATCGAAATTTGGAAGGGTTGGATCCTATCATTGCCAGAGTCTTCACTGCTTATAAAAAATATCCTAAACAGTGGCCGTCTGAATTAATCGTACGTGTCCCTCACTTGTTGGCGACTCATCACAAGCACAAGGATGACCACCAGATGCTTGAGAATCTTAGAAAAGGAGCGCCCGAATTGTTTTCGTTTTATAGTAAAAATGTGCAAAGGCAATTGGAAGAATTTATTAAGAATCCGGGTCCTCCCAAAGCTCAAATTAAGCTGCGACGTCTCAACGACTTATTGGGCCAATTGCAAGCAATGGAAGAATCGAAAATTCGATTGCAATCATCCAGTTTACTTGAGGACCATCAAATAGATTTCAACACCATTTTGATACTCTCCAGCGATTTACCTCAACTGACAAAATCCGATTTGTACCAAACGTTAAAACGGAAAGAGGGCAATTTACAAGATAAGTTCATCTTCACAGGGATAGATCAATTTAGAAACGATAAGCAGGCGGGAGAAATCTATCACGCTTTCCAGTCACCTATCAAACCGATTCTGATCGTCGATTGTTCACGTGATTACGATTTACACTGTTCTTACCTGTGGGAGACGATTCGTTCCTTTATGGAGAAACGACGGATTATTCTCATGGCCGATCTCGAAACCACAGCTACGATCAAACTATATCCAGCGAGTTCCAAATGAAAGTTATCGAGAAACAGTATAATTGGATGGATTTGGAAGTAGAAAGTCAAATATCTTATTGGAACACTCGGCGGATTTCCAAGGATATCCAATTGCTTTGAATAAACTCGCCGAACACAATTCATCTTTCATGAACTCGATACCTTTTCAAGATTTATTGCAAGGACTCCAGATCAAAATCGGAAAGTCTCTACCTTTATCATATGGATACGACGAACGCTTCTATATCGAGAGAACACTGCAGGAATGGCCTAATAACATTCGCAAATTCCGCTCAACAGGACCTGTTATTATCCATCCAGAAGATTTATATCGTCAAAAAAAATAGTTTTAATTGCCGACGCAGCCGGTATGGGCAAGAGCACCCTTCTAACACACTTTTCCAGAAGAATTAAGGAACGGGATCCGAGCTGCTGGGTTCTTAAATATGACCTCAACAACCATACGGATCTCCTGGAAGAACAAGAGAAGAAAAAATTGGGACCCTTGCAATTCCTACGCGAAAAGCTGTTGAATTTTCAAACCCCATTCGAGAATACTTTGTTTGAGGAAAGCTTAGCTGGGAATAAGGTCGTATTAATGCTTGATGCATTCGATGAAATTAGTCCACGATACAAGGAAGTCGTGTTGGAACTAGTTGAAGGCTTCCACGGAAGCCCAATCAAACAGTTGTGGATAACGACAAGGCCTCATTTAAAAATAGATTTGGAACGTAAATTGGGGGGAATCTCCTATGTTTTGAAACCGTTCTCTTTTGAAATCAAGTAGAGTTTCTTAATAAGATTCTGGACCAGTGTTATACTGAGGGATTCCCAGGTGCTAAACCGCAATCGGATAAGGAAATACGCGTTTGGAATAGTTGAAAAGCTGTCCAATTCAATTAGGGATAAAGAGAAGCAACTCACTGGAGTGCCGCTGCAAACCCGCATGTTAGGGGAAGCTTTTGCCGAGGAATTCGAAGAATTTTATCATTCCGAACATGCGGTACCCAATCTCCCGAAGCAGCTGGATATATTGGTGGTGTACGAGAAATTTTTAGATCGTAAATACTTAGTTTACGTGTCGGAAAAGAATAAGGCGGAAAAGGTGAACGTAGCGGCCAAAGATCTAATAGGCTTCCTCAAAGGTGGAATCAATCTTAGGAAAATCCATCAGCAACTAGCTTTGGAATCGCTCTTTCCCAAGCAGAAACAAAATCTCTTAATATCGAAGAAGCACCACGTATTAGATCCGGAGAAATTGAGCAGAATTGGCTTGGTGGAATATGTTGGAGATAAACCCAGATTCGTTCATAGGACCTTCTCTGAGTATTATGTGATGGATTTTTTGATCTGCCAATTGGGGAAACCCAATCAGTACTACGTGAGGGAGTTTTTGCTAAAGGAAATCTTATTGGCTGGAAAGAACAAGGTCATGCGGGCGTTCTTAGACAGCATGCTGAGGAAAATGGTATCAATTAGATCAGAAACATACGGCTGGTACGGGCAAGGTATAGATAGACTGTGGAAAGAAGGGTTCTTGCGCAACTCCGAAGGTACCATCTTACATATTGCCGTTGCTGAAAACAACGAAAATATTATCACCTTCTTGTTGGAAAGTTTAAAGGGAATGGAACGAAATACATCAACTCTAAGAGAGATGTTCTCAGCCGAAGATAATCAGAGGGATCGTTTCACAGTTTGGCATCTTTCAGCGTACAGCGGGCACAGTTCTCTCTTTACGCAAGTGAATAAGTGGGCCGAAGAAGTTGGCATAACTAGCGACGAATTGAAATCATTCATTTTACTACGCGGTGAAGATATGTGCACCATTTTACATTTCGCTTTGTACCGCGGATATACGCAAATTTCAATCGATATCTTAAACATGGCTAGGGACATGTTGACTCGATCAGAATTTAAAAATCTACTCTTATCTAACGACGTAATGGGATTAACTCCTTGGGGATTGGCTGCACTGTCTCCTAGAAACGGCCTCTTCATAAGCGTCTTAAAATCGGCCGATGAAATATTGGATTCGCCCGAATTCGAAAACTTTCTACTCGCTTTTGACGTCCAAAATGAGACTGCATGGCATAAGGTGGCCAAGGCGGGAGATTTGAAAGCTTTCGACTGGTTCTTTTCCTGGAGTAAGTCAAAATTGACCGCTGAGGATATCAAGAAATCTTTATTGAAGGTGAACAATTCCGTTTGGCCCCAACTGGCTTATAGGCGCTCCGTGGAAGTGTTGGAAAAATTTCGACAATGGTCAGAGAATATGAGTTTGGATTTTGTGCATGATGTTTTATCCAGTAGAGACCCACAGTTGGAGCAAGCATGGCATCGAGCTGCTGAGAGAGGGGATGTTACGGTACTGCAAAAACTAATCCAATTTTGCCAGGAACTCTCATTAAATTTGCCCGATCAAGTCATCTTGTCCAAGAACGAGTATGGGCGAACGATCTGGCAAATTGCCGCCATGTTCGGGAAAGTAGATATACTGGAATATGTTCTGAATATCAGCAGAGATCTTCAATTGGATCTAAAGAATGATCTGCTTCTAGCTAAGGACAACAACGGGAAGAATTCTTGGCATTCAGTGGCTACCACAGGCAATGTACAATCTATGACATTTCTTTGGAACTTGGGCAGAGAGTTATGTTTAAATCTTAAGGAAGAGTTGCTTTTAAGCCAGGATGGAAACCGGCAAACCGCGTGGTTCTTATGCTGCGTTCAAGGACGATATGAATGTGTTGAGATGCTGTGGAACATCTCTAAAGAATTATTGGATTCACGCGAGTTAAAGGCCCTTCTGCAAAGCAAAGACGAAAACGGTGAATATCTGTGGCATCGTATCGCAGAAAATACTCACCTCCTTCAAAAGTACTGGGAATATTGTTTAACAACTCTCGACAGAGAAGAATCGGAAAAATTCTTGCTCAGTGAAAATTTACGTGGAAGAAATGTATGGCATCAACTTGCTTCCCACGGAGACGCGGAAGGTTTGAAGATCTTATGGAAGATGTGTGGCGAACTGAAGCCCAAGATGTCAGATCGAAAGACAGTGCTTTTGCACAAAGATAATGGTGGAGCCACACCTCTTCATTTGGCCGCCCATAAAGGACAAATCAAAGCTTTAGAGAAGTTGTTAGACATTGCCATGACAGCCGACTTCACATCTGAAGAATTAAAGGCTCTGATACTAAACCGAGATGTTAAAGGCAACACTTCTTGGCATCAACTGCACCCGGAGTGCTTGCAAATGCTGTGGGATTTCGCTATTGAGATAGGATTGGATCCTAAACGTGAATTGTTGATATGTAAAGGCTTACGGAATCAAACTCTCTGGCATATAGCAGCTTCTTACGATGCTTCATACGTTTTGGAGAAACTTTACGAGTTGTGCGAAAGTATAAGCTTGAAAGCGGAAGACTATAGAATGATGTTCCTGGATAAAGATTGGAAAGGTAGAACTGTTTGGCATATAACAACTCGAGCCAATTCTATCGGGGTATTGGAAACTTTGAGGAAAATCTGCAAAGAACAAGGTGTGAAAGTAAAGGAAGATATTCTTTCTGCTAAGGACAATAAGGGTAAGACAATCTGGCATAGCATGGTTGAGAAAATGTCTACCAATTAAAGGAGCAATCCCACCTTCTTTTTACGACAGTTGAAGTTATAATACCAGACGGGCTTAGAAATGTATTTGCCACCAAATGCAATACTGCAGATAATAGCGTTCCACATGTTAAAGCGGGAATGATACAGAAATTTCACGAATTCATCAGCGAAGAGGGTTTAACATCAGCTGAATTTAAAAATGTGCTTCTAAGCGAAAATAAAAGTGGAAATAGTCTTTGGCACTTGATGGCCAATAGATATCCAGAGTACATAAAAGTTACATGGTCTCTAGCAAAAGCGTCCAAATTATCTCCAGAAGATTTTAAAGAATTGCTCCACCACCAAGACAAATTTGGTGATACAGTTTGGCACAAAATGTTAAAATCGAAAAAGGTGGCTGAGCTCAAGGATCTCTTCGTTTGGGGCGTAGAAATATTGGACTCCCAAGGACTGTATCGTCTGCTTACCTTGACGAACGCAGATGCTAAAACGATTTGGCATGTTTCAGCTGAATCTGGGGCGGTAGAAACTATGAAAGTAATTCTGGACAACTCCAAAACGAAATTAGACCAGCAAAGTCTTTGCGAAACGATGGAAGTCGTTGCTCATGGTGAGACAGCTTTGAGCCTAGCTGTGACTGGACGTCATGTGGAGACGGTTAAGTTCTTATTGGAAATCGGTTCTGATAGCTTTGCTAGGAAGTGGTACGATGAAATTTTGAAACAAGCTGTCTTGATCGGTGATCATGATGTTACGTCAGCGATTTCAGGCGAAATAAGTAGGCGTTCGCTGGACTGACAGTAATTTACAAATTTTGTTGCCAAAAGTAAAAAGTACAAGCTAGGTGATATCTAATACCCAGTGGCTGTGCGCACAAGTGATTATATGTGGTTGTGATTTCCTCAAAACAAATCGACCACAGTGGCACCTTGAATTATAGTGATAACCTATTTTCGTGTGGTTTTTTATTTACACAATCTTATCATTTTAATAAACATAAATAACATTTCACCACATATTTTTTTTTAGAAATAAAGCATGCTTGATCAAAATGAGTTTTATTTTATTTGTTTGTGTAATACCATTCTTATATCGTATTGCTTAAGAAGTGACAACTCCACAGTCGTCCAACTGTTTTAAGATTCTCCTGTTCGAAGACCAAATAAGTTTGTATAAACGATTTTTACGCATAAACACATTGTGCTATACTAACCTGAAATAGCGCCTTTAATTGCAATTTAACTTACGAAAGAAATAGTGCATAAAATAGGACAAAAATAAACCTTCTTGTTTATAGATGCCAAGAGCTTGTGGTTGAAGCAGTGTCAATGGAATCTGAACGCGATTTGAACCAACCCCCAAAGCCACCCATAGCAGACAGTCCAAGTGCAAATCAATACTTAGGATCTATATCAGATGAACATGTGCGCTTCATTGACGAGCAGATCGTGAAACACTTCAATTCCCATGAAGATTTGCGCGAATTTCTCCATCAAATTGAGATACGTAACAGCGATGACAACTTTAAAATATTGAAGGTAACTTGTACCAGCGTGGAAGCCTCTTTGAATCTGATGCTGGCAGAGTGGTTTGTTAGCGGTTTCAATCGAGCTACGCATTGGTTCTTTATATTGATAGATATCCAAGGTGCTTTCGAAGATATTAACACTGATGATCTAAGATCGTTACAATCGCTTCGTAGCAGTTCAAAACCCCTCGTCATCCAATGGACATCTAGGAATACCAACAAGCATTGCGTCTTTTATAAACCGTCAAATGAAACAGAACTTATTCCTTTGAATCAAGTCATGGAAGTGGAACTTACTGAAGAGGAATTAATCGAAGAACTAACTCCAGAAGGTAGCTTCTCTTTACCGCTGCTTTTGAAAGCCCTCTCACATGGATTGGGCGGTTTCTTCACTGGAGATCTTTCTAAAATTGCTTTCGATGTAGAGAGAGAATTTGATGGCTGGCGGTTGCTCGATTACGCGGCTAGAGATGACGATGTTCTCTCATTGAGGCTCCTCAAGTTGGTCGAGTGGGATCTCACCGCAATAAGTGGGGAGCAACGAGTTTTGGAAATAGCAGCCAAATATTCAAGTCCCCAAAGCATATCGGCCCTTTTGGATCAGCCTATAATTGGAACTGAAGTGGAACCATCGCTTTCAATCTCTCAAAAAGATTTACTAAAATTAGTTGATGTTAGTAACAATACCCCTTTAACCATAGCGATTGAAGAAGGTCGAGTTGACACTATGGAATATCTAATTTTATGCGGTGCTGATGTTAATCACCGTAAAAAGATGCAATGGAACTATTTGTCCCCGATCCAACTAGCTTGGAATAGCAAATTCTACGATAAGGTTCTAGTATTACTGGAAGCTGATTCTCCATTTCCCAATGAATACCATCTGGATGACTTAGACGATTCTGACATCATTGTAAAGTTGAAGGAGTTGACAGACATCAGAAGAAAATTCCATGAGAACATCATCGATAAAGATGAAGATAAAGTGAATGACTTCATTCGTGATTATCCCCAATTGAAGCATGCCTATAATTATGACAACCAAACTGCTTTGGTGACCGCTTTAAAATCTAAAGCATACGAAATGTTCGCTCTGCTTGAATCTAAGAAATTTCTTGCTTCCAAAAGTGAAGACCTCGCAGCATTGAAGGAGAGATTGAGCGAGCAGGAAAATAACGAGTTGAAGGAAGCTAAGCACAGGTATTTCGGAAGAGTAAAAGACGCGCACATCATGAATCTATTATCAAAATGGAGGACGCACGGAGTGGAAAACGAAGACCGCTCCGTCTTAGTGCGAGATTTATTCGAACGTCTAGATCAAATCCCGGAAGTCTCCACCGTTTTGAAGGTGGTAGAGCACGCTGAAGCATTGGAGATAATTTTCGATTTCAACAACGACTCCATCGTCGATTTGGATCCAACGCAAGCTGAATCCACCTCTGGGTCTTGCGATTACAAAATGGGACGACTCTATGTGGGTGCGAAGCAACCCTTAGAGGCTCTAGGCACTCTAGCGCACGAATTGACACATCTGGCGATGCAAACGGTGTTCGACAACGATTGCAACCCTTACACCACGTCGGATGAAGATACCAAATCTTCGTTTGGGGAAATAGTTGAGAAATATCGAAATTTGGAAGGGTTGGATCCTATCATTGCCAGAGTTTTCACTGCTTATAAAAATTATCCTAAACAGTGGCCGTCTGAATTGATCGTGCGTGTCCCTCATATATTGGCGACTCATCACAAGCACAAGGATGACCACCAGATGCTTGAGAATCTTAGAAAAGGAGCGCCTGAATTGTTTTCGTTTTATAACAAAAATGTGCAAAGGCAATTTGAAGAATTCATCAAGAATCCGGGTCGTTTCAAAGCTCAAATTAAGCTGCGACGTCTCAACGATTTATTGGGCCAATTGCAAGCAATAGAAGAATCGAAAATTCGATTGCAGTCACCGAGTTTATTTAAGGATAATGAAATAGATTTTAACACCATTTCAGTACTCTCCAGCGATTTACCTCAACTGACGAAATCCGATTTGTACCAAACGTTAAAACGGAAAGAGGGCAATTTGCAAGATAAGTACATCTTCACAGGGATAGATCAATTTAAAAACGATAAACAGGCGGGAGAAATCTATGATGCTTTCCAATCACCGATTAAACCGATTCTGATCGTCGATTGTTCACGTGATTACGATTTGCACAATTTTTACCTCTGGGAAACGATTTGTTCCTTTAGGGAGAAGCGAAGGATTATTCTCATGGTCGATCTTGAAATTGGATCATCGGTTACGAATAAATTAAACAAGTTCCAAATGACTCTGATCGAGAAGCAATACAAATGGATCGATTTGGAAGCCGAAAGTCAAAATCTCCTATTGGAACACTCGATGGATTTCCAAGGATATCCAATCGCATTGAATAGATTAATTCAACATAATGCGTCTCCCATGAAGTCCATACCTCTGCAAGATTTACTTCAAGGACTCCAGATTCAGATTGGGAAGCCTTTACATCTATCTTATGATTATGATGAGAGCTATTACGTCGAACGTATCTTCAACCGGTATATAACTATAAAGAATTACATAATAAGTGATGAAGCTAACAGAAAATTCACGGATTTCCTAACGTTTAGCCAAGAGGAGTTTGATATACTTCGCCAGCAACACCCCAATAGCAATATCCATTGGCTTCACAGAGATTCCTCACAAAATTTGATTTGGAAACGGTCGCACGGAAGTCTGGAAAGACTGAGGAAATACATCGACACGTCTAAACCGTATTTGTACGCTCCAAACAACTTAAACGATCTCTTAAACGTTGCGGACGACCGCAAAATTATGATAATTTCAGATACAGCCGGCATGGGTAAAAGCACAGTGTTGACACACCTTTCCAAGTGTATTAAAAAGCTTTTTCCCGCGTATTGGGTGGTAAAATTCGATCTGAGTGAAAACACGGATAAACTTGAAGAGCAAGGCAAGAAAAAAATCGGAGCGTTACAATTTTTACGTGAGAAAATATTAGATTTTGACAGCGAATTCGAAACCAAGGTATTCGCAGAGTTACTCGCTGATAAAAGGGTCATTTTAATGTTGGACAGCTTCGATGAGATCAGCCCATATACAAGGAAATTGTCGTAGATTTGTTGCAAGACCTGCAGCAGATCAACATAAGACATTTGTGGATCGCGACCAGGCCTCATCTGAAGGAAAATTTGGAAGACGTTCTTATGGAATTTTCATACAGTTTGGAATCGTTCTCTTTGGAGAATCAAATAGAATTCCTCACGAAATTCTGGAAGGTAACCCTTGGAATATCCGCTATCCAGATCGCTGTTAAAGTGGATATTTACGGAAAGCTTTTGATAGAGAGACTGATGGAGTCGATCAACGATAAAGATAAAGCCTTCACAGGTGTTCCCTTGCAAACGAGGATGTTGGCAGAAGCTTTCGGTGAGGACTTCAAAGAATTTGTCGAGTCCAACGAAGCGGAACCGAATTTGCCCAAGAAATTAGATCTACTCGAGGTGTACGAAAGGTTCTTGGACAGGAAGTACCTAATTTATGTCTCTGAGAAGAACAATCCGACGAAACTGAATGTAGCCACGAAAGATCTTGTCAGTATCTTGAAAGGAGGAGTCAATCTTAGAAAGATCCACCAGCAACTGGCTTTAGAAGTGCTGTTCCCAAACCAGAAGGAAACGCTCTTAGCTCGACTGAAATCGCATAGTCTCCCTCCAGAGAAACTGAACAGGATCGGATTAGTCCAATATTCTTCGAATAGACCACATTTTATCCATAGGACGTTTGCTGAGTATTATGCAGCTGATTTCTTCGTATACCAAATGTCAAAGACCACCATACACAACCCAGAAGTCCAAGATATCCTCCTCAATCAAGTTCTCTTGATGCCAGATCACCAAGTGGTTAGAGCTTTCATCGATGGTCTTCTGATTGGGTCACCACCCATTGAAAAGGTACTGCAACTATATGGGAATCGTATAGAGGAAATATGGAAAGAGATTCAAGTGGAACAAGGGTCGCCTTTGAAACGGTACCAGACACTGATGCAGCAACCTTTGAGATATTGGGAAGGCAGTTCTAAAGACGAGGTTAAAATTCTTCGCGTAACCGTACCGCACTTGGAGTTGAAAAGAATGGAAGAACAAATCCGAGATACTTGGACGAAGAGTACTGGAGGAAATGACGGTACTGGAGGTACGATTCTGCACCAAAATGTGCAGGAATTCAACGTCAGTATCTTAAACTTTTTGCTTAACTCTTTGAGATTATCCCGACACCTTGTCACCATGAAGAAATTGTTCTTTTACCCAGATAACAAAGGACAGACTATTTGTTATGGCACCGCAGTTATCGGTAGTTTTAAATTGTTCCGGAAGCTTTTGGAATTCATCAAAGAAATTCGTTTGGACCAAAAGGAATTGATGGATCTCCTATTGGCTGCTGACCAAGATAAGCGTACTACTTGGCATTGGGTAGCCTTTAATAATAGCTTAGATATCCTTCGAGCAATTTGGTCGTTACTTGAGGATAAATCAACTTTATTGACGATCAGAGACAAATATGGCAGAACAATATTCCATTGGACAGCCCAATATGCAACTGTCGATTTCCTAAATGGACTTCGCGAATTGGCCAATGAAATTAACTTCGACATCCTTTCGATGTTATCAATGAAAGATGTAGACACGGGAAATGTGTGGCATTACTCGACGCACAACCCCGATTTGCGTATGCTCGCATCAATCTGGAACTTGGCCAAGGAAACCGGATCAAATTTAGAAGAATTACTTCTAACCCAAGACAACTCCCGCCAAACAGCTTGGCATTGGTCCATATTGAACAGCAACGGATTTGTGGTGAAAAAGCTGTGGGAGCTAAGCAAGGACGCGGGTTTGGATATCAAAAATTTACTCCTCGACAAGAACAAGTACTCCCAATCCGCCTGGGAATTGTGCCTGAGTAGAAGCAAACCGGAAATATTGGAAATGCTTTGGGGATTCGCTTTGGAAGCAGGGGTGGATCGCCAGAACGATCTGCTGATGTCCAAAACGAAAGATGACGAAAACATCTGGCATATGGTCGTTAAGAATGGTCACGCAGAGAGTTGGATAAACTGTGGCAATTTAATAAAGAAATATTGACTATAGATGAGATCAAAAAGTTACTTTTGCACCGGCAAGCTTTCGGGCAAACTCCGTGGGCGCACGCTGTGCGAAACAATTCAATAGATCGTCTGGAGAAACTGTGGGCGTGGATTCGAGGCTTGGGTTTAAATCCTGACGAATTGAGAACTGAATTGGTGGCGAGCGATATCTACAAGCAAACGTCTTGGCATTGGGGTGTCAGTAACGGGTATCCTGGAGTCTTGGTAAAACTTTGGGAGCTGTACCAGAGCATAGAGCCCCAAATTCCATCTGACGCAAGCGTTTTACTCGTAAAAGATACAAGCGGGAGAACAGCGTTTGAATGGGCTGTGGAGCTGAACGTAAATGCTACGCAACAGTTTTGGGAACTCATAAGAGACGTCAACGTAGATCAGAAAAGAGCCATTTTCATAAGTAAAAACTGTACGAGCAATTCGATTTGGCACACGGCTCCCATAAACGGTAAAGTTGATTTAATGGCGAAATTGTTGGATTTCGCAAAGGAAATCGACGTTTACTCGAAGGAGGAGATTCTCCTGGTCAAAAATGACAAAGGTAAGACCCCATGGTCCATCACAACGATACACGGTAAGCCGCATTTTATAGAATACATGTGGGAGCTCGCAAAAACCTTAGGCGCCGATCTAAAAATGTTACTCTTAAGCACAGACCAGAACAAGCAGTCATCTTGGCATTGGATTATCGAGAATACCAATCCCGAATCTATGGATCTCCTGTGGTCCTTCACCAAAGAAGTTTTAAACCCAGAAGAATGGAAAACTCCGTTTTTCCTCAAAGACCGTTTCGGAAACACTCCCTGGAGTTTAGCCGTGAAGAATGATTCCAACGAGAGAGTAGTGAAATTGTGGAAGTTGATCAAGGATGTACAATCCAACGCGGAAGAATTGGTCGAAATGTTGCTGTTCAAAGCGGAGGAGGACAGGACACCGTGGCATTGGATTGCCGTGAACGGTAACTTGGAGTTGTTGGGGATTTTGGAAAAATTCCTCGGAGAGATTGGATATATGGAGAGCTTTTATGGATTGATCAATGATTTGGATGAAGGAAATCGTAGTGCTTTGAAGTATGCGGTGACGGAAGAATATTTTGAGGTTGCTGTCGCCTTGATTCGTAGAGGTGCAATAACTGAGTCTCTGAACAAGGAAGAGATGGAAAGTTTGCAGCAATATACGACGAAAAATCAATGTACTACACATGGTTCAAGTTCAATTGACAGTGGCGAGATTAGAGATGACACATGTGCGTACGCATTACTAGCATTGCCAACCCAAGTTTAAACGACCAATATTTAGTGAAGACGATTTTCTATTATTTGTATTAAAAAAGTATTAAGTGTTAAGTAAAAGTATTAACAATAAAAATAATTTTATACGGTACCCATTTGTATTTTTCTTGATATTGTGCAGAGTGAGCAACCTGATGTGACCACCACGTGACTTCAAATTTTAAGGTGGCAACATTGTTGCAAGTTGGTATGCATATTTCTGATTGTCAGATATTTTTGTTATCTTAACCCTAAAACAAGAAACGTGTCATATTTTTTTTTACTTTCAAAAATAAATTGCTTTTTAAACCACATTTAACACAAAAATACTTTGGTAAATATATTTATTAAAAATTTCATCTACAATAAATGCTCGCAATGACCACCATCACTTTGTAAACATAAACGGGTGCATATTATGAAACATATTATTTAAAACTTCTTCGTTGATATCATTTACCGCTGCAGTGAAGGCATTTCTCAGCCCAACAAGAGTATGGAGAGGGTTTTGGTACACTACTTTCTTCAAATGCTTAAACAAGAAAAAAAACTAGTGGTGTCAGATCAGCGGAACATGCTGGCCAACGTCCTCAACTTAGTAATCGATTGCCAAAATATTCCTCAAGATATTTTTATTGTAGCGTTAGCTGTATGTGAGGTAGCATCATCTTGTTGGAAATATCCATCATGAGTTCATCATTGTGGAGTTCATTAATGAACGGTTCTAAAATATTGTGTCTATAACGAGCAGCTATAACCGTATTATCAAAAAGTATCAGTGTTAGAATGTGTATATGTGATATTGCAATCCACATGTCAGTTTTAATGGGATTTAACGTCGTTTCTTTGTAAAGGTGTGAGTTTTTTGTATCCCAGGTACGATAATTTTGGCTATTTATATAACCCGAAAGGTGAAACCAAGCTTCATCGGAGAAGAAAGTTATGCTTAATTGCTTCTCATTTAAATGTTCATTAAACCATAAGCAATAATTTCACCTTTGTTTACAATTTACTGTTTCCTCAGATAACACTCGTAGTCATCTTGTGCCTGGGTAACACTTTGAAAATGAGTCATTACAATAAACCTGTCTTGTTTATCTGTAAATGCCATTTTCACTAGGGAAATATTGAGTTTGATGTTTGATCTTTGAAATATACAATAGTTTTTTTGTATTTTATGCTGTTTACTGCCAAAGAATTCTTTTTTTGTAAAAATATTATAGAATGAATGTTACCAGAGTTTTTACACTTTGAAAGAGTTGTTGGGACTCTTTCGTTTTTCATATTTACGCTTTTATTTGTCAATTTAATTTAGGTATAAATGTTTTATTTATTTTTATTGGAATTTAATAATTATTAATAATAATAGTTAGTTAATGAATGTGGATTTTCGGGAAAATCTAGTGTCAAAGATGTCACGACTGACAGGAAAAAAACACAAAAAACAATGAACTAAGAGCCCTCTACATGTGAATGATTCAATTCGTGTCAATGCCAACCTAATTTATATTTTTTGATTCTAGATGGCAGCATCTAACAGCACGAAACGATAGGGTTTAATTCAAATATTTATTCTTTGATTTATACGAACTTCCATTTGGATTCTTACGTCAATATATTCACATCATTATTAGGTATTTAAAAATAAAAAATAAACAAATATTGCGATACTCTTGTAAATATATGCACGGAAAAGGTATTTCTAAAGTTATTTTAATGAGTCATAACTTGTTCCAAGAACAAACTTTGTTTTATATTCTCGATAAAGAATTCAAAACAATGATGAAATCGGTAGAAATGAATAATGTATACTAACAATTAGTTCATTTATTATTTAGATTGTTATGGCAAAAAACCCTCGAGTGATTTCAAAAGGAAAATATTAAAATTGTCTGTTATGTATATAAACTATGTTTTTGTAATAGTCATAAGGGAATTATCACATCAAAATTTGTTTTTTTATTAATGTATTTTGTCTTGCAAGATAAAGAGCAGCGTGTGGCTGAACGCACCTCTATTAGGTACACTCTGTTTACTCATAATTTGTACGTTCCTTGAATATTTGGAAACGTAAAAAGAACTTATATTCACATAAATTCTATTTTAAGGCAGCAAACAATGCTATTGCACTGCATAATTTGTTAATATGTTGCTATTTATTTTTCCCGTTTTACATTACGATAAATTTGTTATACAATAATAAACATATTTAATAAATACATGTTGGGCATCGATAAAAAAAAAATATGAAGCGAATGAAATTACAACAAATAATTAATTTAAATAAACAATATCCACTATTAGATACTGTTGTTATAAGATTATTGAAACAATATTTTTCCACACAGTGCTAATATGTAAAAATATAAGTTTTAATCTATTTTACGCAAAACACATTTTAAAATACGTATATTCATTACCTCATTTTTGGCGTTAATCACTATCTTCCATTTTATATCAAACTCTATATATGCAAGCAAGATATCTACATTAAAAAAAAAACTTTATTTAAGCATTTATGGGGAAAGTATTTGAAATTTCTCGGCAAAATGGTTCTTTGAACAAAGCTATAATATTTGCTTCAAGAATTTTGACATATTACTAATTTTTAAACATCCTGCATGATATGAAGGAAAGGTTTTACAATGTCTTGGTACAAAAATGTTAATACTGGGTAGTTTTCAACTGAATACCTCTGGCACTTAAAGCAGAGATAAAAGATTGAGTGAAAATTAATCAAATACTTTCAAGCAGGTATAATGACGGCATAAATGTCAAAATTTTTACAAAAAAAAATCGTAAATTGAATATAAGTATAGTTGCAATGTTCATAGAATTTCATATTAAAATCAGTAATGTGATAATTCAGAAATTGTTCAATTTAAAATTAAAAAAATTCATGGCGACTTCCACTCTAATAACCAAATTTATATTTCCCGCCACTATTGTCAATAAGTTTGTTCGCGTCGCATGAACTATTTGCACTTTTATGCACTTTTTAGAACTAATAAGTTTGTTCGCGTCGCATGAACTATTTGCACTTTTATGCACTTTTTAGAACTTTTGTGTGCAAAAGTGCATAATGGTGCAAATAGTTCATGCGACGCGAACAAACTATTTGTGTGCAAAAGTGCATAAAGGTGCAAATAGTTCATGCGACGCGAACAAACTTAATAAGTTCAACGTAAAGGCATTAAAATAAACGTCAATGAAGTACAAAAAAAAAATAGGTAAGTTTATGTTTCAACGTTGAAGTTACTAAGAATAATTGCAGGCGATTTGAATGTGGCTATGTGGGCAGTTATCTCCGGATCTGCAAGAAACCTGAAAATACGTTAGAAGCAAAGTAAGTGCCAACTTATTACAAACACCAAACTGCTTCCTTAATTCCGAACATTTCTAACTAGCCACTTTGATGGAAAATCCCCGTAAGTTCAACAATGGTGCACATTGTGAATGAACAGAGTATACCTGCCAGTGACAGAGAAAGTGACAACTAACTAAAAACCACTAAATTCAGTCAGGTGTGTCATGCGTGTGAGGTGGGGTGTTGTTTGTGTGTGGTTTCCGCTATTTCAACGCTGATATTAAAGGATTTTTTTGTACAGTATTTGATAAGATTTAAATAAAACTTTACAGAGTAAGTGCTTCTATATATCTCAAATAAATTAAGCTTTTTCCGCTTTGCCCTGCTTAAAACCGCGTAATCACTAATATAACCTACACATCTCAGATGTTTTCGTAAAATTATCATCGTAATTTGAGCGATTCTACTAACAATACGGATTTTTGCAACTTTTGATAATATTTTAGAACATATAATGCGGCTATTTTCGCTTTTACGCTGATAAAATACGGTCACGCACTGATGAAATTTAATTGAATTAGATTAGGCAAATGCACCAGTCAGTAATTTAACTAAATAAGATAGATAACCTATCTCCTATCTGTGTTATTGTTTAAAGTTTACTGTATTATTATGGTAGAAGGCACGTTTTAAACAAATCGAACACTTGCAGCTGAATATTATTATGTAGATAACGTGAATTTTTGCTTACCGATAAAACCGCATATCGAAATTCGCGCAGTTTTTCGTAAGGAATCGTGAATTGATTCGATGGGGAAATTTTATTTAGTCATTTCTTCGGTAAATTCACTCGAAGCTGGATCGATTTTTGCGTTACGATTATGATGGATAGTAAACCGTGGGTAGTACAAAGTGATTTCGATTCTGTTCTGAAAGGGATGGATGACTTGGATAAACAGCTGGCCGAACTTCAGCTGATCAACAATACCGAATTGCCGCCCAATCCTACACTGCAGAGGCCCACTGCCACGACGGGAAAGAAAATCGCCCCTGTAGTACCACCAAAACCAAAAAAGCCACAACCTCAGGTAATTTATAAATAATTTATACAGGGCATTCCAATTGAAATGAACCACCTCAAATAATCTTCTACATGCTTTGATTGTCATATCAAAGGGGAGAACTTTATATAATGAATTTATATTGCAAAAAGTGGAATTACTAATTTCAAACGCAATTGTACGCAACTTACCTGAGATACCTATATTCTTATTTATGTTGTTTTTTACATGGTTTCACATTTCGAACTTTTTTATTAATGAAAACCACATTTGTTTGAACTTAAATGTTGTCTTTATTGTATAAAGTCGATCATAATCGATGTACCAAAGTCTCATGCGCACTATATCACCTAAATTAAGCACTTTAAGGGTGGGCAAAAAGTGGTGGGGACATTGCATTTTTAATTTCCTCAGTTTCTTCAAAAATGAGAATATTTAATTATGTTTTAAGTTATGAAATAAATCTGTATTTAACACTAATCATAATAAAGAAATAGCAAAAGGATCTGTAATTGAATAACGGCGAAAAAGAAAAAATCGGTTGAAGATTGTCATTATGATCCTTACGTTTTGTATATTATGTATGTGTAAGAAAAATTGAAAAATATTCACTCATTTGGGAGAAACTTAGGAAAAGGCATTTTGTAAAACAGTGGGCCATCCTATAAAATTTATGATTTCATGCCCATCATAGAAGTGTAGCACTTTATTCGAAGATGGCGCCACAGAATTTTTAAAAAATAATTTTGTAAATGTAGATTGATTCCATTGCTGATAGCCTATGTTAACTGCATTTTCATTAATAACAATAATACCGAAAATTTCTGTAAATAAATGGAAAAAACTGAAAGATAAATTGTTACATTCCAGTTATGTATTCACTGCGTTAGTCCAAATTATTTCCTTATAAAAATCACTCACAATTGAAAGGTAATTCGTTATAAAAGTATTTATTTTTTCTCATAGCTACAATTGTACTGTACAAATAAAAATAAAACTGCGTATATACAAATATTTTATAGTAAAGAAAGTAATAATAGTGTAGTTATACATGTCAGAAGAATAATAATGCAGAAATTGCTAAATTCAAGAATAGGTACTTAATTACGGGCAAGGAATAATTGAGTTATTTAATGATCATCAATAATCGAATGATGCCTTTCATCATTCAATTATTTCCACCACCACCTTTTTATCAGTTATCTCCTCTGTCTATGTGTTCCATCTCCTCCAGCAATTAATTCTCTAATATTTTATTTACACCCTTACGACAAACCATGTCTCTCCAAAGTACTAAATTGAATTTAAAAAAATCATTGTGCAATTGTCATTTGCACAATATTCCTCGCGATATAAATTATTGTATCTTCTCCAGAGGAAAATATCCTAGATAAAATTGGGAAAAAATATGAGATGAGCTCAGCCTTTTTGAGTATGAGTATTGGCTATATGGATCTTGAATGACTGCAGATTTACATGGAATATATATTTTTCTTTGCAGACCACATCTTCTTATTTCTTAAGATGCGATTTTTAGGTTATGCCACTGCACAAAACACGTCGATATCACGACCTTTTCTAGCAATAATAGCTATAATAATAATTGTCGCAACTAACTTATTTTGTTGAAATAATTCACCTTTCCATGTATGATTTTTGACTATATCACCTAAATTAAGCACTTTAAATACCAATATCGGAATAGAGGACATACAAGCAACATGCTCCTACAGCACCTGGTGTCTTACTGAAGTATAAGCACTAGCCATTCGTAATTTTTTTAATGCCAATGCCTAGCCAGTTTCAAGCAAAAATTCTCACCCCGCATGCCATTTGGCATTTGAGAGGGCATACTTGTGATTAAAAAGTAATGAATATAGATGACACTGGTATAGTTAATAATTTAGTTAAAGTATTATACTGATTTTTTTTTATAATAATTCGGGCTGTATGCTAGCCTGTAGCGTTACAATATACATATTGTAATGGAATGCATACTCGATACTATTTAAATGTAAAGTTACTATTTTACTTAGTTATATTTTAAAACTAATTAGATATTATAAGAAAAAGGATATAATATGTAGCAGCAGACAGCCAGACGATGTCCAGGTGATGTAGGAAATCTCTGCATTTGGCAAGTACTTCAAGGCATTTTCCTTTAGAATATTCACTTCAGGAAGTAAGATGATCAGCAGTGAAACACCTACACATCGAAACTGAATATTAGAATTTGAATAGTATATTTTTACAATAGTTATTGACAGATCAAATTTGGATCCAAGTTCAATTCAAATGAATATTCTTATTTTTTTTTTTACTGTGTATTTATTCCATTTAAATTTAGTCTAATAATGTTTGTAGATGCATTGGCAGTCCAATTGCTTTGATATGTCAACAGACAGACATGGGAAATTGCTGGAAATTGGGTTCTGTAAGAATTCTATGTGTATAAATGATTACCTACTTTTTAGGGTACAGTGATAAATTTTAAGATTGTTAATTTTACATAGTAATAAGTGTTTAAAAATTACAAATGTATTTTTCTCATGATCTACTGACGCCTACCTTTATCATATTTTAATTGTAAAGTGATTCCAGAATTTTGCAATTTTATTTATTTTCATTTCGTTTAAACATTTGACAGTCCATTCGGTCACATGGGCATTCTCATGTATAAAGCAATGGATGTTTCCCTTTCGGTTATATTAACGGATTTTCACAGACAGTTGGACTCCTTGATGAAGACAATCGCTTTTAAGTCAGTCAGTTAAAACATTTTCAATTCGAATGATTCACTACCCATCCTTTGTTCGAGGCAGACGTGTCCCAATTTGTTCTTGTAAAATTTAACGGCTATTTCGATAAAATCCAATTTTATTCCAAATTACAACCTAAAAATAATTGTTATTTGTTAAACAAAGTTCATCACACAAATATTATCCAAATTACCTACAACCTTCTGGGTAATTTTTCTTCAACGACGATTTTCCTGAGTCTCCTGATATGTTCCTGTCCTGATTGAGCCCTTATCCGTGATCTGAAGTACCTACGATGTACGAGGGTCCTTATCCGACACCTGAACAGTCCTGACCAGCTCCGATGTCTGCAGATTTCGTCCTTGTAGAAGGTATTCCTCGTCAAATCTACCAAAAAAAATAAACGTATTATTTCAATTCTAATCTAAATTTAATTATACTTATAAGAAATTTTATTGTTATACGTTCATCAAAAATTTGAGGTTATAAAATTGTTTGGTATCATAGCTAACCGTTTGCAGTTACTTGGGGAAATTGTATAAGTTGGTAGTATTATATTTTGATATGTATTTACGTTACGAACCAATATCCAGTAATTTACCATCAAGGTTGGCCATACTGTCTCACACGCCTATTTAAGCCTAGCTTAACTCCGTTTGAACGGTCAGAAAACGCGGGAATTTTGAAATTTGATATAGACGTATACACGTTTGAAACTATGAGTTTAAAATTGCAAAAAGTGGAACTACTTATAAAACTTTAGCGGACTCACGTACTTACCTGAGATAATAATATCCTTAGATTCATGTCTGATTTTACACAGGTTCACATTTTGAATTATATTTTTTAAATAAAACCACTTTTATTCACACTGAAATGTTTTCATTATATATGAGAGATTGATTACCATCGAGGCACAACACTATTGTGCCTACGACAGCTTCGAAACTGGTCGTTAACATTAAAATTGAAGGAGAGGACATTTTTCGCAACACTCTCCCACGTCATCTCTACACGTACTGAGATATTATAAGGGGGGTAACTAGCTATTCGTTATTTTTTTCTTATGTCAACGTGCTTCAATCGGAAATTCTCACCCTGCATGCTATCTGGCTTGTGAGAGAGCATTCTTTTATTTAATTTGATTTTTACTAATTTAATTAATGTATTTCTTTTAATTTTTTTTTTAAACCGGGCTGTATGCTACCCTGTAGCGTTACAATATACATATACAGGGTTTTCCACGGAACTGGCTGGTTAGAAGTTTTCCAGCTTAATGAAATTCCTCAGTTTTAAAAAATTGGGGTTTGCAACAATTTGGCACTTACTTTCTTTCTAAAATATTTTCACCTTTTTTGCACTTCCGGTTAACCGGAAGTCGCCACGAAGTTTGTTATTTTAAATGGAACACCCTATATATTATTATATTATTGAATTTACCATAAAATTCTATGACGATTACCATTAGGGTATCTTATACCTAGCTTCAACTGTTTCTAAGATATTACGATTTTGTTAAAATTTGACATTTACATGTTGTATGTAATTGATTAATTCTCACTTGATTTAAGTGTCAGAAATCTCCGACTTTGAAATCAACAAGTACTAACATTATTTTACCAAAACGTAGAAAAAAAAATTCAGTGACATTATACAGGGTGTTTAAAAATTAGTGACATATCCAAGAATTTTGAATGTTGCAAAACTTAATTTTTCAAATAGAACACCCTGTACATTTTCTATTTTGAATGTACAATTAAATTCTATACGATTTGCTGTAGCATCCCTATACCATCTTCAGTAGTTTTCTTTAAATTACTCGTTTTGTTTATTACCGCTTTCAAATGGCCGAATAATTTCTATCTGGTGGGCCATGGCATTAACATCACAACAATTTATTATTGTTAGTAAGTATTGTTATAATCATTGTTTGTTACACGCGCGTGTTCAGATCGATGAATATTATTATGGAAGTTATGATTAGATAATAAAAATATTGAAGGAGCTTATTTTAACCTGGATACTTTAAATTTATTTACATTCACTGAGAATGCAGATGAACTTATAGAGAATTTACGGTAATTATAGGAATTTATTTTCGGCTAATATATCTAATAAAATTCAGAAAACTTTGAAATAATACATTACACAGATTACACACTGTACGCAACTTTCGGTACTACCAAGCAAGATTTAATGATTCGTGTGACGAGAACGTTTGATGAATTAGACCCAGTTGAAGTGAGAAGAAGTATAAGGCAACACATTAAGACGTCGAATAATAAATGCTTGGACGTAAACGAATTCAATTGAGCATTTTTTTTTTGATGCTCTATGTCATGGTTCAAGTTTATGCTGCTTGTAAATTGCATTTGTTAAATATGCATGTATCTAAAAATTCTTCATAAAAACCTTTATAATTTTGAAAATACTTTAATATATCAAAAACTTTAAAACATTTGTCTGACAAGCACACTACGTTTTAGTGAAAAAATTTTTGTTATGTTGTCGTCGTTATCGTTTATGCCATTTCCTTAATTTTGAAACCAAGCTACTAAGAGAAATCATTTCAAAATTTTCTGGATTCCGTTAGATATATTAACAACCAATAAATTCCTTTAATTACATTGAATTCTCCATAAGTTCTTCCGGCATTCTCAGTGAATCTAAAATAAATTTATAGTATCCAGGTTAGAATAAGCTCCTCCAATATTTTTCATTATCTATTCATAAGTTCCACAATAATATTCATCGATCTGAACACGCGACGTGTAACAAACAATGATTATAACAATAATACTTGCTAATAAAATAAATTGTTGTGATGTTAAAGTCATGGCCCACCAGATAGAAATTATTCGCCATTTGAAGCGGTAATAAACAAAACGAGTAATTAAAAGAAACTACTGAAGATGGGTATAGGGAATGCTACAGCAAATTGGTATAGAATTTAATTCTACATCCAAAAATAGAAAAATGTACAGGGTGTTCTATTTGAAAAAATTAAGTTTTGCAACATTCAAAATTCTTGGATATGTCACTAATTTTTAAACACCCTGTATAATGTCACTGAATTTTTTTCTACGTTTTGGTAAACAATGTTAGTACTTGTTGATTTCAAAGTCCGAGATTTCTGACACTTAAATCAAGTGAGAATTAATCAATTAAATTACAACAATGTAAAATGTCAAAAATTTTAACAAAAATCGTAATATCTTAGAAACAGTTGAAGATAGGTGTAAGATACCCTAATGGTAATCGTCATAGAATTTTATGGTAAATTCAAAAATATAATAATATATAGGTGTTCCATTTAAATAACAAAGTTCGTGGCGACTTCCGGTTAATCGGAAGTGCAAAAAAGCGAGAAAATATTTTAGAAAGAAAGTAAGTGCCAATTGTTGCAAAACCCAATTTTTTTAAAACTGAGGAATTCGTTAAGCCGAAAACTTCTAACCAGCCAGTTCCGTGGAAAACCCTGTATACATATATGGTCAAGAGAAAAAGTTTTAAAATAATAATTCTTATATGTACAGAAATCAAATGTCTTTGTATCTGACGTAAGGCACATGAAATAACTGTCTAAAATCTCTTCCAATATTCTTACAATTTCAGATTCCCCATTCGTGCTCGGAAACAGAAGGAGCCCTCGTACACGGCCAGACTCCCCACCACCAGTCCCAGTCCGACTTGTCAGTCCTACGATGCACCCACTTCACATTCCAAGACGCCGTCGAATACTTCAACCCTTCCCCTGGGCGCCAGCGTGTCCCAGAGTAATCTCTACGGGAACACGTCCCACTACGCCAACGTTCTCCCCAGAGGGCACCACCGCCCAGTATTCCAATCTACCGACTCTGCGCGCCCAACACAACAGTCCCGTACCCAGAGCCTCTCCCATGCCGAACGCCGGACCCCCACCCGTCCTTCCCATGAGCGTCAATCTCGTCCCGAAGGCGTACAATCGGAAACCCGATCACCAAGTCACCTACAGTAACGTCCAAGTGGGTAACAGAGGAGATAGTCTGATCTACAGCAATCTGAGGAGGCCCCCGCCGGAGAACACAGTCTATAGCAATTTACCGCACACGAATAACTTATATTCGAACGCAGGTCTGTTTTTTTTTTTTACGGGGTGTCATTACCCTTTGAAATTTTTAAATTTTTTTATTCTCTCCGTCGAATTAAATGAAAAACATAAAAATAGGGGCCGATGACTTACCACCTCCGCCACCGCCTCTGGAGACTGCCGCTTTGGCCGATTATAATAGCTGTTCGGTGAATAACACTTTTCCCCCACCACCGGAAGAGTTGCCACCACCACCTTCGCCAGTTAGTTCGAGTTACAGCGAGTTAAGGAGAGCCACGCAGCCCAATCAAGACTATAACAACTATGGAGTGGGATCACAGGTATTTCTGATTGAGATTACTTTTTTTTTACTGTTTTAATCAATTGGCAACACTGTTAAAAGGAGCTTCTCGACTTACAAGAAAAGGTTTCCGATTTTGATGTGATTTTATATAATTGCAAAAGAAACGGAAAAGATAATCCTATCCAAGTATTTTGTATAGTCATTTACTATAACAGAGAGGTACTACGTGAGTCAGTTTGCTGTGACGTCACGACCGAAACTGTAGCCATTTTTCAGAACATTCTGTATAATATAATGGATTTTTTTTCTATCTGCGTTAGATTGCTGTCAAAAATTTATTATAAAATAACAGTTAATAAAGTTCATTTACTATAACAGACAAGGTACTACGTGAGTCTATTTGCTATGACGTCACGACCGTGTTGCAAATTTTCTGTTCGTCAAAACGTAAACAAACCGTTAGGTTGTTTAACTGTCAAACACTTTTGACAGTTGAATAAACAAACTCTTAAAAATAACATTTACCGTTAATATTAGTGATGATTCTTTTTGAAAATCAGGATTTAAAGTGTTAATCATGATAGCAGTGGAAAAAAATAATAAAAAAAGCACAAGTGAGTACAATAAATTTAATCGGGATCATTATCGCTTAAAGTATTCACAGTAACGATTAGTATGCAAGTTTCTTCTCTATCAAAACCAATCCATCTGATTTACTATTTCTAAATTTCACTTCCAATATGTTGTACACCAAGTACGTCAAATTTCCAGACTAATTTAATTCAATCCGCTTTATACATTGTATGCATCCTCGATCTGCCGCATATTTCATCCATCGTTTTGTACAAACTTCCTTTCTTTGAGAACAAAATAATATATACAACAACAATGTGTTTCAACCGTAGAAATGTCTTTTTTCTTTAAGAGCACTGTTCAAAATGTTTAATGTGTTACGTTAGTCTGAAAAATGTATGTGAAAGAACCACTTCTGTAGACAATATTTGTATGTATTCACTATTTTCGTACATGTTATAAATTGTGTTTCCACTAGCACATTGACAATGAGTAGAATAATCAATTTTTTCAACATTTATTTCGTATGCATTTTCCTTTTGGATTATTGGATGTAATTCCTTGTTTAGTCATGGATTAAATTTTGCTTATATTTGCAACATGAATGTTTAGAACACTCGTTACTCTCTAAAAACGAAATACTGTAAAGAAATATGACATTAAAAATGTATGGATTTATACTCCTCGCGCGAAATTAACGGGAGTAATAGCCCGTTTGTTCCCGCGTTCTGCGTCGAAATACACGATTAACGAACTTTAACTCCTTCGAGTGTTTACACAAATTGGTTTAGTTGTAATAACTAACTTATTTTAAAATAAATAATATACCAAGTATAAACGCAAATTCCCACACTTTACTGCAAATGGAGAATATAACCCTTTGACAGTTGACAGCAATAATAAATTTAGTTGTGTGGAATACATTGGAAAGATGTGACAAGCATGCAATTTGAAAAGCAAGTAGCACAACATAGTATCTTAATTGAACATGAATAAGTTATATCGTTAGTGGTATTTTAATAATATGGTATGTGCATGCCGTTTGCAGTATGAGTATCCTCGCTGTTATAAGTAATGTATAGAATTTGTCGTTTAGTAATCGTAAGATTATTGTAAGCACACATTTAAAACAAAAAAATATGCTACAGTTTGGTGGTAGCTCTGATGATGTAAAAAAAAACCGATTTTTAATTATATTTTTTGAGAGTTATAAAATAGTGATCGGATTTCTGTGCGATAGATAATAACAGAGAAAGGGTAGTAAAAGAAAACTCAAATCCTAAAACAGAATAAACCCTTTTTTATCTATTGTGTATAGTCACAAAGAAGAATTGCAATAATTAATAATAGCCGTATGATGTTAATATGTTCTCACTTTATCTTGTTGATACGTGTTTATATTATAATTGCGCATCATTTTATATTCTAACAAACCATACTGACATTTTTCTTTCACCTTGATGATAATTTCGAATCGAAACATGTAGTGAAAAGAAAATAGATTATAAAGTGAACATTTTTTCATTTATTTTTCCCTTTTTTAACTGTTAAACACATCCAGGATTTCATTAACCCTGCTTGTTTTTATAGTAAATTACGAATAAACTAAAAATATGTAACATAAACAAAATGCCTTCTTTATAACACAGAAATCCGATTTCTAGTTAAAATACGTAACAATTATTTATTAAGAATGTCCATGAGGTGGTTGTTTTAACCCCTGTTACCGCATCAAAATCGAACACCTTTATCTAAACTATTTTCTTGTATTAACTCTCAGAGTTTTTTTATTATTCATTTGGTTAAAGGCAATTTGGTCCAAATCTAGTTGTATAACACTAATACTTGAATGGGCTCATAGCCGGATAAGCTGGTGAATTCCCATAGATTTAAGTATTCACTTTATCCTTTAATGGCCATTTGCACCGTTTTCGACTAAAGCTTTCTTTAGCTTAAAAGGGTCCCTTAATTTTTAAACTTGAGTAGATATGCTAGGCCGGTCCTGAGCTAAAATCGCATAAAATTTACACAGGGGGTCTGAAAGTACTCTTTATCCCCTCCACTCCTACTTTGCGTCATGTGATTGGCTGATGAAGGTGTCAGCTTCGAAGCACGCGAATTTTGAATATCCGCATGGAGCCCCACGAAGGTGAACAGCTGTTCCTGGAACACCTTAAACAGCTTGATCTGTTGCGGGAGCTGTTTAAGCTGTGCTAGGACCTATTTAGCTGTTCCAGGAGCTGTTGAAGCTGTCCTAATTCAAGCTGTATCAAAATCTGTTTAAGTAGTTCCAGAAACTGATTAAGCTGCTCTAGAGCTACTTAAGCTGTACCAAGAACTGTTTAAGCTGTTCCGGAAACTGTTGAAGCTGTTTGGAGAACTGCTTGAGCTGGGCTAGGACCTATTTAGCTGTTCCATGAGCTGTTTAAGCTGTCCTAATTCAAGCTGTATCAAGAGCTGTTTAAGCAATTCCAGGAACTGATTAAGCTGTTCTAGGAGCTACTTAAGCTGTACCAAGAACTGTTTAAGCTGTTCTGGGAACAGTTCAACCTGTTCCAGAAACTGTTAAAGCTGTTTCGAGAACTACTCAAGTTGGGCTAGGACCTATTTAGCTGTTCCAGGAGCTGTTTAAGCTATCCTAATTCAAGCTATATCAAGAGCTGTTTAAGCAGTTACAGGAACTGATTAAGCTGTTCTAGAAGCTACTTAAGCTGTACCAAGAGCTGTTTAAGCTGATTCAGAGAACAGTTCCAAGCTGTTCCAGAAACTGCTTCAACACTGCTTAAGCTGTGCAGGACCTATTTAGCTGTTCCAGGAGCTGTTTAAGCTGTCCTAATTCATGCTGCATCAAGAGCTGTTTAAGCAGTTCCAGGAACTGATTAAGCTCTTCTAGAAGCTTCTTAAGCTGTATCAAGAGCTGTTTAAGCTGTTCCGGGAACAGTTCAAACTGTTCCCGAAATTGTTAAAGCTGTTTCGAGAACTGCCTAAGTTGGGCTAGGACCTATTTAGCTGTTCCAGGAGCTGTTTAAGCTGTCCTAATTCAAGCTGTATCAAGAGCTGTTTAAGCAGTTCCAGGAACTGATTAAGTGTTCTAGGGAGCTACTTAACTTACAAGAAGCTGTTTAAGCTGTTCCGGGAATAGTTCAAGCTGTTCCAGAAACTGTTTCAAGAACTGCTTAAGCTGTGCTAGGACCTATTTAGCTGTTCCAAGAGCTGTTTAAGCTGTCCTAATTCAAGCTGTATCAAGAGCTGTTTAAGCAGTTCCAGAAACTGATGAAGCTGTTCTAGGAGCTACTTAAGCTGTACCAAGAGCTGTTTAAGCTGTTCCGGGAACAGTTCAAGCTGTTCCAGAAACTGTTAAAGCTGTTTCGAGAACTGCTTAAGTTGGGCTAGGATCTATTTAGCTGTTCCAGGAGCTGTTTAAGCTGTTCTAATTCAAGCCGTATCAAAAGCTCTTTAAGCAGTTCCAGGAACTGATTAAGCTATTCTAGGAGCTACTTAAGCTGTACCAAGAGCTGTTTAAGCTGTTCCGGGAACAGTTCAAGCTGTTCCAGAAACGGTTAAAGCTGTTTCGAGAACTGCTTAAGCTGTGCTAGAACCTATTTAGCTGTTCCAGGAACTGTTTAAGCTGTTCTAATGCAAGCCGTATCAAAAGCTCTTTAAGCAGTTCCAGGAACTGATTAAGCTGTTCTAGGAGCTACTTAAGCTGTACCAAGAGCTGTTTAAGCTATTCCGGGAATAGTTCAAGCTGTTCCAGAAACTGTTTCGAGAACTGCTTAAGCTGTGCTAGGACCTATTTAGCTGTTCCAAGAGCTGTTTAAGCTGTCCTAATTCAAGCTGTATCAAGAGCTGTTTAAGCAGTTCCAGGAACTGATTAAGCTGTTCTAGGAGCTATTTAAGCTGTACCAAGAGCTGTTTAAGCTGTTCCGGGAACAGTTCAAGCTGTTCCAGAAACTGTTGAAGCTGTTTCGAGAACTGCTTAATCTAGGCTAAGACCTATTTAGCTGTTCCAGGAGCTGTTTAAGCTGTCCTAATTCAAGCTGTATCAAAAGCTGTTTAAGCAGTTCCAGGAACTGATTCAGCCGTTCTAGAAGCTACTTAAGCTGTACCAAGAGCTGTTTAAGCTGTTCCGGAGCAGTTCAAGCTGTTCCAGAAGACTCATCAGTCAAGACGAAAGGTGGGAGTGGAGGGGATAAAAAATACTTTCAGACTTCCTGTGTAAACCTTATGGGATTTTGACCCAGAACCGGCATAGCTATTCTACTACCAATCCTCTCATTATATGAATACAAAAAATGTTACACTAGCTTATTCGCCTATAGCTCTTCGTAGTTACGAGCGTCGTTTAAAAAAAAAAAAATGCTAAAATTGCATGCCCCGGTTCACACACATTCGTCCATCCGAAACCGATCATGTTACTAATGCTTATGTGTTTGTTATCTTTACTAGTTTAGTGATACTGACTCCTTGTATGGGATTTCCGCACAGGTAATTTTCATTTTTATTTATTCTAACACGTTAACATCCGCCGCCATCTTGATAATATACTCTTTTCTTAACACACCTTCCGAGAAACCTAAAGTCGTTCTACCGCAAACGTGTAAAATTTAATTGTGTTAATCCGCCAGTCATCGACTTACGAATCCATCTACGAACCGATAAATCCCAGACCACCCAGCCAGATGTCGTCCAGATCGAACTATTCCCTGTACGCCCCCTACGTGAGCGGGGCAGTCACATGTCGGGTCCCAGCCAATCGGCGAGCAGAATGGGCGGGGCCAAAGAGCAGGAGGTGGACGCCCTCACAGATTTGCTGGTGCAAGGGATGGAGAACGAAGCGGAAGGGGATTGCTACGGGATTTGCGTGAAGTGTCACGAGAAAGTTGGGTTTCTTCAATCACTTTTCGTATTTCCGATATTTTAGGGCGTCGTTTTTTTTTTCTTTCCTAGATCGTTGGTGAGAATAGCGGATGCCCGGCCATGGAGCAGTTCTACCATACGAAATGCTTCCCGGCACATCGCGCCATCAATTTAGAGGGAAAGCCGTTCTTTGCGCTCGATGGCAAACCATATTGCGAAGAGGATTATATGGTATGTTAGGTGGTGTCATTTCGACGCCTAAACATTTTCGGATTTATTTTTTTTAGAACACCTAGAGAAGTGTTGCGTGTGCATGAAGCCGATTCTGGATAGGATATTGAGGGCGACGGGCAAACCATACCATCCGCAATGTTTCTGCTGTGTGATATGCGGGAAAATCCTAGATGGTATACCGTTTACTGTCGACGCTACTAATCAAATTCATTGCATCGAAGATTTCCACAAGTAAATATTGATTACTTAATGAATGTGTTGTTATGAATCCGCTGGTTCACAATAACCCATCGCTGTCTTATTTAATGAAACACACCCTTGCTTAACTACTGCTGTGTACTGACTGTTTGTCTAAAACTTTACTTTCTACTTCATTAACTCATCAAACTTCTTCAACAATCTTCAACTCTATCAAACTCGACTTTACTACCAATTATGACTTCATCTATCCGTCTCTGAACATTCTTTCTCTCTCTCTCTCTCTAACAAACATGTCTTGTTTCTGCATCATTATCTTATTATCTCTTGTAGACAATATTTTAAAGCAATTTGATTTGATGTACTTTTGACTGTATTGTCTACAAGAGATTAATAAGATAATGATGCAGAAACAAGACATGTTTTTAGAGAGAGAGAGAAAGAATGTTCAAGACGGATAGATGAAGTCATAATTGGTAGTAAAGTCGAGTTTGATAGAGTTGACAAGAATGTTAAAGAAGTAGAAAGTAAAGTTTTAGACAAACAGTCAGTACACAGCATATGAAATTGAAAAGGTTTAATCAAAAATAACAGAATTTTGAATGACGTTAATAAACAACCAAGAATTTTATTATATAAAAAAAAAAGAAGAAAAAAATGTAAATTACACAAATTGTGCAGAAAAAAAAACCGTGGACAGAGGGTCCTGGCTTAAATCAAAAACTGTAACTGATTCTAAATTACAATAGGACAATGCTAAATCCTATATCAAAGCAAAAGATGAATTAGTTCAGGAAGATAATTCTTTTTTCACAAAAATCCACGTGGTTTCAAATTAAAATAAAATAAATTCGTGCAACACTAAAAATTCACAAAATTGAAAACTAAAAGCAAGAACAATGCTTCTATTCACCCAACCCGAGGTGATTAATAAAATAAAAATGAAACAGCAAACTAGAAAACCAAAAATGAACTCTTTAAAATTATAATGAGAGAATTACAACTAAAATCTATCTGCCTGCAAGAAATAATAAATGATCTTACATCTACAGTGTGCAAACATCATGAACTTGACGGACAGAATAAAATGCAATATAAGCGAAAGAAATAATGATATCAAAAGTCTTTACAAAATGGCAGCAAACAAATTTGAAATATATGTGCTCACGCTCTAGTCTACCTAGGAACTGAGTTATAAGTTTGAACAGTCGTATATATATAAAATCCTACTCACGACTACGTGCAACGCAGCCGCACAATTCACCGAAGAAAACTACTAGAATAAACATTGAACAACATGAGCAAATAAAAGATATCTTAAAGAGTGAAATTAATGTTAAAAAACTTAACACTTAAATAACTAAAATCATATCAAAATAAACATTAATTGTGGAAATTTCTCGGAACAATGATTCAGCAAAAATCATGACAAACTAGGCAACTTAGAATACACACGCGAAAATGTGGGTGGGCTAATCTACAGCACTACGTTTATTAAAATGGAGGTTTAATGTGAGACGCAGTTTTACAAGATATTCAGATTTTATATTGGAACAAGTAATGGTCGAGAAATCACTTCTCTAACGCCGTGTGCAGCGCAAATACACCCGAAAACATCGGACAACAGAATGATTCTGATTTTAACTTCTCTCGGAAGGTATATTTACAACATTGAAAAGCCGGGATCGGCAAAGATAAGCTACGTTCGACTGATTCGTGGATGGTCTTTCGTTGTAGTATGGCTGTTATAAACAAACAGAAAAACGAGTCGGTATGGTATAATTAATTAATTGGATGCAGTATTACCTAAATTTCCGGCACCGAAAGTGACGGTCGAGTACCGTGAAAAATCGCGAGGCAAGAACTCAAAATAAAAACAGAAAAGGTGATGCACTTCCGCTTTACAAACCTTCGAATAAGTGGGAGGATATTCGGCAATCATGCAGGGTGCCAGCCGGCTCGTCGGCGAGGGAGTGGGTTGATAGAAACACAAACCCAAGATGGATAAAAATTTCGGCGCCATCTGCTTAGGATTACTTACCCTGTCATGCCCCCAAGATAAGCAGGAATCCACGGTGTTAAATAAAAGTCGGGGGTAAAGCGGGTTGCAAATGTTTACACACAAAGAAATAAAGGAATGAGTTTACTGACAAAGCAAATATAATTTTTAATGCGAAATCTTGACATATAAATAAACAAATAAAGGTTTATTGCCAGATTGACAAATAAAAAGGAATAAAGCTCAAAAGGAGCAATGTTGTTGTCGAATTGATATTAAATACGGTAAAAAAAAAATGACAGGTTGTCCTAAGATAGACACGAATGCCGAACGCTATGGCCAACGCGAACCGCTCACATAGATTTGTACAAACAAAATTTCTTAAATTATAAATTGATTGAAATGTTACGGTTACAAAAACCCAAAAATAAAATTAAATATTTGAATGGTGAAAAGGTGAATAAACACCCTGTATATGCCAAGCCGATATTCAATCAGATTAAACTATTTTACTAAATTAACGTTAGGTAGCACCCTCCGATTTTAGGCACAACATATAAAATTTACTTTACTACATTAAATACACAAAAAAAACTAAATGATCGGGGGTGGTTTCCTATTATAATCGCGAAAAGGTTACAAATAAAAAAAGAAAGAGAACGTGCACTTAGCTTTGGCCCTCGATCAGCTGTTACGGGGCAGGGAGATCTTCTCCTATGGGGACTGACAGATCGTAGCCTCTGGGCTGACTCGGTAATAGCTGAAACCAGGTGGTCCGGGTAAATTTCAAATAATGTAAGGTTCTCCGAAGAACTAAAAGAGTCGCAGAAGTCCTCAGCCGCAGGTGGGTGTTCAAATTCTCACATAAAACGAAGGTAAAATTCCAGAATTCAAAAATAAGGGGGTTATAAAGACCTCGTTAAATAACGAGGTTTTACAACGAAGAAAAGAAAGAGACAGATATGGCGTTGGGACGCGTGGTTCTCAAATTATATCTCGAATTATCGAAGTCATCTGCCGTGATAATCACGAAGTTTCCACTTCAAACACAAACGAAGATACGGCCAATGATTAATTCAAGCAATCTTCCAATAAAATCCACAGATGTGTGAAAATATCCAAAATTTCCAAAGATAAGAAGATGTACTCGTAAGAACGCGTCTAAACAACCACCAACAATGGCCAGCAAGCCGGAAGGAAGGAATACGTCACACAACCAATCAGAAGACAGATAAATAAAACAAGAATACGGACATCGAGGTGCCCTCTAACGTCGGAAAGATGTGAACACAGAATAAAATGATCTGAATGGACGATCAATCAGACAAATCGAACACATCTATCGCTGCGTGGAAATCGATAATGCCGGCATGTCCAAAACAAACAGATCTTAACCTTACCTAGAAATGAAAACGTCAACTGTCAAAACATGGGAACTGAAGGCATTTACTAAAATTGAAAGAAATTAAACGAAAATCTAAGACCATATTAAGTATAAGGAACTATCTGTAAGTAAATGAGAATAAAAGATACAAATTCTAGCTATACCACTCTAACAGGGGAAAGAAAACACAATTTGAAAGCCAAAAATTAAACGATAACATTTACGTTGTAAAAATACAAGACGTAGGAGCATCTCTGAAGGTAGAGGACGGAAATAGAAGAAAATAGGGTTACAAAAGCTTGTCGAAAAGACTAGCGGAGAACTAATTCGAGGTAAGCGAAGCCAAAAAACCGTAACAGCAGCGGCAAGACAAGCATTACCAGCGCAATATAAGCATTACATTTCTGGGGGATGTAGAACGTCGGCATATTTGTTGTAACACGTTTCTAAAATGAATATAAAGGTTTTCAAATGATAAAAGTAGATACTGCGTTTAACAAAGAATGGTACACGGGAAATTATACAATTGATTTCACAACAACCGATTACTGTCTGATTTAATAAAACACACACTTGCTTAACAGCATTTATTAAAATGTAGGTTTAGTATGAGACGCGGTTTCACAAGAAATTGAGATTTCATCTTAGGATAAGTAATGGTCGAGAAATCACTTATCTAGCGCCGTGTACAGCGCAAATACACCCGAAAACGGACAACAATGATTCTGACTTTAACTTCCCTCGGAAGGTATATTTACAACATTGAAAAGCCGGGATCGGCAAAGATAAGCTACGTTCGACTGATTCATGGGTGGTTTTTCGTTGTAGTATGGCTGTTATAAACAAACAGAAAAACATGTTGGTATTTGAATGTAACAAAGATTTATAATTTGTTTAGTAAAATATGTCTTGTTATCCTTGATTATAATCGCTCGATTTTGCACAGATATTTCATCTAAACAACGAAGAATTGTGTTTGCAAAATAAATTCACTATATTTACCCAAAGTTGTCGTCGTTCTTTTTAAATATCTTTCTCCTCGCCTTCGTTAGGAAATTCGCCCCGAGATGTTGCGTCTGCAAGTTACCCATAATGCCCGAGCCAGGACAAGAACAAACAGTACGAGTCGTGGCATTAGATAGAAGCTTCCACGTCCAGTGCTATAAATGTGAGGTCTGTCACAATCCGAAACCGTCTGTGAAGGTATTCCATATTGATTTCGATTCTAATTAATTTACAGGATTGCGGAATGGTGCTCACTTCCGAGGGCAAGGGAAAAGGTTGTTATCCCTTAGACGATCACGTGCTGTGCAAGAGTTGCAATGCCGAAAGAGTCAAAGCGTTGACGAGTCACATGACGACTGAACTTTAAAGATTTTTATATCGTCTATTTTCATTTTATTTTTTTTTATCAAATAGTGTTGTAGCATTTTGTATCCGGTATATATATAAAGAAGGGGATATTTGTGATTCACTACCGATTGGGCAAATCTTAAACTACACTACACTTAAGCATATTTTATTATTTATTATTATCTTATTATCGATTTGATTTTATTTCATATTTATATCTTTCGCGCGGGGCACATTTTATGCTAAATAGTTGGTAGTGGAGATCGTTGTACAGTGAATCGACATTCCATATTTTGTAGCTCTAATCTTTTTTTTTTTTAATTGTGCGAATGATTCTTTCCAATTGTTATTTTTATTTTACAACGATTTTTTTTATAATTTATATAAGATATAGGAACATATTGTAATAATATGGAAACATATTTGGTGCCAATATTTTGTGATTTTAATTATTTATGGATAAGAACCTTTTTTTTATATATTTTAATGTTAAGTTTGTAACGCAGAATGAGGTACATACGGTTGAGTAGTAAGGTGATGAAATAAATGCGCTTGTAGAAACTGTATTGACGGCTTTTTTTATTATTATTTATTATTGGAATGGATCATGGATCAAAGCCTGTAGCTGGGTAAGTATGGGTTGCTGACCCCAGGCGATTTTTGGGTGAAAATTGGGGCGTATATTTGACTTCCTAGAAGTAGCCTAATTTTCAGCTCTGAATATTAAATTTTTATTTCGTGATTGGGTTGTGCTGTACTATCGGAATATAAAAAGTAAACATGCAGTTTTTAGAGACCATCAGGAAAAAAGATAATTCTAGTTTTTATTTTCAATATTTTTTTTTTTGATGAAGTAGTGGCTTTGGCACAATCGCCAAAATGTTTGTAAATCTTCTCTTTCTATTGCCCTACAACCTCAATTTTTTTCTAGACGATCCAAGTGGTACGCCATAGTAATAAAAAATAATTCAATTTTTATCGATTTTTCTAGAATAACTTTCTTGGGAAAAAGCCAAATTGGTTATTTTGTATTTTTGATAAACATTATTATCTGTTCAGGTGTTTTGTGTCTTTTATATCGACGTATACGTCTCAAGGTGGCGTTTTTAAGCAAGTATCGATAAATTACATGTAGCTACCCATCTCTACCAATCTGTCTTATCTATGGCTTGAGTGTTGAAGCGGACAGCCCGAGCGAGCACTGGACACTGTTGCAATTTTTTTGCTTATTCCGCGATGCTCGGTATATATAGCTTACATAAAATACACGTTAACAGACGATATACGTCATTACTAGCAATTTTTGGCCATATATGTAACAACAAGTTACTAAAATCGCAAACTATTATGTAACTCTTTGATATTCGACATTGTGTTGGTACTGATAGCCCAGAAATTTTATTGTTTGCAATATTATTTATCAGTTTTGTAATTACTCTCAATTTTTGGCAGTATAGGTTATATTTTGCGTTTTTGTTTATTTACTTGTCAATAATATTCTTTGGCAGTTATAATAACCTAGTAATTTTTAATAACTAAATTACTCGAAGACTTTAGTCAAAACTGGTAGCAAAATCTCATAGTAAATTTTATATAAAATAAAAATAGGAAGTATTAAGTGCCACCATTGGTTTGGATCGGGACCAGTATTCCCAACCTTTAAGCATAGAATTTCCCACGAGAACTATCAAAATTTCCCTTTTTTTAACAAAATTCCTATGAATACACAAAACACAGTAAATACCATTTCTAGGGTACAAATATACAAGGTGTGCTCTTGCGTATCTCGTAATGACGCCGTTGAGCCTACCAGTAAAATAAAGTAGTGAGTTAGTCGCACCATTCTATAAATAACGTAAACAAATAATTTATTAGTAGAAAATTTATTATGTATAGAATAACAGGCATTTGTATTCTAACGACGTGTTTGCACGATATGCAATCCTATTGTTAATTTAACATTTTTACTTTTAAACTGCATGGCAAACTATTATTCGAACCGATTAACGAATCATTAATTTGATTAAATGGTAAATAACTAGCTATGCAAAAAAAAAAATGCCACGAATACCATGCTATTTCCCTTCGACTTCAAAACTTCCCACGAATCGGGAAATTTCCCACGAGTTGGCAACACTGATCGGGACAGAATAATCGGAAGATTTTGTTATATGTGAAATTAAACAAAGTACCACTTGCTGATTCCGAATCAACACTAGAACTAAAAAGGAATACTGCAGATTATGGAAAAAGAATTGAATTGCTGTACAGCTGCAAATGTCAACGAGACGTCAATCTATTTTCTTCTAACCAATCGTAGCGCATTATTTACCCGTTAGTGTTACCAACTATTAATAATCTTGTAGACACTAAACTTAGAGTTAAAAATATAATGATACGCAGAGGTACAATACTTTACCTGTCAGTTACTTACCTTGCACTTTTATCCTTACATTGATAAACCCAAACTAAAAGTATATACATATAAAAAACAACGTAAAGGTAAATAAATAACTTTGTTTTTTAATTGTAGTTCTTTTGGTAATAATAGGGGTTATAACATATAAATAATAATTTAAATTTGTGAATATGAATTGAAGAACCTTAAAATTGACATTTTTATAATAATGACGTACTGAAACATCAAAAGCTTATTTAAATTGTTGTAGACATTGTATTCACAACTGAATAGTGAGGTGTCAGTGTTAAAATTACAATTTTTATTATCTTTAATGATGATGATCAGGTTCACATATCATCAGTCACTTTAAATTATTTTCAATATGTAATTATACCTCAACCTAAGGTGTTTTGTCTACAGCTCTCATCAAGCACTTCATTTCGTCTGAATTCTGCCTTCCATTTGTTTGTTGAGCACCTAACATTCACAACCAAACATCTGGTATTTATTGGTTTCCTTTGATATCTCCTTGTTTCTTATAAATGAATTATTCAACACACGATATAATTTTATTAGGTTATCTACTCGTCCATTCAACTCCGCTGCAACTGTTTCTATCTATATAAACATTTAAACAATTTCGTTTGTTGCCTTTTCCATTTAATTCTATTGAAATATATTACCATACACAGAGATTCAAAATGATTGTCAATTCCGCTCCTATAGATAGTAACAGGGTGTAGGTATATGCCGCGTGTTTGTAATGAAGGTTTGAACTAAGTCAGTGTTGGAACACAAGAAAGTAAACGGATCTGTCATAAATAAGGAAAACATAATCTATATTTGAACTCGCATTATATAAACGACTATGGATTGGTGTTTCTGCTTGTAAAATGAAATGTAATTAATTTAACTTTACTAAATTATGATTTTACAATTCAGTACTAACTGGTGTTTAACTAAATTTATTTATTACTTTAAATTATAACATACAATTAGTATAATTATCAAGTGACAAAACTGCATCTCTCAGTTCTTCTATAGTATGCATGCGGTTTCTATAGATCCTATTTTTTAGATAGCTGAACATGAAGTAATCTAATGGGATTAGATCAGGCGATCTTGGTGGCCATCTTTGTGCTCTAACGAACCTGTCAGCGAAAAACTGTTGAAGATATTGACAGGTTTGTTGAGCAGTATGTGCTGGAGCATTATCGTGCTGAAAATAACCTACTTCAAGCTCATTTTCTTGTAGCTCTGCAATAAACAATTCCAACATCTGTTGGTAACGTCGGGCTGTTACAGTTTCCTCGAAGAAAATTGGCCTTATTATTCGTTGCCTGGACATAGCTAACAAAACTTCAACTTTTACGGGATGCAATTGCGTTTCTCGAAATTCGTGTGGATTTTCTGCAGACCAGATACAATAATTTTGTAAATTGATATAGTCTGTTAGATAAAACCTGGCTTCATCAGAGAAAAATGATTTGTTTAGCAAGTCATCGTCCTTAAATTGTTATTAAACAATGACAATATTCCAATCGCCTATCGTGATCTAATGGTAATAATCCTGTACCGTAGAAACTTTATAGGGATGAAAATGTAACTTTCTTTTGACAGCTCATTGCGCTGAAGTGTATGATAAGCCTATAAAATTATAAAATGTAATAAACTATTTCACTTAATGTTAATATTGATTTTTTACCTGTTTGTTGAGCTATTACCATAGATAAATTCCCTTATTTTCTTACAGTATTCAGAAATACTATTGTTGGTGATATTAGATGTAAATATAAACGATTTGAAAAAAATTATAAGATAAATAATCGAAAGATACTACAACACGCACGCCAATGTCGCTAAATGTCAAGAAAATTCATTTAATGTATTAAATTTATATGTAGCTAACTTCGCTCATTATATTGGTAATAAGTATAGATAATTTTTTCGGGAAAACAGTTTTTTTTCTTACGACAATCATTTTGAATCACATGGTATGTTATTCATTCTGGAATGCCTCTTTTCGAAGCATATTTTCCGTATCTCCAAACCTCTCTGTGCTGAGTCTTCTCCTCATTCAGTATACATGTAGGATGGGTTTTTTCTTTGTCTTTTTAGGCGGTCGGGTTTCTGAACACATCCCATTCACGCAACGTCCTTTAGTGTTCCTAGTTCTCTGCCAGTACGAATCGCATTTTCTGTCTCCCCATGGCGGACTAAGACTGCATATTTGTCTACGTATTCGCGCTGAAAGAATGAATCGTTTGAATACGTGGACGAAATGCTACGTGCATCGCGTAGGCGTACATTCAGAATGCGAAGGAAGAGCAGCAAATGTTACATACGCAATTACGGTGAGACAGGCCAGAAATGATCTCAGAAAAATAGCTCCATTCATATTTTCGTTGTTGTAGTGTCTGGTCTTTTCCAAACGTACTAATCCAGTATTTATCTATCTCTCTCTTTCTCTCTCTGTATGTGCTATGTGTGTGTGGTTAGGCGTAATTTATTGCTTATTGTTTAAAACTACCAACAACACCTTTAAGTATTCATTTGGCAACATGTTCTCGCAAGTGCCTGTATATGTTTGCTAAAGAATTTCGATAAAATTATAATATACTCTGCGACATAGAAATCGCAAACACCAAGAAGGGCTAGACAATTTTGAACAACCTTGGCAGAAACTCCCCTAAACACAAAACATTACTGAGATATTCCAATATATTAGCTTTCCCGCGTAATATTTGAAACATTTTTAAGATGCGTAGGTATGTTTCATATAGTTTCCTAAAACATCTCCCACTTGGCAAGTAATGTTGCAGATATCCCAGTAATATTACATTATTTACTAGACAGCGATGTTAAACAAAAACATGTTACTGAAATTTTGCAGCAACATTAAATAATGATAGAAATATTGCAGGCCATTACAGTAACATTTCAATGTAATCAGGAAAAAATATTTTAAAACAATGTTGCAAAAACAAAGACTCAGAAATGTTGAGGTAATATTTAGTTGTAACATTGCCATATTTACAAGGTGAATCATTACAAGGAATGTTACAACATTTGCGCTTGTAACATATATACATTTTATAAAGTGTAAGATAGGTACGTATGTTTTTGCAAATTTAGAATTTTGAAAACACAAAACTAATGGAGCAAATTTTCACTATAAAGTAAATAATGGTGATGAAATTTTTTAACATTTTTTGTAGCCTATAATAATCATGTTAATGGGGTTGTTGGGGCACTGCGCACTTGTAAAAGGTTAGTATCGCTTGCCATCACAAGTTTTTTCGTATCGCGCATACACGAGTTGGCGTGAACCTGTGAACCCCCTCTTTCACAATATACGGTAATCTAGAATAGGACCATCTTGGGATTGTGCGTCGCAATTATTTTGATGAGAAAAAATTCCCGTCAATAATGAATCAACATTATCAGGTAAGTTTTATTTATAATGCTAAAGTAGGTATGTCGATCCTTTCAAATTCATCGAAGATCTTTAAAGACAGATATGTATTATGTATATCATAACCTATATATGTTATAGTAAAACCTACCTGTTGTGCTATAAGGATGAGCAATGTCACGTAATGTCATTCTTAGAATTGATAGTAATTCTTGATCAAATACAAATTTTACAATAATTATAAACAGTGTTATATATAAAATATGCAGCTTATCCTCAATTTTCATATAAATAAAATAGTTTTTCTGATCTCTATTTTTGATGGTCTTTTTTTTTAATTTCAGAGAGAATTAGAAGAAATATTGCACTCACAGATACAGAATACGAAATAACTGTCATGGAATGGTTTCGTTATGCAAAACAAAGATTTGATAGAAAAACAGCAAAATGTTCAAAGGAATAAAATGCATTTGAGGCGTTTTTCTTGTGTTGTGAGTTTTTGTTTAGATTCTATTCATGTTAAATTATGTGCCCCATAATCTGTTTCCAATACTGAAGTTTATTAAAATGGAATTTAATGTACTTTTTTTTTTAATCAATAAATGCCTTTATTGTCTTCTGTAAGCAGCATTTTACTTTTTAAAGAATTTATTAATGTATTTCGTTTACTTAAATAGCTATTTATAATATTATTCATAGTATTACTATTTAGTTTTTACATATGATTGACCACTTTAATATATCTGCAAAAATAACCACAAAAAAAAGACTTATAATGTTATATTATAAAAATGTCTTATCCATTATATTTTTCTGGCATTAATGTTTAATGTTAATATGGTAATTTTAGTAAGTGAAGATAAATTCGTATAAACAGAGGGGCCCGATCTATGGAGTGTAACATGAAATTTTAATATTAATATTGAATTTCAATAAGACTGATTGAGATTCTGTTTTATATTAATTAATATAACCTCTCGATAAACCTCAACAGCATGTTTCTTGTATAATGCAGCAAGAACTTTTGGAGTAAATAAAAGATCCCAATAGAAACATTAGTGTAGATATATTTATAGAAACATTTAATTGCCACACTGTATCAATATTTCTCTTTAACATATGAGAAATGTTGCGAAAGAGCTATACTTCAACATTAATCGTCATGTTAAAGTAATGTTACTCGAAGACCTCGTATTAACATTACTGGGAAATATTGTTTCGTAACATCGCTTAGGCGGACATTAAACAGTCGTAGAAATGTTACTGCATGTGGTACATTGTATATATTTTTGTAACATTGCGCGTTACAAGATAACATTTGGACGACGTTATAGTCATGTTATTTTGCCAAGTGGGCTGGCAACATTTGTTTCAGTATTGACGTGTAAAGGCCGTTTTACACCTAGCTATTTATTGCCCAATAAATGAAAACTCCACGTCTAGTAAACGTTGCTTCATCGGTAAAGAGAATTTTGTCAAGAAAATTGCGATCTTCGTTCTGTTCCGTCTGTAAAAACTGCGAAAATTGTAGACGTACAGAGGGATCCTGAGGTATTACATTTTCCACAGCAATGAAATCATAAGGATAGAGTTTCTCCTTTCATAAGATTCTATTAATTAATTGACCCTTAAAATGTAACATTTCATTTTTAACACAGTGGAATCACATATATTCGTCTCAATTAAAGTTTATTCAAGATCAACGTATTAGCGCAAACAGCACTTAGTTGCAATAAATGAACATTTATTTATTGCTTTATATCATCTCTAATGTCTTATGTCTATCAGAAACGTCTCCAGCAAAACGTTAACATTAGCTGTTTCAGGGATATTGCAGATACGTAAAAAGTTTATTTCAGAAACACAAAAATAACTACGTTTACAGTTTACACGGGCATTTAGCACGGGTGTAATTAAATCGGTGTAATTTAAAAAAAAAAAACGATTTAACAGAGGTGTCTACACAAAGACGTTAATAAACTGTTGTTGGCTTTTGACTTCAGATACAACTGTAATGAAATTAGTCATAAAAGGTGGTGCTTCTAAAATAAAAAAAATATTTTGATCAAACAGTAGGTAATTGACAGAATTATAGTTTGTTTATATATTAGGTTTGCATCGGTTTGTAAGTAAAATCTTGTTTTTTTCATATTACATAACCTTTACCAATATCGCCATGTCCAATTACAGATAAATTTTATATTACATGTGGGTAATAGCGAAATAAAATATTTTTTTGCGTCTCCTGTCCAAAGAATTCATTTTGCAGTACTTCAAAGTGGCAAGAAAGGTTGCGTCACACTAGATTCCACATGAGAGACGTCTAATAAATTGTCGTTAAGCTACTGTTCAACCAGGCTAAGATGAACTGGTGTCTGTACATCGCATTTATTATTGATAAATAGATATTAAACAAGAAAGAAAATTACAGAAAAAGATTTATTCTCCGAAACGTCAAAATACTAAGAAATATGTAACATGTGTGCCAACTTGTACAGTCAACTCCCTAGTGTCAGAATTTCTTTTCTATTTTCAATTCAAAATTAAAATTCAAATTTGTCGGCTCAAAAAAATATTGTGTGTCACACGACCAGAAACTCTTTTGGGAGTATCCGTACTTGTGGGCCCACAAACCGTACTTATACTCGCAAAACTGTAGTTTCTGGCCTAGTGATACAAATTACTATTAAACTGTTTACAGGGAATTTTACGTCGCATGTTACTACGATAAGGCTATTGCTAAAGGCCGTTATCACACCTATACTCCATTCACTTTAAGAATGCAGTAGATAGCGCTGCGATCGGCGCCCAAATTACACCGAAGAATGAAAAATTAGCGGCAAATTCAAATTGTAAATTGTCAGTGTCATAAGCGAAAAAGTTTGGTTATCAAAATTTTGTAATAATAGGAAAGGATAACATGAAATCACTACGCTTTTAGTAGTTTATTTAGAATGTTATAGTCATAATATAAGGTGATAAAATAATACAAATAAAGTAACAGTGAATGTCTTCTACCATTTGATCAATAATATATGGGATGGGATTATCGTTAATATATTTTCTTGCAAGTTCAAGCAACTCAACCTTTACCAAAGTGTTGTCAACAATAATTCCTTTTGCAAGAAGCCATTCAATTAATTGTTGCTTTTTCCATGCCATGATAGGCTTTTTTTCTGTTCTGACTGAGTGTAGGGAGCATTATCCATAATAATAACAGAGTTTGTTCCAGAAAAGGAAGCACATTCTCATCCACTCCGTGAACACTTGGCTGTACATTTCTTTGTGATAATCTCCAGTTTTCTTGGATTCGAAGAAAAGGAGACCGTTTTCAAGGAAACCATCTTCGCTACCAATATGTAAAACAATTAAACGTTTCCCTTTTCCTGAAGGGTTTTTCAGTCCCGTTGAAACTCCTTCCACAATGCTTGTCTTGCAGTGAGTACTGTGGTGTCTGCCCATATTTTTGCTTGTATGACTTGCATTAACCCAAATTTCATCCAAATAATATATCTTTCTACTACTAACACGAAATTTCCGAATGTTGTTTAAATATTGACGCCTCCATAATACAATATCTTGTCGTTCTATTAAAACACTATTGCCACTGCGCTTCATCCACTTAAATCCTAACTTTTTTAAAATTTTCCATAGCGTCATTCTTTTCAATATTGGCAAAGTGTCATCTGCATTAATAACCTGTAAGATACAATGCGATGAAGTAAATGTAAGATAAATGGATAATATTATATTTACACCCAATAGTTTTGTGCACATAGGTAATTCGTTCTGCAAGAAAAAGGAATGTATGTGTCGTCTAATTGCTGACCTATCTGCTTCGTCCAAGGAATCATATGCACTTTGACGAAGACGTTTTTTAGGGGGTGAACTGATAACTCCTGTGGTCTCCTTTTCTTTTACAATATCCCACACTGTTCTTTCACCCACCCCAAGTTGCTTTGCAGTCAATTTAATTGCTGCCGATTTAGAACTGTCCCGCTTAAGCTCCAGATACAAATATAGCCATTATCCTTTGCTTACTGCCAATATGTTTTCCCTGAGGATTTTTTGATGACCCTGCAGGTAGATCAAATACCTCTTCATCTGCCATACTAAAATTGATGAAAATATACTATTCATCACTATCATTTTATATAGTTATTAAACAATACCTTCAAATATTCAACAGTACTCAGTAGAGCTCTAAGAAGAACTATTTTTGTAACAATTTGCTTATAAAAATTACACTAACCACACGAACGACACAAAAAAGCAATAAACACGCAAATACAGAGCTGAAACCAACACCAGGATTGACAAACGTCATAGATGTCAGAAAATATTTTGTTTTATCCAACTTAAATTTCATTTGCTACATAAAATGTTTTTCGTATGTGTGAATTCGCCTCGTCTATTAGCCAATCGCAAGTCGTAAATCTTTCGCCTATCTAATGTAACGCTGCATTCTTACAGTGAATAGACCTTAGTTATTTATTGCGCAGTTTATTGGCCAATTTAAAATTAATAATAGCCAATAAATAGCTAGGTGTAAAATAGCCTTAACATGGCTTGAGTTACTAAAGTGTTTTTATTAAAACTGGTGTAATCTGCTGTTTACACGAAGTTTTACTATGCTTTAAGGAAAAACCGTTTTATGTAAAGCTAATGTTAAATGCTCGTGTAAACGTAGTCATTGTTTACTGGGAACAAGAATATTAGAAAAAATAATTTCTTTACTATTTAACTATGCGTCAGTTATTTATCTTGATTAGCACTTCATTTCGTCTGAATTCTCCCTTCCATTTGCACGTTGAGGACCTAACATTCACAACCATACATCTGGTAGTTATTGGTTTCCTTTGATATCTTCTTCTTCTTTCTCATAAACGAGTTATTCAACACATGATATAATTTTATTGGGTTTGTATTCGTCCATTGAGTTCCGTAGCAGATTTATCATTTCTATATACCTACATATATAAACATTACCATTTACATCTATTGAAATATTAAAGTCCTCTATTACCATTATTCTAGTTTTGTTCATATTTATGTGGAAATTCCCCTTTTTGAAGGATATTTCCCATACCTCCAGTAGATTATTCTTCTTTTTGTAGGTTATTAGCCATGTATAATATGAGCACTTACTTTTTTCTTCGTTTTGCCTTTAGGCGGTGTGGTTTCAGAACACATTCCATTAATGCATCGTCCCTTCGTCTTGTTCCTTTTGTGCCAATACGTTTCGCAATTTTTATCTCCCCATGGCGGACGGAGACTACATATCTGTCTACGTATTCGTGCTAAAAGAAGGAATCGTTTGAATACGTTGACGAAAAGGTGCCTCGTCCATATCACGTCGGCGTACAATCACTGTTGGGAACAACCGATGTCTGCGCGATTACGGTGAAGCAGGCCAGAAATGATGCCAGAAAAATAGCTCCACCCATATTGCAATTGCCGATCTTTTCCAATCGCACTAATTCCTTATTCGTAGTTTATAGCTTATTGTACCAGAATTTGTTAATTACCCGTTTGGGTACATGTTCTCGCAAGAGTGTTTATTACATATGCGAAAGAATTTCGATAAAATCAAGGACGACGGTATTTTATCGTTCAACAACGATGCAAATCAGCCCCACTAAACATGAAATGTGTAGAAATCGTTTTTTTTTTTTTCTTTTTTTTTCATCTTCGCGTAATAAATGTAAAACGTCTTAGAGTATCATTAAACAAGAAATTAGTGATGGACCGAAAAGCAATTTTGAGATGCTGGATGAGTCTGGTAATCTTATAACCCAGGAAACCATTCGTGATGCAGATGTGCTGGCTACATCGATTTTATATATTGACGTACAGGACATGTAAAATAGAGATGTAAATGCGATAATCTATTATTTATATGCCGGTGATGTACCTGATACAGAACACAAACTATATAACAATTCTATGTATCTGGTATATAACATATTATATATTAACATGGTGAGGCTGTAAGACAGATACATGAATACGATATCTATTATTTATATGGCTGTTATGTAGCTGATATAAAACATCAGGGAACATAAACTATGTAACAATTCTGCGTATGGTACATATTTTTTTATCGAAATGTGGCGTCACTAGAGATTTCATACACCCCAAAGCCCGCTCTGCACCTTCTTCAAATTCTTATCTATGTCGTCTAGGTCTAGAATATGTGCAACAACGTGTATCAGCTTGTGTGCATCGAACATATCTAGTGATAACTTCCAAGAGTATTGCCAAAATTTCAATTGTCTGCTGTTCATTGAAGGTAAGTGATCAACACAGTTAATTTTGTAGGTTAAGCTGTTTTTGTTCTTGTAAAAGTTTTAACCCATATCAGTTGGTAGGTTAGGTTAGTCACTTTTGCGGTTAAATTTTATTAATATTTGCTTGGTATATGTAAATATACTACATATTCTTACCTTTTAGATCATAAATTCCGGTACTTTATTGGTTAATACAATGGTCTTTTAATTTTCAGAGACTGTTATGGTTTTGTAACACATACTACAAACGGTTACTCAAGTCAAATTAGAAGTTTAAAACGAGCTCTCTATAAAATAGGATGGGTATTGTGAAGAAGAATTTGAAATATTTTAGAAGAAAAATGCTACATACTATTTGGAACACCGATTGACAGTAAATCACAAACCCTACAATTATTCCTCAGTCCTAGCCATCAACAACTAATGGATATGGTATCTGAGTACATCTCATAATGTGATCCTTCGCTCCTCGGCCATCAATGCCAATCCCGTCAATGTGGGCAAAATTTTTTTATACCTTCGAACATGTCTCTATTTTATCCAAATCTCACTGTTATATCGCTATTGATGCTATGAATAACAGATTAATAACCATTTGTCTGAGTAAATTATTAGCTGCTTTCATCAGGATTCGCCAAATACCAATAAGCGAAAAGAATTTCAAAAATACCTAAATTCTATTGGATAGCAAGCGCTCGTGATTTTGAATCAATGCACGAATGAATGAAGCTGTTGTATAAACATGATTTACAAAGTTTGGAGAAATAATATTAAATCCAATATTACGTTTGTGTTGTAATGAAAAAAAAATAATAATAATAAGACAACCCTCACATGATAACGAAAACGTATTCGTGCTTCTTTTCTTTCATACTTATATTTATATCGAAGCATGAGGTAATGTAAACCATAAATTTCAGTGACAGAGCTCATAAAAAATATCAAAAGAAAAAAAAATAATGAAAAGGAGTTTTAAAAGTCAATAAGCAAATAAAATAACAAACACAGATTCTAAAACTCCAAAAATAGCAACAAAAAAAATATTACTGAAAAATATTTATGTTGGGGATATTTATTAATCATTAATTCATAAAATCTCATGCGATGATAATGATCGTCAGGGAAAAGTCCTTGGGATGTGCGATCCATGGGGAGGGCAGTAAGATTGCCAGCCTGTATCGCTTGTATTTCGAAATTTTGCGACATCTTACCAATGGATTCATAACTATTCAGAAGATAGTACCAAGAAAATTCGCCAAGGGTCGCCCTATTAGCTAATGACGTTCGGTTTTACTATTTCCAGCAGCCATTTCTGTTTAACAACCGAGTGACATTTATTCTTTGTTTTTTGCGTTTATGGTTTTGGTTGTGTGAATTATATTTTTTGTTAGAGTGACTTACGATAATTTGTTATGATATATGCAAAATAGCGATATCAAAACAAAAAGTAAACCACCATCTATCGAAAATTGAATACGTATATTGATGGGTTTATGGAGAAAATTTTCTTCACTTGGCTTTACATACATCATGCCAAGGCGATTTATTCAAGATGCCATCGAGAATTTCTTCTGCTGCATCAGAAGTTATGGTGTAGGAATATCAACCCCACTTGCGAGGGCTTCATAAATTCATTTAAAACATTGACAATTAATAATTTATTTTCTTAAACCATCCATTACCAGTAGTAATTTAATGGTAGATGTAACACATAAGCCGGTACATGTTTATATAGAAAATTACGTCTGCGGTTACATTGCCAGAAAAATATATAAACAAATGGACAAATGCCGATACCTGCATGAAAAATTTACTCGTACATCTGATGGAGAACAACAAAATTAATAATGGCAAAGCGATATGATCTTAAATCATTAATGTTGCCATCAACATTGTTCATGAGTATTTTTCATGAATGTGCAATTGTAGTGACCCAAGAAATTGTCAGAAATTGTTTAAACAATAATCGTCGCACAATCATAGAATGTGTTAAAAGTAGGATGGATTTTAGCAATATTGTATGTGAACGTCATCCTAATTTAGTAGATATTTTTCTAAATAATTTAGTCAACCTTATGATTTTCGGATGGACAAAATCTATAAATAAGATTCTTAATGGCAAAGACAGTCGTTTTAAACCTTTAACTATTAATGACCCTGTAAAACATAGCTTCCCATAAACAGCAAAAACAGAAATAATGTGCAACATAGTAATTTTAAATCAATTTTTAATTTAGTGCATTTTGACTAATTCAAGACATTTACAATCCTATTTTTTTTTTCGTGTTAAGATCTGAAATCACAGCTTAGTATCGTGAAGTGTATAATAAAACATTTACTTACATTATGTGTTTTAATTGTAACAGACATTTCTATTGTAAAAAAGAATGATACTTTACCAAAAAACTGTATTTTGTTCATTTAAAAAGAAAACAATAATTGAATATTTAATTTTCTGGTAAATATCAATTTTCATTTGAACTAAGTTTGTACTTCAGAAACTAAGCAGTATTAAGTCGAATGCAAAACAATTAGGCTTAATACTGTTTAGTTCAGAGGTACAAATCTAATAGCTACATCAAAATATCAGGGGTATATTTTACAAAAAATACCGCCTTTTTTAGTTACGCAACCATGTGGTGTAGGTTTCAATATATCTCCCAATAGTTGTGAATCCAAGGTAGATGGCGCTCTTAAAAAAAAATAACCAATTTTTATACAGAGAGACGCATGTCTCTTTAATCTTTTCTATGGTGCGATCTAATTGGGCGACCGATATTTATTCTTATGTAAAAGATATAAAACAATTGTTGCACTAATAGCAATTTGTCTAGATGTCATACTCCAATTTAATTCCACCAATGCACAAACTTAAATTGCAATATCACTGACATTTAAGAGGTGTAATAAAAAAAGCCCAAAGTAGAAATCAGTTTTATTCACTTTTTAAATATTATATATATATATTGATATATAGACATTTATTTATGTATTTATATTCTTGTAGCACTTCACGCTGGTCTAATAATACAAAAGAAGCATTTTTTTCATTCGTCCTCCTCTCGTTAATATGTACAAAATATAGTCACTTACTCGACTGTATGTCAAAATCTTATTTCATTCTATCAGGATCGATGAATCTTTTTCCTTTTTTTTCAAGAAAAAAAAAAAAAAAGTTGGTATCGTTATACAATTAATCGTTGATAAAAAGGACATCCAAGCCCGTTTGTATTAATAATATTAAAAATAGAAAAATATCAAAGAAAATCTTTGGTAAAAAAATATTTTTTTTATTTTATTTTTTTTTCAATTTATCATTTCATATATTTATATATATATGACAAAAAAAAAGAAATTAATTCACTATTATGCAGATAGATTCTATTATCCTGATCATTTGGGAGTGATTAAAAATAACTAAATAATCGGGGGAAGAATATGATTGGATCACATATACAGGGTATTTTTTTTAACCATAAAAGTTGAATTTTTATTATTTGACCTAAATTTTGAAATTACAAATATTAAACACCCTGTATAAAATATGTTTTGTATTATTTCAAAATTCGGTCTTGTTACTATATAATTAATTTTTTTTTTAATAGGAAAAAATAAAAATAAATGAAGAGCATTCGTATTCATATAACTTTACGGTAGAAAAATATTAGGATTAAAAACATAGTGCTGCTGTGTATGTATGCTCTTCACTTTTCACACAGAAATAATTAATTTAATACGATATTTACACAATAAAATATTACATAAAAAGATCACAATGAAACTAATTTTCGGGGGAAATGGGAAAATCGAACAATAAATATTTTTTTACAAATGAACAAATAAGTTCGAACAGACACCTCTCCAATTTTGTGTTTTGTTTGTTTGTCGCTTTGTATAATGTAACTTTCTTTATTTTATGTACATTTTCTTTTTTTTTCATTTATTCATCATTATTCTACAGTAATTTGGAACAGAGCGTTTAAAATAGAATCATTTAAATAGTAAACAGCCTTTAAATTTATTTTAAATATCTTAAGTCACTTTTTAACAAATATAAGTTTTAACCACAAAAATGTTGGAGGTACATTGAAAATGGAAATTAAATTATTACCTAAGTAAATTTTTCATTATTTATAGTTTATAGCAATTTTAATATTTAGATATTCTTTATTAATTTTGATATTAAGCATACATATTTCTAACTTTCCCGCTTAACTTGTTTCTCCCACTTAATATTTTTAACATTTTTTTTACCCTTTCTTGATTTTTTTTTTATTTTTCTAATAGTTTCAACTTTATTACCTTTTTTAACTCTATTATTTTTTTCTTCTGTGTCTGAATCATAATTTTACGGAAAACACTGAGGGCTTGTATATTTGGGGCCAATAACTTCAACATTTGGATATTCTTTTTTAATTTCAATGTTGAGCTTTTAATAATGCAATTTCAGGAACAGCTCAGTAGTTGTGTGGTCAAATTAATTCGCATTTATTATAATATAATAAGCTAAATAGCAGAAAAAATATGTTTTTTTTTATACGTGCATCCATGGTGAGCAAAATGTTATTTCAAACATTTTTAAACCAAATCGTCTTTTATAATTTAAAAAAAAAGTATATAGAAAGTGAGTTAAGATTTCTAAGTAATAAAACTGATTCATATATATATATATATATAGGGTTGTCAAGAATTTTAAGGATGATGCTCCAGTTTTAAAATTTTGCATATAAAAATTTAATTATGCCGTCCTTTTACTTCGTCCATCAAACTATGAAATAGAAGCACTCGATTTTTGCAGTGAAATAAAACGAACAATCAAAATAAAGACATCCTTATTCTAAACACTCCGTTCCAACAATTTTTCACAACTTCATCAATCAAGAATGATAAAAATTATTCGCTATACATTTACACCTAAAAACATCGATTTTTTTTTTGTTTTTTCAATTCTCGCATCATACAAAAAAATTACTCCCTAAATAATAATAATCATACAAAAGAAAAAAACAACAAAAAATAAAAACGAACAACACGGACTTTCACGTTTCTCTTAAAAAAATTACTTTTATTTACACTGAAGTCAATCTTCACACGATTTTTATGAATTGCCGTCACTGCCGGAGTGTACAAAAAAAAGTTCAGTTGCGTTAAGTTTATCCTGGACACCCTTTTTGAATGTTTCGAGATATATTTTTTTTTATATATATATATATTTAATACGCGTTTTTATCACACTTTTTGGATGACGGTTCCCCACGATACACAATTTTAAATCCTATTTAAATTGGTGGAGGTTTCATCGTATCTTGATAATTTGTCGGGACTGTAATAAGATTTTTAAACAAACAAATGAAGAAGGTATTTGTATTTTTCTTCCATGACATTACCTACCGCACGGATGTAAGAAAATTTAAGGTCTAGATCCTCTGGCAGCTTCTTCCAGTGCTCTAACTTTCAATTCTCGTTCCCTTTGTTGCCTGTCGGGAAATAAATACTAGATTAGTTAGTACATGTTTTTCTTCGTGTGAGATCTCATTAAATACAGAAACCCACCACAGTTTAATTAAGGAAGTGTGTTGCTGAAGCAATTTCAAGACGAAAGTGTCAAATGAACATAATACAGGGTGTATCAAATGAAAAAGTAAATTTTGCTTGGGTGTTAATTACACGACATATAAAGCACAAACCCATCGAAACCGGATTTTATCATTAAAAAATAAATTTAGAGCCAAAAATTCTTTAGTCCGGGCCTGATGCAAGGAAACGTCATGTTAAGCACCCGCTAAACGTGGTATTATGTATAAATACATTGCACTCATTTAGTATTATTCTTAATAATGGTATGCCGTAAGTTCATTTAACGACATTCTGAATAAATAAAGGCTCTTGTAAAAATAGCAAAACTGAGGCATTTTAAATTTCTCCTTTTTATAAAATAAACATTCCTTTTTTTTGTTAAGAGAATTCTACGTAAGTCTACAAAGTATTATTTTTAATATCCTGATAAGACGTTCGAGTTTCACCGGATATGCGATTTCAGTAGTTACAAAACACGTAAATATTTTTCTTTTGCTTTGTCGAATCGAGAGTTAGTTGTTAATAATAAACGGTACCATATGAATCTGAGTTATTTCTTTTGGATTTATTTAATCATATAACGCAAAATGAATTGAATCGAATTACACAGAAATAAATGTAGATACAGAAAATTTGCAAACACGCCTTTTTACTATGATGTCGCGCGAAAATGAATCTATACATTCCCGCGCTTTTGCCGATGCATCAAGCTTCAATTTTCTTTATATGAAATCATGATGGTCCTGAAAAGGATCGTTTTTTCGAGACGGGAAGAATTTAAATAAAATGTTCGAAGTGGCTTGCACTAACTAACAGCGGTAATCGCTGAATGATAGTGGTATGTGGGGGTATACTCGGGACAGCATTTAGGTTGGGCACAGGTGCGGCTCTAGCCCACGGCATTTATAAAATATTTTTTTTCTCGTTAATGCTTACAGATAGATCCCCTGTGCATTAAGACTTTTTGATTGTATATGATTACAGCTGCTACATATTATTATATTTACCTCTATATCTGATACACCCTGTATACCCAAAACTCTTTCAGAACTCACCAGAGGGGGCTGACGAATTGTAAATCGTCGGCTTCCAGTTGCGCTGGTGCGGAATTTCAATTTTAAGGGGTGCAATTCGACTTTGAAATCCGCCCCAAAATCCGTTTATACCAAATAACTTTTAAACGGTGAGAGATAGAAAAAGTTTCAAGAATGGGCTGGCATCGCGTATGTAATAGCCCTTTCGACTGATACATTTATATACAGAGTGTTGCAATAATCACATAACGGCATATGCTATAATATGATCGAATTTCCGAAAATTTTATACTTATACTCCATGTGTACCTCATTTGAAACTGTATACAGAGGTGAATTGGATAATTATACAGGGTGTTCACAAAATTATGATTTTTTTTCTTCAAATTTTCATAATCTAATGAGATATTCTGTACATTGTTATGTGATTGTACTGTATACAAGGTGTTTTACCAGCAGGAAATTCCTTTATAACTCGTAAACAGTGACAGATAGGAAAAAGTTTTTTTTATAAATGATTTTTCTATAACGTAAAATTATCTTAGGATTTATACAGGACCTTTCGTAACTTCAGTACAACCTTCAACTCTCTTTTTTTTTTAAATAGAATACCCCCATTATTATTGCATTTTTAAAAACGCCAGTAAATTAAAAGAAAAAAATAAGGTATAACATACTTCAGCAGTAAACTCATTAATTTCCAAGATATCTTTAATTTTCTAAAGAAAAAAACAAGTCGTTTGCACTGTTTAAGAAAAGCGATTGTAATTTAATTACCACTTACAATTAGACTAGAGTGAATCAAATTTTGAAATATCTAAGTACGGACCTGCTTATACCTCTGTAGGTGTGTTTATAATTGTATTTTAATATACTGGGTGTTCGTCACTAAAACCCAAACTCAAATCAACTTCAAATGGGTATATCTTAGGTTTTTTTTTTTTTTAATAGAACACCCTGTATATGTTTAAATCATTGAATTCCTACTAATAAGTGTTTTGATTTTTATTAAGCATACTCTATGTCTATCTCTTTTACCTTTCGTGTTATTATAGTTTTAATTAATTTTTCATTATTGCGATCATATTTGTAATCATCTTAGTAGGCAATGATTGTAAAAATAAAATTAAATAAAATATTTAATATAAAATCAAAAAAAAAAACATCGAAAAATAAACAAATCAATATAAGTAAACGTGCAATAAACTGGTACCAAATACATAAAAAATAAATAATTAGAACATCGGATTTTCGATATAACCGCCATTTTGTCTAACGCACATTTGAAGTCAGATGTATTGAAATTCAGCAGAATTAACTAGATTGTGCGCAAAATGGTGCTCCATCATGTTGAAACCACATTTACCCTTTTATATCAAGGGTATATCTTTCAACAACTCTCTAAATTCATTGTCAAGAAAGTGTAGATAATAACGTGCTGCTGTAAGATTACCATAAAAACAAGTATTGGCCTAAAAGTTTGTTTCGAATGATACCCAATTAATTAATTCTTTGCAATCGTTGTTTTAGAAGTGTTGACATTTTTTTTTAGCGATACTACCAGAAAAAAGATATGATGATGATATGAATGGAATAGAGAATGCCCTTGATTAACGCCCCACGGGGTACATAAACTGATACAGTTTTAGATTAGAGAATATTGGCAGATGGGTATCGATTTTTTAAAGATCTTTTTTTCACTTTTTTACATTTCTAACTTTTTTTTTTTAAATATATAGATTATTATTTCATGGCTAAGGATGAAAATTTTTAAATATGCACAAAAAAAGAACTTGAAAATACAGAACAAATTCTTGCGAGGATTGTGGATGTTGCAGAAATTATTCGTGCGTTTTTAACAGTTAATTAATTCAATAAAACAACTTCTTATATGTGATTTTAAATGAGAGTTTTTGCGGTACCCTAATAATACTTGTGCAATGGAACGCCTACAATGCATTTTATTTTAAATTTAGTTTACCATTTACTATTTTTTAGTTCTTTTTGGTAACGTAAGCGGCATCAAAAGAGGGAGCGACAAATAAAGAAGTTTGCCGTGAACACTAGAACAATGCAACGTCTCTGATTGAGCGGACAGCTGAGGGAAGCACGTGGGAGAGCGTAGGTACGCAAGCGAATAAAGGAAGTCGTCAGCCAGCGTCCAAAGTGAGTGGACGTGCTGTCCGGCTAGAGAGCTGGCCACAATACAGTTTATATATATGTTATTCAAAGTGGATCGCGTAGCGAGCTAATGACAGCCCCGCTATTGCCAAGTGCGTATTTATAACATTCCTAAGGGAGTAGTCGTGCAATTGTATTTTATCAGTCGTGTTGTGCAACCGTATTCTGGGAATTTTCCGATCGAGAGGGTGGAATACAGCTTTCAGAGGGTACGACGACGTAGTTGCAATCGAAGCAATTTCCAAACGTGGCCGCTGGGTGTGCAGAAAATCATACCGACCACGTCAAGACCACACCCAGAGCCGAAGAATCGCCAAGTGTTATCGCCCGGTTTACATATTTATTAGTTTATAAATTCGAAATCATAATTTTATCTAAATTAATAATTTCAATCAGTCAATAACATTTCAAAGGGGCTCCATTCATTACTTTTGTACTAAATAATCGTTATTTATGTGTATTGTTTATATTTGTATATTGTTCTGGACTTATAGTTTTCAAATAAAATATTGTAAGGGTGAAATTAATTTCTTTTATTATTTTATTTTATTTAAGTATATAGGATGGTACTATAATTTAAATGCTCATAGAAACGTGCGAACTTGGGAGATGTTATTTTGATCGGTAGAAGATTCCAATGTTAGTTTTTTCTTTATTACTTATTTCAATTAATTAATAGATACTATTATTTACTAAACTTAGGGCGCCCAACAAAAAATAATAATAATATATATAACTTAATTAGCGACCCATTACAGCGCAGGGCACGATAAAGTGTACCATTTCAATTGCAGAAATTGCGTCATATTTACACCTGCGTCAATAGGATTATCTAAAATGCTCGTAGTTGAGTTATGAAAGAGTTTTGGGCATATGTTCAACAAAATTGCTTCAGTAAGATATCTCTAAGCTACGTCAGTCATGTCATATACAGTGTGGTCTACACTCAAGTAAGAATCATATGGAAAATAACACATGAAACTTAGAAAAAAATCACAACTCACCGCAAGAATTCCTCGTGCTGTGCCACCAGCGACGGATGGGGCTGAAACCGTTCCCTATCCAGCATCATTTGTCTCTGTAATTGTTCATGTACCACAGCCTAAGTCGAGAAACACAAACAATTGCTTTTCGGTATATTTACTTTAGATATACCAAACAGACAACGTGTAAATCCTTTAAGACGTTTTACGAAAGAAAATGCGTACGGATCAGTGAGTAATTTGATATAAGATATCCGAATAGGGGATTCTTATTGAAAACAAAAACAAAACAAAAGTTGTATCGTAAAAATAAATCTTTTCGAACGTGTCTAAAAAGCTTCGCACTCTTCAAGTTCTGAAAGATATGAGACATATATTTACCTGATGTAATTGGTCCGCGTACGGCCGACCTAATAGATCCGGGTGGTGTAGACCTAACGGGGCATCCCTTCCGGGAATCAAACCAGGCCTGGGATAGCCCGGAGTACCGGAAGCTAAAAGAGTTTTGAATAGTGCAGTCGAAAATATTAGCTACAATTTATTTAATTTGCTGTGATATTAAGAAATTATTTATTTAAAGCTAAAACAGTCTGTAGAGCAACAGATATAGACTTCTTAAGCAACTAATTAAATAAAATCCCTATAATACAGGTATTTTGACAGCTGTCAATTGAAATAGAACTGTCATTCGTAAAATTATATTTAGAGGTATAACATTCTTCGTTTATGGAAATAAATGCAATTCAAACCTATTCTTCGTGCAAATGACTATAATTATTTTAAACTTTAAATTTAAAAAATAGTGAAAATAAGACATATTGACAGCTGTCAAATGAATCGGACTTGTTATTTTCTAGATAAAACACTGCTAATTGTCACATTTAAACAAAAATTATTGTTTCTTCCATGGACAAATTTATTTATAATCGAATTTTGTTGAGACAACTGATATTTTGAATATTTTGACAGATGTCAATAGGAATAGATCTATCACTTTTAAAAATAAAGTCATTAATGTCATGATAATCGCGTTTTTTCTTTTTAAGATTTAATCTATTTTTCTTATGACTGAGCTGTTAGTTCGGAGTTTAAATTAAAAATAATCAAAAGAAGACGTATTGACAGATGTCAAATGAATCGAACATGTCACTTTATCGATAAAGTGTTATTAACTGTAACGATGCACTTTTTAATATGGAAATATTACATTGTACGTAAATAGTCATTTTTGTAAATGAATCTTGCTGTGACAACCACCATTTCGAATATTTTGATACATGTCAATAGAAAAAGACCTATCACTTCTAAAAATAAAGTTATGAATAAAATATATTTTCTTGTTTCTGTAATTTAATCTATGCTTATGAGTGAGTTGTTATTTTGAGGTTTAAATTACAAATAATCGAAAGAAGACATAATGACAGGTGTCAAATGTATCGAACATGTCGTTTTATGGAAAAAGTGTTGCAATTCCTATAAATACTCCTTATTATTCTCACTATTTTATGAAAAAGAATGTTTAAAAAGATATTTTTTTGAAAAACGATTCTTGTGTGACATCTGTCATTTTTAAGCTTAATTTTAATAGTAAAGGTTTTGTTGTTAAATTCTTACTTCATTTCAGTTACATCTTACAAATATTCTATTAATATGTAAACTTTGATACATTGACAGCTATCAAACAAAATTTAGCTGTCATTTTAAATAGAATATATTTTGTTTCTGTGAATAAATTTAACTTAAACCATATTCTGTTTATGACTAAACCGTGATTTTTAAGTTTACATTAAAAATAATCAAAATAGGGAATTTTGACAGATGCCAATTTAATTAGAGACAAATCTTTGTAGATAAAGCGCAGAACAGTTGATATAGTCTTATTCAGTTGCAATTCTTATAAATACTCATTATTCCCACTTTTTTTGTGATTAAATCTGTTTAAAATATGTATTAAATGGTTTTAAAGGATTCTTTGTGACATCTGTCATTCTTAAACATAATTCATATAGTAAAGTTTTTGTTGTTACGAATAATTAAATTTTTCCCTCATTTCAATTACTTCCTACAAATATGCATTTACTTATTATAATGCAAATTTGACACATTGACAACTGTCAAATAAAATTCAGCTCGTTGTATTGTAAATATTAAAGCATAATTAGTTTGTGAATATGTTTTTTTAAGAATAATTGAACGATTTAAATGTGTTAAAAACGTTTTTCTTTTTAACATTAAATTAACACTTAAACAAATTTTGACATATCTAAGAACGTCACAATAATTTTGAATGTTAACGCTTTTTATCTAGCAAGGGAAAAGTCGCAACGGCAAAATATATTTCTTTTAAAGAATATTTGAAGGATTTAATTACATTAAAAATGTTTTTCATTAACAATAAATTAACGCATGGACAAATTTTGACATATCTGCAGATGTCACAATAATTTTGAACAATAAAGTTAGTTACCTAGCAACAGGAAAGTCGCAACGGCAAAATATATCTTTTAAAAGAATATTTGAAGGATTTAATTACATTAAAAATGTTTTTCGTTAACAATAAATTAACGCATGGACAAATTTTGACATATCTGCAGATATCACAATAATTTTGAACAATAAAGTTAGTTACCTAGCAACAGGAAAGTCACAACGGCAAAATATATTTTTTCAAAGAATATCTGTAGGATTTCATTACATTAAAAATGTTTTTCATTAACAATAAATTAACGCATGGACAAATTTTGACATATCCGCAGATGTCACAATAATTTTGAACGTTAACGTGTTATTTACCTGGTAACGGGAAAGCCGCAGCGGCCGCGGCCGCCTCCTGCTGAGCCTGTTGTTGTTGCGGATGCAGATGCAGGTGCGTGTGAGCGTGTGTATGAGCGTGGGTGTGCGCGTGGTATTCGGGCGATATTCCCGCCATCTGCAGGCGGACCTGAGCAAAATTCGAGATGAGCCGAAAATTAATGTTTTCACTGGCGTTTTCGATAAGATTTACCATGGGATCCGTGGCCAGCGCCAGCCTCTCGGCCGCTTCCAGTTGCGCGGCGTGCGCCGGATGGTGGGGGTGGCCGGGGGGCGCGCCCGGAGGCCCAGGCGGTCCGGGCGGTGGTATGCCCAACCTCTCGAGGCGTTCTCGTTCCAGTTGCGAGAGCTGTGCGCTACCGCCGGCGCCGGGATACAGGGCGAAGTGATGTAACGGTAATCCGGCTGGACCTGAAATCGATAGGTTCAATCCTTCGTCTGTTATATTAGGCCCGTTTTACGATATACTCAGTTTAGTTTAGTAAGGGATAGCATACATTATACTTAATTTATACAATTTCAATATAAATTTGTTATTAAATATATCAAAGAATATCATACACAAAAAATTTGTTTAATTATATTCGACATTGGCTAAGTACGACAGATTAAGTCGGTGTTTGTATGCCGACATTTCTGTTTGTTTATAATAGCCATACTACAACTAAAGACCATCCACGAAGCAGTCGAACATAGCTTATCTTTGCCAATCCCGGCTTTTCAATGTTATAAATATACCTTCCAAGGGAAGTTAAAGTCAGAATCCTTCTGTTGTCCGACGTTTTCGGGTATATTTGCGCTGTACACGTCGTTAGAGAAGTGATTTCTCGACCATTATGTGCTTGTATTTAATTTTTTCTGGTGTAAATTTACTTGAATTCTCCACGTTTAATTTAGTTTGTTTAATTTTGAAACCACATGGATTGATTGATATAAAAAGGATTATCTTCCTGAACAAATTTGTTTTTTGCTTTGATAAAGGATTAGCATTGTCCTTTTGTAAATTTAGATTCGAGTAGTTTTTTGATTTAAGCCAGGACTTTCAGTCCGGGGTTTTTGTTTTCTGCAAAATTGTATTTAATTTTTTTTTTTAAATAATAATCAAATCTTTGATTGTGAATTAACGTCATTCAAAATTTCTGTTCTTTTATTTTTGATTAAACCTTTTCAATTTTTGGAGTAATTAAAGAAAGTCAGTTTTCTTTCAAGCACAATTTACTTTTCATGATTAGTTTTAATTAGCGAGGGTAACCCTGAGCTTAATTGTTCTTTTGCGCCCTTTTTATTTCATTTTGCATTTTCTTTAGTACCTTCAGTACACAGCAGTAGTTAAGCAAGTGTATGGTTTATTAAATAAGACAGTGATCGGTTGTTGTGAAACCAGTTGTATAATTTTCCGTTTGGCATTCTTTGTTAAGCGCAATGTCTGCTTTATCATTTGAAAACCTTTGTATTAATTTTAGAAACGTGTTACAATATGTCGACGTTTTGGTTCCCCCAGAAATGTAATGCTTATATTGCGCTTGTAAATAAATTGTCAGTTATGCTATTTCCCAAATCGGCATTCGTACATTTTTCATCGTTACATTTCGCACATACCGACTTGTTTTTCTGTTTGTTTATAATAGCCATACTACAAAGAAAAACCACCCACGAATCAGTCGAACATAGCTTATCTTTGCCGATCCCGGCTTTTAAATGTTATAAATATACCTTCCGAGGGAAGTTAAACCCACAATCATTCTGTTGTCCGACGTTTTCGGGTGTAATTTACCGCTGTACACGGCACCCTAGATAAGTGATGCTTGATATTACATTGTTCTGTACCTAAATTGTCAGTTATGTTATTTCCCAAATTGGCACGTAAATTTTCTGTTGTCTTGCCACTGCATCCAATTGTACCATGTCGACTTGTTTTCCTGTTTGTTTATAAATAATAGTCATACTGCAACGAAAGATTACCCACGAATCAGTCGAACATGGCTTATCTTTGCCGATCCCGGCTTGTCAATGTTGTAAGTATACCTTCCAAGGGAAGTTAAAAGCAGAATCATTCTGTTGTCCGACGTTTTCGGGTATATTTGCGCTGTACACGGCGTTAGATAAGTGATTTCTCGACGATTACATTGTTCTTGTACCTAAATGTCAGTTATGTTATTTCCCAAATTGCACGTAAATTTTCTGTTGTCTTGCCATTGCATCCAATTGTACCATGTCGACTTGTTTTCCTGTTTTTTTTTTATAAATAAAAGTCATACTGCAACGAATATAGATTATCCACGAATCAGTCGAGCATAGCCTATCTTTGCCGATTCCGGCTTTTCAATGTTGTAAGTATACCTTCCGAGGGAAGTTAAAGTCAGAATCGTTCTGTTGTCCGACGTTTTCGGGCGTAATTGCGCTGTACACGGCGTTAGATAAGTGATTTCTCGACCATTACATTGTTCTTGTACCTAAATTGTCAGTTATGTTATTTCCCAAATTGGCACGTAAATTTTCTGTTGTCTTGCCATTGCATCCAATTGTACCATGTCGACTTGTTTTCCTGTTTTTTTTTTAAATAATAGTCATACTGCAACGAATATAGATTACCCACAAATCAGTCCAGCATAGTCTATCTTTGCCGATCCCGGCTTTTCAATGTTATAAATATACCTTCCGAGGGAAGTTAAAGGCAGAATCATTCTGTTGTCCGACGTTTTCGGATCGTACTTTCGCTGTACACGGCGTTAAATACATGATTTCTCGATCATTACTTGTCTTAACATAAAATCCGAATCTCTTGTAAAACCGCATCTCACATTCTAATACACGTAGTTAAGCGAGTGTATGTGTGTGTTTTATGGGATCGATTTTTGTGTACCAGGATATTTATAATAAGTGTAACACGAGCCGTCAGAGATTAGAACTCACCCCCAGGTCCTGCTAATCCGGCAGCCGCGTATCTCTCCTCTGGAGTTCCAACCAGTGTGGGTCCATGGGATTCGGAGGACCGCGCATTCCGCTCTTCATGATCTCCTCCTTCAATCTGTCGTTTAATTCCCGCTCGCGCAATTCTCGGATCTCCCTTTCGCGTTTCTCCCTCTCCAAATGTTCCAATTCCATCCGTTCTCTGGCGCCGGGTCCGTACAAGCTATTCAACTGGTACATCATGGGATCTATACAGTGCGGCGCCGGTAATATCCGCGTCATGTGACCTGCTGATGTAATAAAAAGGAAAATTAGATCGGTTTAGACGATATTTACCGCGTATTCTCGTTTACCAGGGCTGAAACCGGCGTGTGGTCTCGCGTACTCGGACAATTGCCGCAACGCGGGAGTGTCAGGATATCCGGCGGATCTCTGAAACCGATCGTAAGGCGAGGAAACACTCTCCAGCGGCCCCCTAGATGGCGGCTTCACGTCCGGCTTATCAGGAGTGGTGATCTTGCGCGCCTGCGCCTGCTGCGCCCTCTCGCGTTCCTCCCGCTCCCTCTCGGCCTGCTTCCTGAGTCGCTCCTCACGTTTCCTAGCCAGCTTCGAGTCCGGGACCGGTTTAAAGGTCAAGTCGGTCCTGGTGCACGAGTTGTAATCGCCGCGATTCCAATGGCGTAAAGAATCTAAAAAAAAAATGCGGGTGTTTTAAATTCGATCAATCGAAACTTATCACGTGCTTCCTCTGGTAATGATTTGCTAATGCGCTACTATCTGTTCGCAAATGAGCTACTCTGGTTGCCTACAACATGGTTGATGACGTTGAGCGGTGAAAATCTGAAGTAATAGCGCTGATAGTAGCATCCTTAAACAGCTAGTCAGTCCTGCGCGTCGCGCTTTCAATATTCCTCGTTGCGTTTATGTTTTGACCGGACAAATAATTATTTAAAATTAACCCTAATAAGGTAGCAACAATGTCGGAGTGAAATCAGGGTTCTTACCCAGTTTATACGCAACTTTCGGTGATACAGTGAAATAATAAGTCCTTTAAATACAAGAATGTTTATTTCTCAAAACAACGGTCGGACAAAAAAGAGATACACAGATGTAAACAGATGAGTTCTATATTTACATATAAATATACAAATAAAACTACATGTACCCCCGTATAAATATTAAACTGAACAATAATAATAATGCAAAATACGTGCCATGAAAATAAAATAACAATATGAGATTAGCTATTCGTCGCCGATGAATTTAAACGCTTGCGGAATAAACAAATGGCGGTAACCGATATAGTAAGTTCGCGCTTTCAAATATAATTAAAACGGTATACTCACGGTCTACAACTATCGGAGAATAACTAGTGTAACCGTGTGAATGAGCAATAATAACTTAGTGAAACTTGTGTAGTGACTTTTAATTCGGAAAAGCGGTAATTAAAAGTGACAATTCGCGTTACAAATTAACATAGGAATTGTGTACACAAGAACAGAAATTACATGAGATCAGCAATTAGCCGACACTCCAATGTAATATACGGAAACGGACGGATATTACGTGAGGCGCACACCCTTTAAGGACGACATTCGCAACGTAATATACGGAAACGGACGGTGATTACGTGAGGCACACTCCGAAGAACGGCACTCGAACGTAATTTACGGAAACGGACGGATATTACGTGAGACACACTCCGAAGAACGGAGCTCGAACGTAATTTACGAAAACGGACGGTGATTACGTGAGATACACCCTTTAAGGACGACACTCGCAACGTAATATACGGAAACGGACGGTGATTACGTGAGACACACTCCGAAGAACGGCACTCGAACGTAATTTACGGAAACGGATGGATATTACGTGAGGCACACTCCGAAGAACGGCGCTCGAACGTAATTTACGGAAACGGACGGTGATTACGTGAGATACACCCTTTAAGGACGACACTCGCAACGTAATACCTGGAAACGGACGGATACTATGCGAGGTCAGCTTGTCAGCCGACACTTAGTGTAGTAGAGAGAGAGCGGATTCCTCTCTCTGTCGAGTGCGTGTTTCGCGGCTGCTTTTATAGCCCTCGGACTATCCCTGCTACGCGGTCGCAAGTCGGATTTTGCGTAAACCGACCTTGTAGCGTGTGGTATGTCACAAAAACGGAATTACAATTACACTATGTACAATTACTGAGACAATTAATTGAAAATGCCAAATTAATAATTTATAATTCATAAATTTAACTTAAAATAACGCAAATTAATTGACTCCTAAAACGGCACGTGACAAACTATCGGGATAAAAGTGACTACTCACATCGCGGACTGACTCCTGTGACACTCGCTGTCCTCGATTCTGGGCTCGGGGGAGGGACCTCTGGGCGGGCCGATCGGGCTGGGTTGGCTCTCGTCCTCGGGGCTCGGCTCCGGGTCCGGTTCGATCTTCACCTCCTCCATCTTGGGCTGTTGGAGCGGCATCGGGCTGCTAGTCGGCGGGTGCATGTTGTTCTGCATGTTGGCCGCCGCTTGAGCCGCGTGTGCTCGCAACGCCTCTAGCGAACTGTTCGCCATCGATGGAAGGCCTGGAAGCGAAGCGATATCAGTTATGATATAAATATGAAACTTGCTGTCATTCTTTAAGGGCACCACGATGTTTGAAAAAAAAAAATGTGTAAACCCTTTTGATGGTTTCCTCTCCTCCAGTGGAACAGATCTCCGAAGTATCGGCACTTATTTTGACAACACCCTGATATGTATTTATATGGTAATCGGCAAAAATGTTAAAAATCTATTTTTATAAAGAGCTCAAATGTGGTAGATTCTTTTGATGGTTTCCTCCTCCAGTGGAACAGATCTCTGAAGTATCGGCCACTTATTTGATGACAACACCTGTATATATATTTATATGGTAAATCGGCAAAAAATCGCTTAAAAATCTATTTTTATAAAGAGTTCAAATGTGTAGATCCTTTTGATGGTTTCCTCTCCTCCAGTGGATCAGATCTCCGAAGTATCGGCACGTATTTTGACAACACCCTGTATATGTATTTATATGGTAAATCGGCGAAAAATCGCTTAAAAATCTATTTTTATAAAGAGCTCAAATGTGTAGATCCTTTTGATGGTTTCCTCCCCTCCAGTGGAACAGATCTCTGAAGTATCGGCACTTATTTTGACAACACCCTGTATATATATTTATATGGTAAATCGGCGAAAAATCGCTTAAAAATCTATTTTTATAAAGAGTTCAAATGTGTAGATCCTTTTGATGGTTTCCTCTCCTCCAGTGGATCAGATCTCCGAAGTATCGGCACGTATTTTGACAACACCCTGTATATGTATTTATATGGTAAATCGGCGAAAAATCGCTTAAAAAATCTATTTTTATAAAGAGCTCCAATCACATCAGCTAAGGACACGAGGAATGTATTATCATTACCACTTTGACTGCCACGCGAATTTTTTTAAATGAATTTTAGAAGAACTGTGTTGACAACCTTTTTTTTAGGTGAAGCACGGAGTTGGAATGATTTGTAATAATTTAGTTTTCATAAATAAAGTGTGTATTCTGAGACATGCATATGACAGTTAAAGTGTGGAATGGAAAATCGATATAATATACAAAGTGATAAAAAAAAAATTGGGAAATGTACATTTAGGTTAACCATAATCTATCATTGAATAAAAATCGGTTTAAATATAAAACCTGTTGTCATCCTTTAAGGACGCGATATTTGAAAAAATTATTTAGACCCTTTTGATGATTCCCCCAGTGCAACAAATCCCCGAAGTATCGGCACGTATTTTGACAACACCCTGTATATGTATTTATACGGTAAAAAAACTCGCTTTTTTACTACTAAAATTATTTTTTATGAAAAGATCTAACCTCTTCCTCTCCCAATGGCCTATAGAATGCATCATCATCGATGGAAAATCGATATAATATACAAGGTGATCGGAAAATTAGAAAATGTACATTTAGATTAAGAATAAACGATTTTAAGGACGAATAAAGATCGATTCAAATATAAAGTTTGCTGCAATTCTTTAAGAACATGATGTTTGAAAAAAAAAATACGAAAACCATTTGATGATTTCCCTCAGTGGAACACACTCCAGAAGTATAGCATGTATTTTGACAAACCCTGTATATCGTATTTATACGGTAAAAAAAACTCGCTTTCTTACTACTAAAATTAATTTTTATGAAAAGATCCAACCCCTCCCTCTCCCAATGGCCTATAGAATGCATCATCATCGATGTAAAATCGATATAATATACAAGGTGATCGGAAAATTAGAAAATGTACATCTAGATTAAAGAATAAACGATTTTAAAGACGAATAAAGATCGGTTCAAATATAAAGTTTCCTGTAATTCTTTCTCCCAATGGCCTATAGAATGCATTATCATCGATGTAAAATAGATGTAATATACAAGATGATCGGAAAATTAGAAAATGTAGATCCTAGATTAAGAATAACTTATTTTAAGAACGAATAAAGATCGGTTCAAATATAAAGTTTGCTGTAATTCTTTAAGACGTGATGTTTGAAAAAAAAATACGCAAACCAAATGATCATCTCCCTCAGTGGAACACACTCCAGAAGTACCAGCACGTATTTTGACAACACCCTGTATACGTATTTATAAAGTAACTCGACAAAAACTCACTTTCTTACAACTAAAATTCATTTTTATGAAAAGTTCTGATCTCCCTAAAGGCCTAAGGAATGCGTTATCATTGTTGGAAAATCGATATAATATACAAGGTGATCAGAAAATTAGAAAATGTACTTCTAGGTTAAGAAAAAACTATTATTTTAGGATTGAATAATAATTTTTAAGAACATATATTGCACATGATTTGTTTGCATGTAAACAGATCCAATAAAAATCAAACACAATCGCGTGTTATCGAAATATTAATTGTTTAATTCAGGAGAACGCATTCCCAAAATTTCGTTCGATATTTTTGCAACACCCTGTATATATAAACTTACGTAATAAATCGGAAAAAAAAACATTTATACAGCGTTTTTGCACAGAAAAAGTGGATTTGATTGTTGGAAAACCGATCTAATTTACAGGGTGATCGTAAATTACAAAAAAAAAAATGCATTCGCGTTAAGAGTAAACAGCTCTTATTCACGGGTAAAATAAAAAATGTCATTAATAAAAGTTATTGCCAACACCACGAAGAATACAAATACGAAGTTTGAGCTTCATACCTAAAACCTTATAAATCCATATACAGGGAGCGCATTTAAATATATACCATGAATCTGCGAAAACTCGCTTATTTAGCGTTTTTACACAAAAATTTATTCTCCATAAAAATTTCTAATCACCATGAGTAATTCATAATCACCAAGAGAAAACCGATATAATTTACAGGGCGATCGAGACGGTTAAAACAGTAGATTTCCGTTAAGAGTGAACCGGTATTATTTAGGGGCGGACAAAAAAAATTCATCAACAAAAATTGCTAGTAACATCACCAAGAATACGAATACAAAGTTTTGGCTTCGTATCTAAAAATTACAAATATATATACAGGGTGATATGTTTGAATTAAATAAAATTGAAGTAAAAATAACTCTTAATCGTAATTACTCACCTAGTGGCGGTCCGTGATGTCCCATACTGGGCGGCTGTATCATTAAATGATGAGGATTCGTCTGCGGCGGTTTCGGGTGAATCCCGTGTCTGATATTTAACACGGAATTCCCAGGAGACATCCTCTCGTGATGGTGAGTGTGTGTGATGCGTATGCTGGTGGCTGGACGACGAAGACGAGTGATTCAGACTCGCAGACGATGACTGAAAAGGCGAAAGCAAACGAACGATTCGTTCGATTACTTTTGACAGTTGACAGTTGACGTTTCACACAGACCTGAGATACCGGATTATGCGGCGAATTAGTCCTGACAGTCTTCTGATTGATCTTGTGCTGCAGCGATTGACTGGTACTCGAGCTGGTGCTGTGCGATATCGTGATCGAGTGATTGGCACCGCCGTAGCCCTGCTTGTCCGTGCTGGAATGCACGGCGCTGTGATGCGACGTGCTGTGATGCTGCGTCAAGGTCGTCTCGTGCGTCTGTTGCCTTTCGCTACCGTGTTCGTCCGTCTCCCGCACTTCCCGTCTGGCTATCAGAGAATTTGTCGTGCTGTTACTGTGGGAGCTGATCAGGGTGGTGCTCGTCTCGATGGTGGGCTGTTTCGGCACCACGTCTTGTCTAGTGGTCGACGGTTGATGTGGTGGGGGGATCGCGTGCGGTTGCGGCATGGGGCCGTAGGGATAGCCGAAAGAGTACGGATATCCCGGATAGGAGTGGGGGAATTGATGCATCGAAGCGTAAATCGACTGCATCAGCGGATGTGGTGGGTGCATCGGGCTGCCGAAGGGATGTCCCGGTTGAGAGGTGGGCGGCAAAGACGGGGGTTGGTTGGAACCGGGACTGATTAGATTTATAGCCGAATATGGCATGCCTGACTGTGGTGAATTTGTCGCTGTAAAAAAAAATAAAGAATGCTATAACTTCTTAAATAGGCGTTGCACGAAAAAACGCATTAAGACTTTTTGTGTTAGTTTTACTCTGCAGAACATATCTGTGAAATATTATCACAATTTCGCGAACACCCTGTATATGAAAAAAGGGGGTTTATTCGAGAAAACGCGCTTATTTTGCGCTTTCGAAAAAAATACTCTTTATGAAAAGTTTTAATTACTCCAGAGAATCTATTGCCATCATTAAAAAAAAAAATGTTATAACTTCTTAAATAAGCGTTGCACGAAAAAACGCATTGAAACTTTTTAATTGGTTTTCCTCCGCAGAACATTTTCGTGAAATATTATCACGAATTTTGGAAACACCCTGTATATGAAAATAAGAGTATATTCGAGAAAGCTCGCTTATTTTGCGTTTTCTGGAAAAAAAAAACACTCTTTATGATAAGTTTTTTAATTACTTCAGAGAATCTATTGCCATCGTTAGAATCATTAAAACATACCGAGTGATCGAAATATTTAAAAATCAAGATTTGTGTTAAAACTAAACATATATTAATAATCATTTGGGAAGATTCGGAAAATGTCAATTATAAAAAAAAAAAAACGCTGCTAGCGTTGATGGAAATTAGAAACTCAAATAAAAACACGTCTTTTTTGTCAAACGGTGTGGGAGTCAGCATTTTCTTATTGTCGCTAATTTAGATAGATCAACAAAGTTTTCTTTTTTCATTCAGGAAACTCAGGGTTATTGCATTATTCCTAAAAATCCATGTAGGTCAACGTTGTTTTTTACTGAAGCTGGAGGTGTCAACATTTTTTTTCGATCGAAAATTGAAATAGGTTGGCAAATAGCTTCTTCTTGCAGAAAATAGAGGTAGATAAATATTATTTTCACTCCTAAAAAATTGAAGAAAGTTAAGAGATTTTTATTCCAAAAACTGCAAAAAGAAAACGTTGACCTCAACGTTTTCTTGTCCAACAAAAATTATCAGATTCCGGGTTTTCTATTGAGGTAGGCTAATATTTCGGAAAATTGACACAAATTGTGTTTATTTTTTTACATGTGTTAAAGATTGAGCAGTAGTAAAGTTATTTTATTTCTCCTGAAAAAATGAGTAAATCAATATATATTTGTCAAAAGCTATTGGTAAGTCAGCATTTTCTTATTGCCACAAATTGAGACAAGTCAACATTTTTTTTTGTTTTGGCAGGAAATCACGCAGGTTTATTCTTAAAAGCTATGTCAGCGGTCATTTTTTACCGAAAATGAAGATAGGTCAACGTCTTTTGCTTAAAAAAAAGAGATAAGTCAGCGTTTTTATATTATTGAAAATTGAAATAGGTCAGCAAATTGTTTTTTTTTTTGCAGAAAATTGAAATCGAGAAATGTGATTTTCACCCTTAAAAATTGTGAAACATTGTAGAGTTATGTCTCGGGCTAAAATATCAGCAGGTCAACGTTTTTCTTTTGTAAATAAATCGAGAGATTTCGCATTTTCTATTAGAGTTAATTTTCACCGAAATTAAATATAAAATAGATATGTTTTTTACCCAAAATATTGGTAGGTCAACAATTTTTTCCGACATAAATTGAGAGATTTCGTGTTTTCTATTGAAGTACGTCAGTTCTCACCGAAAATTAAATATAAGAGCTATTTTTTGTCCAAAATATCGGCAGGTCAACCTTTTTAACTAAAATATTGATAGGTCAACGTTTCTTTTTCCGATATAAATTAAGAGCTTTCGTGTTTTCTATTGAAGTAGGCTAGCTTTCACCGAAAATTAAATATAATAGAAGTTTTTTTTTGGCGAACTTGATAGTCAACGTTTTTTACCCAAAATATTGGTAAATCAACAATTTTTTCCGACATAAATTGAGAGCTTTCGTGTTTTCTATTGAAGTACGTTAGTTCCCACCGAAAATTAAATATAAAAGAGCTATTTTTTGTCCAAAATATCGGTAGGTCAACGTTTTTTTACCTACAATATTGATAGGTCAACGTTTTTTTTTCCGACATAAATTAAGAGCTTTCGTGTTTTCTATTGAAGTAGGCTAGCTTTCACCGAAAATTAAATACAAAAGAGTTATTTTTTTGGCCGAAATATCGATAGATCGACGTTTTTTTTCCCAAAATACTGGTAGGTCAACAATTTTTTCCGACATAAATTGAGAGCTTTCGCGTTTTCTATTGAAGTAGGTTAGTTCCCACCGAAAATTAAATATAAGAGCTATTTTTTGTTCAAAATATCGGTAAGTCAACGTTTTTTTTTACCTAAAATATTGATAGGTCAACGTTTTTTTTTTTCCCCGACATAAATTAAGAACTTTCGTGTTTTCTATTGAAGTAGGCTAGCTTCCACGGAAAATTAAATATAAAAGAGTTACTTTTCAGCCAAAATATCGATAGATCAACGTTTTTTACCCAAAATATTGGTAGGTCAACAATTATTTTCCGACATAAATTGAGAGTCTTCGCGTTTTCCATTGAAGTAACGTTAGTTCTCACCGAAAATTAAATATAAAAGAGCTATTTTTTGTCCAAAATATCGGTAGGTCAACGTTTTTTTACCCAAAATATTGGTAGGTCAACATTTTTTTCCGACATAAATTGAGAGCTTAGGCGTTTTCTATTGAAGTACGTTAGTTCTCACTGAAAATTAAATATAAAAGCGCTATTTTTTGTCCAAAATATCGGTAGGTCAACGTTTTTTTACCCAAAATATTAGTAAGTCAACGTTTTTTTCCGACATAAATTGAGAGCTTACGCGTTTTCTATGGAAGCACGTTAGTTTCAACCGAAAATTAAATATAATAGAATTGTTTTTTGGCCAAAATATCGATAGGTCAACGTTTTTTCCGATATAAATCCAAAGATTCCGCGTTTTTTTTTTATTATTATTATTTATGAAAACAGGCAAATTTCCACAAAAATTAAACATAAAACGAGCAAAAAACTTACTGCTCTGCCTCAACGGCGGCGTCTGCGACACATTAATCGTCGGAGTGGGGGTGGAACTGGTCTTCGGCGCGGGACTCTTCACCGCCTGCACCGGACTCGCACTAGTTATCGGCACCGGATAATCGGGCTCCTTCTTAATATCCATAGCGGACCCCGAATTGGGCCGCTCGTTCGACACGCTCTGCGCCACCACCGACGGCAACGAGAACCCGGGCACCTTGACGTCCTTCAGACTCTGCAACGGATCGTTACCGAGCATCGACATGGACGAGGAACTATTCTGCGATCCGTAACCGCTAGAGGGAGCACTGGGCACGTTGATCTGCGCCGGATTTGGGACGATCTGCGGGGAGGGCGTCGAATTGTGAAGACTACTCGAAGAACCGGTACTCAGATTCCCTGGTTGCGAGTAGGGGGCGTACGTCGATAGGTTATGTACGGGCGGCGTTTCGGGCACTTCTTGTTTGATCTTCAGGTTCTGAGGTTCCATCTGATTGAGTTGGCTCGGCATCAGGGGTTGGGATGTGGGTGGGACGTTCTTCTCGATGTTTCTGGGTGAGTGCGGATTGTAGGGCATGTATCCGTAATGATTCAGCCCGGATTGTCCACCGATCGTTACTAAGTTAGCCGTTTGCATTATGTTGGGTAAAGGTGGTTGTCCGATTGTTAAATCACCTCGTTCCGGCCTCTCAACTCTCTCTGGTCGCTCTAACTTCTCCCGTTTATCCTCTTCATACATATTATCACCTCCACCGTTGTTGTTATTATTATTGTTATTATTATTATTACTACTATTATTGCTCCGATTGTTTTGCATCTGCGACATCGGAATCACCGTTGGGATATTCAAAGTCTGTGCCGTCATCGATTGGTTGAACAAGTCAGCCCGGCTACTCGAAGTCAACTCGATCGGCTCATCCCCTCGGCTCAACTTTAACGATGGCATTCAACGGATTCCCCTGCTCTTTCGGATTATTATAAATATTATACTCGTTCTTATACTGCGGATTCATCAACGACTGCTGCTGTTGCTGTACTTCCTTCGATCGATCCATCGCTTCCTGCGGAATCCCCAACGGCTGCAAGTGATTCATATGCGTATCCTTCAACGAGAAATTAATCTGCTCCTTGATATTCAACGCCTGCGACAGAAACAGATTATCTTTATACTCCTCCTTCGGATTGAGATTGATAGCCTCGTTGCTTGACTCCAATTCCTCCTTGATGATCACCTTGTCGAGGGCCACTTTCGGTATGATCAGCTCCGTCTTGAATTTCTCTTGCTGTTGTTGCGGTTGTTGTTGTACGACAATATCTTTCGGCTCCTCTTTCAGTTCCTTCTCGATTTTCATCATCGGTTCCGCTTTGATAGGTGGGGCTTCCTTTTTGATCTCTGGATATTTTAAATCTTTAAGATCCGATGTCACGGCCAGGTTTCGCTTTATCAGATTCTTACGTTCGTTTATATCATCCGGTAAACGGATGGAGACGTTCAACGGTTGTGTCGTCTCACTGCACGGAACGATACTCTTATTCGTGGTTATAACTGGAACGGGTACTGTTGACACGATCGCTGTGGAAACTGGAGGTTTTTCAACTAATCGGAAAGGGAAAAAATTACCACTAAATAAGATTTCGTTTTACCATTGTTTATATATGTACGTACTAGTTAGTCAACCTTATGGACAAAATATTTTCAAATCAATTTACATTCACCGATAGAGTGCACCACTTCCTTGAGCAATACTTTATTTTTTCCGAAAATGCATTACGTTGACTAACTAGATATATTTAAACAATGGTTTTACTAATCGATCGGACTCACCTATTTCCGTACTCTCTACTTTGACGACCTTAACTGCTTCCGGTTGTGCCGGAAGCTGAGGATTAGTAGTGATAGCCGAAGTAGGGCAGACTGTTACAATTGGAGCTGGAGTCGAAGATGGTGGGAGGCTGTTGTTACCATCTGTCGATTCGCTTTCAGGTTCGTTGGTGTCTGCTTCGTCATTAATGGAACCCGAATCACTTGAAGGACTCTGAAATATATAAAATCGTTGCAATTCCTTAAAGAGGCGTCGTACGAAAAAATGTATTAGAGCTTTTTTGTCTATTTACCCCAGTAGAACATGTCGCCGAAGTATCGTACCATATTTTTGTAACACCCTGTATATACAACTACACTGTATATCCGCAATAACTCTCTTATTTAGAATTCCTTTGTAAAAAAATCGTTCGTTATAAAAAGTTTGAGTCACTTTAAAGAACCTATCGCCTCCAATAAGAATTCAATAAAATATACAGGGTCATCCAAAGATAAAAATAAAAATAAGCACTTATTATTTAGAGGCGAATCAAAGAATTAATTGCTAAACAGATGTAAATTTGCTAAAAAAAATTGTTTTACAAAAAGAGATATCTGTTGTGGGTGCTGTTGCGTTGTTGCTTTTCGGCTTGACGTTTTGCTGATCAAGCTGCTCAAAAGATCACACATAGAGATTTATCACTATCTCAGTAGAGCGCGTCACTGAAATTGTATCATCTAATTTATAATATAAATCGCCCTGTATTGTGTATTGTATATTGTTCTATACAATCTGTAAAAATTTGTTCATTTAGAATAAAAATGTATCATTTAATTCCGGTCAGAATAATATCGTCACCAATAGGACTTAATATGTACAGGGAGATACAAAAATTTGGTTAATTGAAGGTGGATTAAAACATATTGCAAAAATTGTCGCCAAAATCTACAGGAGTGCAAATATAAAACTTAAAATTGAGATAAGTAAAACTAAACTGATGAATATGTCGACATGAATACTGAAATAGCTTGTAACTCCTTAAAGAAGCGTTTTAAAAACAAAGTATATTAGGACTTTTTTATTCCTTTTCCTGAACAGATTACACCGTTTAATTTTTTTCACCTAATTTTGAAACACCCTGTATACGAAATTACACAATAAATCCGCGAAAACTGGCTTATTTCTGAATTTTACAAAAAAAAAGTTCTTTATAAAAAAATTATCACCTATCTCAAGTTCATTACTACCAATAGGAATTAATTAAAATATACTGGGCGGTAGAAAAATTAAAATATGTCGAATTAAGTTAAGATTAAGTGACAGTTATTTTGGGGATGAATTAAAAAATATCCTTAATAAGAATTGTTGCAAGCATATATAGAAGTACAAATTTAAAATTTGAATTCGATGTAGTAATTTTTGCTATCCGCATATACAGGGTGTTACAAAAATAAGCGCTATAAAAGCAAAATTCGGTTGATTTTTGTTAGTTTTCAATAAAAAAGGAATTAGTTAAAATATACAGGACGATAGAAAAATTCAAATATATTATTAATTTAAGACGAAGCACCAGTTACTTGGGGGTTGAATCAAAAAATATCCTTAATAGGAATTGTTACTAGCATTTATAGGAGTATAAATGCAAAATTTGAATTCGATGTGGTAATTTTTACTATCCGCATATACAGGGTGTTACAAAAATAAGCGCTATAAAAGCAAAATTTGGTTGATTTTTGTTTTCAATAGAAATTAGTTAAAAAATACAGGACGATAGAAAAATTAAAATATATTATTAATTTAAGGGGAAGCACCAGTTACTTGGGAGGTGAATCAAAAAATATCCTTAATAGGAATTCTTACTAGCATCCATGGGAGCACAAATACAAAATTTGAATTCGATGTGGTAATTTTTACTATCCGCATATACAGGGTGTTACAAAAATAAGTGCTATAAAAGCAAAATTCGGTTGATGAATTATTTTTGCTTGTTTTGGATAAAAACAAAAAATGCAAGCAAAATCTGCTATCTTTGTAATAGACAAGGTGCTTTAATAGATAACCTACCTCAGCCCGTTCGCGTTTCTTCTTAAACAGTCCCAAATCCTTCTCGTCAGTTTCCTGATCGTCCGTCTTGTCCTGCGCCCGTTTCCTGCTCTTCGAGGGCGTTTCCGGTTTCTCGTTTTTGCCCTTCTTCTTTCCGGGGGTGTTCGGGCCGGCGGCCGACTTATCCAGGGGACTGCCCGCCTTGGAGGGCGTCTTGGGCTCGGGGTTTCGGTTCCCCGCTTGGGGCGCGCCCGATTCGTGTTCTGCTCCTTGGCGGCCTTGTTCCTGGTCCTCATGCGCTGCGGACTGGCGTCGGGACTCTCAGCTACCGGTCTGAAGAGGTAAGACGGCTCCTTGTTGTCTTTGTCCTTGTCTTTCGCATCTTTATCCTTGCCCTCTTTCACCGATTCTTTCGGCGTAGATTCCTTTGTGCCGTTGGTGGTGGTGTTGACGGCGCCACCGGCGGCCCCTGGCGTCAGGGGAGGTAACTCGTTGGTCTTCTTTAGATGCGCCCGACAATCCCAGCAGTACAACTGTCTGTCCTTACCTGCGGTTTGCCAGTCGCGTGAATCTGCGAGAGATAGGAGATGGCGATAAATAAATTGGAGGTTTTCAGTCCTCAAACTGTCAAATAGACAAATAAATAAATAGATAAATTGGGGGCTGCGAAATCTCAAAGTGTCAAACAGATAAATTGGAGGCTTTGCATTCCCAAATGTCGTGATAAAACATGTTAATAATCAAATAGGTAAATAGATAATTTGGAGGCTTTCAGCCCCCAAAAATCTTAAATTAGTGACGGACGTATAATGTACATAAGGTACATTACATTGCTGTTTCCATGCTAATAAAAATGTAAAAGTACTTTTCAATGTTGTTGATATAAATACATAAATAATTTGCAAATAAATTGGGGGTTTTCAGTTCTCAAAGTGTCAAATAGACAAATAAATAAATAGATAAATTGGGGGCTTCGAAATCTCAAAGCGTCAAACAGATAAATTGGAGGCTTTGCATTCCCACATGTCGTGATAAAACATATTAATAATCAAATAGGTAAATTAGGATAATTTGGAGGCTTTCAGCCCCCAAAAATCTTAATTAGTGACGGACGTATAATTTACATAAGGTACATTACATTGCTGTTTACATGCTAATAAAAATGTAAAAGTACTTTTCAATTTTGTTAATATAAATACATAAATAATTTGTAAATAAATTGGGGGTTTTCAGCCATCAAAGTGTCAAACAGATAAATAAATCGGAGGCCTGAACTCCCAAGTGTTGTAATAAAATAAGTTAAAATGTAAATAGGTAATAGAGAATCTGGAGGCTCTTAGCCCCAAATGTCATAATTAGTGATGAACGCATAATTTACTTAAGGTATATTACACTGCTGTTTACATGCGAATAAAAAACATAAAAATACTTAACTTTGATGAGAATGTAAGTACATAAATAATTTGTAAATAAATTGGGGGCGTTTTTTCAATCCTCAACGTGTCAAATAGACGAATAAATAAATAGATAAATTGGGGCTTCGGGTTTTCAAAGTGTCAAGCAAATAAATAAATCGGTGGCTTTAGACTCCCAAGTGTTGTAAGAAAATAAGATAATATATAAATAGGTAATAGATAATCTGGAGGCTCTTAGCCCCAAATGTTATAATTAGTGGTGGACGCATAATTTACTTAAGGTATATTACATTGCTGTTTACATGCTAATAAAAAAACATTAAAATACTTAATTTTTAGAATGTAAGTACATAAATAATTTGTAAATAAATTGGGGGTTTTCAGTCCTCAACGTGTCAAATAGATAAATAAATCGGTGGCTTTGGACTCCCAAGCGTCGTAATAAAACAACTCGATAAATAAATACGTAAATAGATAATTTGGAGGTTTTCAGCCCTCAGGTGTCATAAAATTAATGACAGGCGAATAATTACATATGATATGCTAGTAAAACACGTAGAAATACTTCTCAAATTTTGTAATGCAGATAAGTACATAAACAATTTGAACGAGTTTTAATGGAGGTTTTATCAGATCATAGACAAGATAAGAGGTTAACACTGACTATATAAATGTAAAATAAGAAAAAAGAAAAACAAGTAAATTTTACAAAGAAAAATCGTGATTTTGAAAACACAAAATGGAAAGAGAGTCAGTACAATTTTAAACAATTTTGACATAACCTCCAACTTCATAGCTACAACCAACAGTGTGCACAATAGTTGACTGTTGACGTTATTGGCATTATTCAGAGTATGTTATTTATAGATGTGGATCGCCACTAAGTTAGTTAAAAAGCAAGTTAAAAAATAAATTGAGTAAACAGTTAAGTGAGGGTTTTCGGCTCTGAAAAGGTTATAATAAAATACATTAATAAATAAGTAAATAAATTAATTGGAGGTTCGGGGTTCTTAAGCTTGATAATTTAGTAAATAGATAAATTGGGGGTTTTGGGCTTACAAAACATTATAATAAAGTAAATTAATTGATAAATAAATAAGTAAATTGAGGACGTTCGGCTCTTACTGCCATGAAATTAAGTAAATAAATTGGAGGTTCGAGATTCTTAAGGTTGGTAATTAAATAAATAGATAAACAAATAAATTGGGGGTTTTGGGCTCTCACGGCAGTATAAAATTAATTGATAAATAAGTAAATTGGATATGTTGAGCTCCTAAAGTAATTAAATAAATTGGAGGTTCGAGGCTCTTAAGGTTGGTAATTAAGCAACTAGATAAATAGATAAACTGGGGATTTTTGGTTCTCACGGCATTATAATAAAATAAGTAAGTAATTTGGAGACATTGGGCTCTTACTGTATTTAAATTGTGTAAATAGATAAATAGATAAATTGGGGGTTTTGGGCTTACAAAATATTATAATAAAGTAAATTAATTGATAAATAAATAAGTAAATTGAGGGCATGCGACTCTTACTGTCATGAAATTAAGTAAATAAATTGGAGGTTCGAGATTCTTAAGGTTGGTAATTAAATAAATAGATAAACAAATAAATTGGGGGTTTTGGGCTCTCACGGCAGTATAATAAAATTAATTGATAAATAAGTAAATTGGATATGTTGAGCTCCTAAAGTAATTAAATAAATTGGAGGTTCGGGGCTCTTAAGGTTGGTAATTAAGCAACTAGATAAATAGATAAACTGGGGATTTTTGGTTCTCACGGCATTATAATAAAATAAGTAAGTAATTTGGAGACATTGGGCTCTTACTGTATTTAAATTGTGTAAATAGATAAATAGATAAATTGGGGGTTTTGGGCTTACAATATTATAATAAAGTAAATTAATTGATAAATAAAAAGTAAATTAGGGCATGCGACTCTTACTGTCATGAATTAAGTAAATAAATTGGAGGTTTCGAGATTCTTAAGGTTGGTAATTAATAAATAGATAACAAATTAATTGGGGGTTTGGGCTTCACGGCAGTATAATAAAATTAATTGATAAATAAGTAAATTGGATATGTTGAGCTCCTAAAGTAATTAAATAAATTGGAGGTTCGGGGCTCTTAGGTTGGTAATTAAGCAACTAGAATAAATAGATAAACTGGGGATTTTGGTTCTCACGGCATTATAATAAAATAAGTAAGTAATTTGGAGACATTGGGCTCTTACTGTATTTAAATTGTGTAAATAGATAAATTGGGGGTTTTGGGCTTACAAAATATTATAATAAAGTAAATTAATTGATAAATAAATAAGTAAATTGAGGGCATGCGACTCTTACTGTCATGAAATTAAGTAAATAAATTGGAGGTTCGAGATTCTTAAGGTTGGTAATTAAATAAATAGATAAACAAATAAATTGGGGGTTTTGGGCTCTCACGGCAGTATAATAAATTAATCGATAATAAGTAAATTGGATATGTTGAGCTCCTAAAGTAATTAAATAAATTGGAGGTTCGGGGCTCTAAGGTTGGTAATTAAGCAACTAGATAAATAGATAAACTGGGGATTTTTGGTTCTCACGGCATTATAATAAAATAAGTAAGTAATTTGGAGACATTGGGCTCTTACTGTATTTAAATTGTGTAAATAGATAAATAGATAAATTGGGGGTTTTGGGCTTACAAAATATTATAATAAAGTAAATTAATTGATAAATAAATAAGTAAATTGAGGGCATGCGACTCTTACTGTCATGAAATTAAGTAAATAAATTGGAGGTTCGAGATTCTTAAGGTTGGTAATTAAATAAATAGATAACAAATAATTGGGGGTTTTGGGCTCTCACGGCAGTATAATAAAATTAATTGATAAATAAGTAATTGGATATGTTGAGCTCCTAAAGTAATTAAATAAATTGGAGGTTCGGGGCTCTTGAGGTTGGTAATTAAGCAACTAGATAAATAGATAAACTGGGGATTTTTGGTTCTCACGGTATTATAATAAAATAAATAAGTTATTAAATAAATAAGTAATTTGGAGACATTGGGCTCTTACTGTATTTAAATAAGTAAATAGATAAATTGGGGTTTGGGCACTTAAGCATCGTAACTAAAGTAAATAGATAAATAAATTGGAGGTTTTGAGCCTCCAACTCAAACTTACTGGTAGTGAAACAGTGACTGCATCTATACTGAGCGTCTCGACTATCGCTATCATCCTCGGAATTGTCGTCTTCCGTCACAGAGCTGGTCTCCCCTGGTTCTTTGCCTGGTTGCGGTGACGGACGACTGTTTTCCGTTTCCACGGGGGTACGACCTGCGCGATCGACGCAAAAAGAGAACAGAGAAAAACGTAGGCGTTAGTCTATGGTACGGGGTCTGATAGCGAAGCCTACCTGTCGTGGTAGGTGGTGCGTTACCTCCTCTACTGTTTCTAGTATTTCTGATGCGACGCAGCGAGCCGGGCCTCCTCCTGCGGTGTGGCCGATTGTTATTAGCCCCCGGCGTCTTTTTCCAGAGATAATAAAATTCCACTAGTTCAGGCTGGATTAGGGGAAAATCAAAGTGGAAATGATAAATGATGTGTATATTTAAAAATATACAGGGTGTTTTGAAACATCGTTTAAAGATTTTAAGGGCATGTAGTACGATCGAAAATAAGGTTAAAAGTCATAATAAACATATGTTCACAATTCAACCGTTTACAGATAACAGCGAGTGTTCCTATAGTAGTACATGGATATAATATATCCAGTAAACGGTGCTTATCAGCTATTGTTTTATGACAGTTTAATTTGACGTTTCGTGCAATTTGTAGCAATTACAATGGTTGCGTATTCTAATGCTGAAATGAGCGATATAGTTGTTCATGTACGGTCGTGCTAATGGGAATTCTTTACAAGCACGTCGCTTCTATGCTGAAACGTTTCCTGATCGCCAACTGCCTTCGCAGCATGTGATGTTTCAGACGGTGTTTCAACGACTAAGAGAAAACTGGTTTTTTTGAAGAAGCGGTCTTCTGATACTGGACGGCAGAGAATAGCATGTACCCACAGATAGAAGATCGAATTTTGAATGTTATTGATGAAATTCCCAAAACTAGTGTTAGAAGAATTTCGACTCAAGTGGGTGTAAGCAGCAATCTTGTTTGGAGAACTCTCCATGAGCAACTCCTATACCCCTACCATATCCAACGGGTACAAGCCCTTACTGCTCCGGATTATCGAGCGAGAAAGGTTTTCTGTGAGTGGTTTTTGCGAACAGCTGCTGATCGGCCAGATTTCGCTGATAACATCATTTTCACTAATGAAACTGGCTTTACTAAAAATGGAATATTTAATTTGCACAACAAATCACGTTTGGTATGACGAGTCCTCATGGTAACCGTTGAAGCAGGCACCAGCAACGTTTCTTCTAAACATTCTGGTTAGGCATGATAGGGGAACGGTTGTTAGGAGCGATTGTTTGCCACAACGCTTAACAGGTCCTGCATACCTCGAGTTCTTGGAAAATACTTTGGCTGAACTTTTGGAAGATTTACCTGGATATACTTGGTGTATGCAAGATGGAGCTCCACCGCACTTTACGCGTGCTGTTAGGGAACATCTTAACAATGAATTTCCTGGGAGATGGGATAGGGCGAGGAGGTCCCATTGCTTGGCTCCAAGATCTCCCGATCTAAACCCGTTGGACTTTAGTATCTGGGGTTATTTGAAAAGTTTATTGTACGCAACACCGGTAAACGATCTTCCAGAGTTGCGCCAACGAATAGAACACTGTTGCCAGATACGAGAAAAACCCTTGTTTTTTTGAAAGAGTGCGCGGTTCCTTTGAAAGCAAATGTAGTAGATCCTGTGTCGAAATGGAAGGACGTCATTTTGAACATCTTTAGTTATAATCTATTTTATGTTAAAATGCAATAACATCTTAATAAAAACGGCTAAAGCAAACTTAATCTGTAATTGCAATAAAATCGCTGTTATCTTGTAACAGTTACTTTGTGGACATACTGTTTTATTTTGACTTTTAACCTATTTTTCGATCGTACTACATGCCCTTAAAATCTTTAGACGATGTTTCAAAACACCCTGTATATAAATAATGCTATTTTGACTTTTAAGTACGGCCCTGTATGTATGTGTTCTTACTATTTTAGAAAATGTAGTACTTGTAAGTATTCTAGCAGGTTATTCATCCGAAATTATTGTTACTATAAATCATTTTATTCAAAAGTAAGACTATTGTTTTTACCTAAAAAAAGTTAATACTTTTTTTTTATAAAATTCTATCGTATATGAGAAGGAGACAATATTTCAGTGGAGGGGTCGTGCTGATTCTTATTTATACAATTTTATTCGCAACCATGTTAAATATATTAGAAATTAAAATATGTTAAATATGTTTGAAATAGAAATATTATCGTTTTGCAATATTTAATTATACATAATCAGGCCCGCATTAAGCACATGATTTTACTTTAAGGGTTTTTAAAAGATTTTCATATTAGGTTTCGTGTGTTTTGGGGGTAGTTACTGAAAAATAGTTATTTTTTACCCTGTTTAAAATTGTTTAATCAGAAAAATAATTGAAAATTGCGTTTACAAGATGTAATATAGTTCATTTACGGTAATAGAGGAGGTACGTCATTACTTGCAAATTCGGGCCATGCAATACCATGATATTAAAATAACCAACTAACATATAACTTATTCATGGTCAATTAAAGATACTATGTTGGTGCCTACTGCTTTTTAAATTGCATGCTTGTCACATCTTCCCAATGTATTCCCGCCAATTTAGTTATTGCTGTCAACTGTCAAAGGGTTATATTCTGCATTTGCAGTAAAGTGTGGGAATTTGCGTTTATACTTGGTATATATTTATTTAAAATAAGTGGTTATTACAATTAAACCATACCGAAACCATTGTGTAAACAATCGAAGGAGTTAATAGTTTCGTTAATCGTGTATTTCGACGCAGAACGCGGGAACAACGGGCCATTACTCCCGTTAACTTTCGTGCGAGAAGTATGTATAAAATCCATATATATTTTTAATGTCATATTCTTTACAGTATTTCGTTTTTAGAGAGTAACGAGTGTTCTAAACATTCATGTCGCAAACATAAGCAAAATTTCATCCATGAGTAAACAAGGAATTACATCCACTAACCCAAAACGAAAATGCATACGAAATAAATGTTGTAAAAATTTCTTATTCTACACATTGTCAATGTGCTATTGGAAACACAATTTATGACATGTACGAAAACAGTGAGTATATACAAATATTGTTTACAGAAGTGGTTCTTTCACATACATTTTTCAGACTGACATAACACATTAAATATTTTGAACAGTGCTCTTAAAGAAAAGATATTTTCTATGGTTGAAACACATTATTGTGGTAGATATTATTTGTTCTCAAAGAAAAGGAAGTTTGTTAGGAAACGATGGATGAAATACGGCAGATCGGAGGATGCATACAATTGTATAAAGCGATTGAATTAATTAGTCTGGAAATTGACGTACTTGGTGTACAAACATATTGGAAACGAATTCAGAAGTAGTAATCAGAGAGATTGGTTTGGATAGAGAAGAAACTTGCATACTAATCGTTACTGTGAATACTTTAAGCGATAATGGTCCCGATTAAATTTATTGTACTCACTTGTGCTTTTGTTGTTTTTTTCCACTGCTATCATGATTAACATACTTTAAATCCTGATTTTCAAAAAGAATCATCACTAGTATTAACGGTAAATGTTATTTTTAAGAGTTTGTTTATTCACCTGTCAAAAGTGTTTGACAGTTAAATAACCTAATGGTTTGTTTACGTTTTGACGAACAGAAAATTTGCAACATGGTCGTGACGTCATAGCAAACTGGCTCACGTAGTACCTCGTCTGTTATATAGTAAATGAACTATATGTGACCAATTTCTCACTTACTGTATCTCTATGCGGCAACAAGTCTTTTCTGATCCGGAAGAAATTCTTCCCGAATTGACGTAAACCTTTGACAAATCTCTTGGTCTCCTCCTCGCTCCACTTCTTATCGATGCCTTTAGGTACAGGACACTTCACAAGCGCTTGAAGCGCCCTACCAGGGTCGTACCCACTATCGTGCAACTGAAAACTCCAAACGTTAGCCGGACGCGTCATTTATTGCGAGAGAAAAGACGAAAATCCGTCACACTCACAACATCTAGAGCGTTTATGGTGGTGTCGTCCCTCGATGCGGCGTTGGCTCCGTCTTCAGGGCAGCCCCCGTCACACATGCCGGCGAACGCGGCCATAGAGCGCGCTGCCCGCAGGTACATCAACAGGTCCGTGTCCAAGGTCATCGCCGGAATCCATCTTAGTTCCTCTCTGGTCCTGCTGAACTCCGGATCTGGTGTTAATTGTTCTGGCGGCACCGCTGGTCTATACTCTGGCAATCTGGCCTGGATGCGAAAAGAGATCTCGTTTTTACCGACGGTTTTTGGCCGATTCGCCAAGGTTCTAAGGTGTTGATTTTGATTTTTTTTTTTTTTTCGAGGAGGTAAATTCGTTTAAAAGTTGAAGTGTTTATAAGAATATTCGTGCCTTCAATATAAAAATTAAATAATGTTATTCGGATTTATGTTAAATGTGTTAGAAATTGAAATATGTTAAATATGTTTGAAATAGAAATAATATTGATGATCAATCAATCCAGTTGAATGGGGTTGGTTAAAGACGATGATAAAATACAAAATATGTCATTTCCATTCAAATTTAATTTAAAAATAAATTATTATCGCTTTTAGAAATACTATTGTTGTGTAGTTGCTTTGTATATACAGGTCTCTCATCAAACTGGCTCAATAGAATTTTTTTCTGAACTTCTAGTGACAATATGATTTTGAAACTTACAAAGTACTCATGACCGGCTGTGAATTATTAATTTGATTGAATATTTTCAACTTCACAGCACTTTTAATATGCAAATTGTTGATATAAGTTTGTTCTTGAAACGTTAAACAAAAGCCGTTGTTCAACATGCGTAAAACAAGATTTATATGTATATTGTATTGTATTTATTTTTGTTATTTTAAACTGTGTATTCTGAAAGAAATCGGACAACACTTCTCACTGGCTCGGTGTGTTCTGGCACCCTAAGCCAAGGGCCTTCAGGGCCTGTAGTGTCTGTAGTTATTATATTATTCTGAAAGAAATAAAGATGTGTTTTAACATATACAGAGTGTCTCGCAATCAAGTGTCGAAACTTAAAGTAGAGATACCTGACATAATATTGAATAAAATATGTTAATGAATCTTCGTCCGCAAATGATTTGTTTCGCATATACAGGGTAGCTTTGATAAGCTATCTTGGCAAGTATAGGAGATACAGAGTCGCTTAAATGGGGACGAAGTTGCTTATTTTAGGGACTAATTAGAAAGAAAAAGCAAATTCCAAACGCTACCGATGTTTTACTCCTTTTAGCACAGTGGCTTAAGTTTCGAAAATTGAAAAAAAGATCGATTTGTTTTAAAATAACTAACTATAAGTTTGTGTAATCAAATATACGCGTCGACTTTGAAAAACCATGAACAACTTTAAATAAGGCCCTGCATATGTTTTTACGTAGGTATACTAGGTATCTACTGCATCTTTCTACGCTAGATACGGTAGCAAACATATTTTTTTTCTTTATTTTTCACTCAAAATTTGTAAATGACGTGTTTAAATGAGTCATGAAGAATTTCTTTTATCCAGGACCGTATTACCAATTGTTGTGTAAGCAGCGTGAAAAAAATTTAAAAAAAATATTATTGCTAACTTATTTAGGTCACATTAAAAACGTGTGTAACACTCGGTTGATATTAGCATACATATGTTTCACCTTACCAAGGATCATCAGTGCTACTGGTCAACCTAAAGTATAAATAAGATTTCCATCTTAAATACTCATTTAATTATAAATTAGTTAATTAACGCATGTATAGTGGCTTAAAGTCGTCCTACAATTATTGTTATCCTTTATAGATGTATATATTGCAGTTTCAGATCGACAATTTTGCAAATATCTTCACATTAAATATGAGATTTCAATCTTAAATTCTCATTTAATTAATCTTTAACTTATTTACTGCAGAAAAATATAGCAGAAACGTAAAAAAAAAAGATAGTACCGTATTTAAAAAAAAACAAAGTAAGGTTGATCATGGCTTTTCAGAGTGAAACGTTGTACTTATAAATCTGATTACGGAAACTTATAGCTAATTTATTTTATAATAATAATAATAATAATAATAATTATAATAATAATACTTTATTGCCGTGGTTTTCTAAGAAAACATTGACATTGTTAGTAGGAGAAGTCAATTAATAAACAAATATAAAAATACAAAATAAGCAGCTATATAATGAACACTAATGATGTCAAATTGCTATCGAAAATATTCCTCCACAGTGTACATATAATAAAAAATCTTAATACATTTCTTTTTTCATATTTTCAAAACCCGATGTCTTACGTCAAAAAAACAAAAATATCAGTTTTTCAATTATTTTCGTGTATCTTCGGAAGCGTTCGGAAGCCGTTTTTTTTTTTTTAATGTACTCTAAGAAGCGCAACTTTTTTACGTATTTAACCGACTCCGTATCTCTTTTACTTCCCGAGATAGCAATAGTAGCTTTATCGAAATCACCCTGTATATCGGAAGCGAGTCATTTGCGATCAAGATTCATTAAGATATTTTATTGAAAATCATGTCAAATATCTCTACCATAAGTTTCCGCACTTCATTACGGGACACCCTGTATATGTTCCTTTTCCTTTGAATTATATTTGATATGAAATAGAATCAATTTTTAAATTTGTAAAAAGAATTTTTATTTATCTATAAATTTAAATAACTTTTAATCTGTCGCCAATTTTAAATTTTCTTTCTTAAACAAAAAAAAAATTAAAACAAAATTCTCTACAATGTTTTTTTTAATAAATAAAAAATAAATTCCTTTAAAACGACAATAAAAAAAGAAGCACAAAACAAAAGAGGCGATAAACAGGAACAGTTGTTCAAAACACACATAAAACAATAAAAAACAAAAAACAAACGAAAACCGTCTAACAATGAAAATCCTATCAAGCGTGTTCGAGAGAGCGCGCAAAACAACTCCTAAATCCTCGAAAAAGTCGTCCCCTCTCCCTCCCTGAAAACCGCCCCGTCCCCACACCTAACGTCTTTCTGATAAAACCCCTCCCCCTTTTCGGAGGGAGCACAGATTAAGCTCTACTCCACAACTCTCTGACAGTATGTTAAAACACTAATCTGAGAAAATCCGCAAAAAGACAGCCGTATAATGCCGGAAAAAAAGGTGGGGAGAGGTTGATCGTATCGATTCCTGAGAGGTTTTTTTTTTCCCCCGCATCCCCACCCCTTCGCATCTGCACAAAGCCAAACCCCTCGCGGGAAAGATAGATTCTCTCTTTTCCCTTATACTTCGTATAGCTCCGTGGAAATAAGCCCCATAATAACGAGCTGTATAATCCTCTCAAGTGACTCGGAAATTTGATTTACTTTGACGCTCTCTCTGCTTCGATGACGGCGCTATTATTATTATTATTATTTTTATTATTAACGGGAATTGGCACGTATCCAATCTATTTAAGCAGAAAGGGTGGGCGGACGATTTATTTTTATATTTACTTCCCCTAATGCAGCGATGAAATTCGGCTAGCGAAGATCGAGTTATTATAGCGGCGAATTTCGATATACAGGGTGTTTTGGAATGTCAGGCGAATAATTCACCAGCGAATTCTTTGGGTTATTCTGCATGGAAAAGCTCATATGAATGTACCTCGAAAAATCATTCGTAACGGAGTTATCGTGAGTTAAAAACAATATGCGACATATATGTATTATATGGGGGTTATAAATTTAAATAGAAACATGGACATAGTATAATGTTTTAAATCCTCACATGAAATTAAAAAAAGGCAATTAATATTCTTATAAACACTCCAAGATATCATATATACGAGTTGACTAAAAAGTTATTAATAAAAAAATTCAACCACCCCTACATAAACAAAATGTTTTCCAAAAAAAATATTTTTTACTTTATTTTTGTATATATATTTTTTTTTAATTGTATTGTAAGTAGTTAATACTGTATTTATAAAATTCTGGAATTTTTCTAATATTTTAAACATTCTGTATATTTATTATTTTTAACCCTTCCAGAATTTTATATACAATCTGAATGTACATCACCTAAAAAAAAAAATAATAATAACAGTATTAACAACATTTCTGTATTGACATTACTACGTCAAAATTTAAAAAAAAATACAAAACAATTAAGTAACCCTCCTCCAATTAATTCTGTTTTATACAGGCTCTGTAGCAATCAAATGACCAAACTGGCGGTGTCTGATATAATTCTGAACAAAATATCTTAAAAAATATTGGTCCGCAAAATGCCTTATTTTTTATGTACTATTAAAAATAAAAGTCTTGACTTAAGTTCGACATAAATACAGATAGAATCATTGGAGTGTCTTCAGTATTTCAATATTTCTTTCTTTAAATTTGAGTCAAGACTTTTGTCTTCAATTGTACATAATACCTGACTAAAAGTGCAAATTTCAAACATACCCTAAAAAAGCCTTGCCTTAGTTGCTTTGATAAGAACACTATTGTTGATGTGAACTCCTCAAACAAAATATATGTATATAATTAAAGATTTTCTACTACTAAATTGCATTAAATTTATTCTCTAAAAGAACAATTCAACTTATGTAATATGTACAGTCAAATTCAAAACTCATGTTTTCCTAAAATATTATTTCTTTCCATTTTATGAATATAATGTTTCTCTGTGTTTGCTTAAAATGTGGCCCTCATTTCGTAGAGGCTGCCTCAGATATGTTTACATTTACACTAGATATATCATTCGCTTACGAAGAAATTTTAGGGAGACATTAATTTTGTATTTCAGTGTACAACTGCCTCGGATTAATTGCAATCTTTTTGTAGTTATACAGTATGACTCTGGATTGGGTTTATAAGAGGAAAAAATCCTGATTTTTTTATTTTAGGACGAAAAGTTAATTCCTCGTGAAAAATGTTGCTTTTAGTTCACCGTGAAAAAAAAAAATTTTGATGGGTGGGAAGGGTGTTAGTAAATTTAATGAAACAGTAAAAATGCCTCGAGAGGGCAGTGCTGTTACTTACTACTTTGAACCAAATGTTTTATAAATAAGAGAGAGTTATTTGTAATTCCAAATTAAACTTAAATATATTGTTTGAAGACAGCATTTAGAGTTTTATTTATGTTTTTATGATGTCAATAAATTTATGAAGATTGAAAACAAAAACTTTAAAGTGCTACGTTTTATGATGTGAAAATTGTAGTAAGATAAAATAACTTGGCTATAAGTTGCCGTAATCATATTTAAAAAAATCGTTTCTGCGCGGGAAACCCAAATAAGCTTAATATTATTTTTTTTAAATACACTCTGTATATACATATATTTTTTGCGTTTTCGCTATAGTTTTCTACACTAAATAAAGTGATATGTTTTTTTTTATTTCTTATTTCTTTTTTCACGGTATTAACAAAATAATTACTAATACGGTCCTGGATAAGAAGAATCTTGTTCTTTTAAACACTTCATTAATTTTTTTTAGCGCATTCCTTCTGTAAAATACACCATACTTTTCCTCCATTTAACCCGCATTCTGTATAGTTCTTGCAACAACAACAACAACAACAACAACCTACCGTATCTTTAAAACGAAACATTTGCGAATCAAAATTCATTAGGATATTTTGCTCGGAATCACGTCAAGTCCTTTACCGTACGTTTGGCCACTTGTCTTCGAGACACCCTGTATACTTGTATACATCTTAAAATTAAGCCTATATATTGCACATATATACAGGGTGTTCCTCTTAACCAACACGTCAAAAATTACACTTCAAATTAAAAATCAATAAAATCTGAAACTACGATAATTCACAACGAAGAATTCGAAACACCCTGTATATTTGAATCGCATCTACGTCCCGCAGTAAGTTAGACAAATAAAACGACGTTCAACTGTCTCCATATTTGACGTGTCATGCTTTTGCAACGAAGACATGCACAATCAATCAACGGATACGAAAAAAAATACCAAAAAGTACGAATTTAGTCACATGCCAATTACGAATAAACTACTACAACGGACAGTAGTGCCAACATGTATGTTTCGATTTAATAATAAAAACACTCTTTTGATTCTATGCGAGACATTCGAGAGAGATCTATTTTTATTTTCGGTGTTGGCACTACTGTGCTAAAAATTCAATTTGCTTTCGGTAAAAAATTTTGAAGAAAGAAATAATTTTTTGTTTGTTTGTTTTGTACAGTTACCGTCTTGTCTCATGTACGTACATAAATATCTTTTACCTGGTTCCCCGAACCAATTCTTATCTCACCCTGTGTGGTAGCCATTATCGATTGTTTATGTCAATGTCAATGTCAAAGAAAAGAAAAAAAATCAAATCTTCCAAAGCTCCCTCTTCTTGTTACAGTGTGATTCTTCGCTGTAAATTTCTCCTTAAGGATCTACATGGAGTCTGTCTGATAGCTTCGATCTATAACAACAAAACAGGGGAGATGTGAGCGGGATTCTTGCGAATATACAGGGCGTTTCACAAATTTGAAACTGGTAAAACGGATGATTATACAGAAAAAACTGTACTGTAAAATAAAAACATGTTTAATTAACTATACGTGGAAATTTACATATAAGTCAGCCGAGATAAATTAAATATTGTTTCATATTAAATGATCCACCCTGTATATATTACATGAAAATAATAATTTCGGGTGATCAATCTGCTCTGTTTAACTTATTAAAACACATTGCATATGATTCTAGTATTTACAACTTTTTTTTGTATTAAATATTAAGTACTACACATAAAAAATAATAACAATCCAATTTTCTGTTTTAAACACGCGCATTAATATAATTAAAACTTAAAAAATTAGTTATATACTTTCCTGATTAGAGTAGGCCATGTTTTTTTTTTTAATCGTTGGTCATAGTGCATGCACGAACTAATCACTTTGTCAGTTTGTATGTCATCAAAATGTGTGCAAAAAAAACTATCAAAAAACAAATATTTATTATATGTTAAAAACAAAATAGTACTAAAGGTGGTGCTGAAAATGTTGCCATTATTTTGAAGATACAGTCGAACTCTACATTTCATGTTCTCAAAACCATTTACAAGGAGTTGTGAGGTTATGTCGGCACAGGAATCTCTAACAACATTGCGAAGCTCTTCGATTGAGTGATATCTGTTCATAAAAATGGTATTCTTTAAATATGGGGAAATAAAATAACCTAAAATTATCAAGTTCGGAGATCTCACAGGAAAAATTAATAATTCTTGTATCGAAAAATTGTTCCAAGAAACTAGATTTGTGTGCCGGTGCATTATCTTGCTGAAAAAATCCTTCTGTTAGTTCGTCATCATGCAGTTCATTGATAAACAACTAATAATTCGTTTCGATATCTTTCAACAGTTATTGTTTGGTTTAAAAAATATAGGTCCAGTGATTCGTCCCTTGAAACTGCTATAGCCAGGCACTTGAGTTTTATGCCGACCTCATTCTCATATTTTGCTTATTTAAATAACCAGAAAGATGGAATCGAGTCTCATCAAAGTAAAAAAAAAACCATTTATTGAGAATGTTGCTCATTTATGTTCTGTAAAAGCTGTTCACAATACTGTGTTCTCGTATCAAAATCTACTTGCGTGAGTTCATGAAGTATTTGAATTTTAAGACCGTATGGCATGTGCCCACTGACAACTAAACTTCTTGGGAAAACTTGATGGAGTTGATTTTTTTAGGTTAGTTATCCAATTAGACGTCAAATATCCTCAACGCAATTTGTTATTGTCCCAATTCCACGAAATTTGCCAATACAAGCATGAAAATGACTTAAAACCTGTCCTTAAATAACTACCAGATTAGGAAAATATTGCCGGAAATCCTGCATGCACTGATTAATGGAATAAACCCATTCTTCATTATCTAATTTTCGACCAATTCTAAAGTAACTTTCGATAATAAACGTCTTGTGTTGTATTTTGTATTTTTAGCATGTTATTATAGAATAATACAATCCAAGCCAGCCGTTTATAACTGATTTATCACTGACAGTTGTCACAATTTTAAGTACAATTTAAAAGTAGCCCAGTGTTGCCAATCTTATTTAAAAAAATAGCCTATTCTAATCAGGAAAGCATTTGAATACCATGGTTTTCGTAAGTATAAAGTAAAACAACACAATCTTACGCAGTCACCTTGAAAAATAATAATGATCTTCAAAAAATAAACGGTAGTAAATAACGAATGATCCATTATTACCAACTTCCAAACTTTAATCTGGCAATTTTGCATTGCAAATAGGATCGTTAACGCTTTACAAAATCGGCCATAAAATTTACTACCGACCAGAAGCAGTAAAAAAAAAAAAAGAATTCACCGTTGCCAACATAGAGCCTATCATAAAAATTAATTGAACGTTCGTTTGGACAATGCGTCACCAAAATTCTATTAATTCCCAATATTTTATATGGCTTTAGAAGAAGAAGACAGAGCTACTAGTAATGGATGTGTATGTATGTGATTTTAAACAAGGAAAATATTAAGTAGCTACTTACAGTCCAACAATAAAATCTGTTTTATGAAGGACACAGTAAATTTTAGGTATTATAAATCCTATCGCTGTATTTATTGTTATTAGTGTGGTAATTATCGACATCAAAACGCTCGTAAATATAAAAGCTATAAACGTGGCAACCTCGAAATCACGTTGCTTTTCTTTCTTTTAGTAATGTAAATGTTTTTTTTCCATTTGTTTGAAAAGTGCTGTTTTACACAAAAAAAAATACTCTCATTTAGGTTTTGCAACTTTTAATTATAATGTAATATTCATATAATATAAACATGCAACATCTTTTCCAATTTTTCTTCTAGATGTGTTGGGCTTTAAAATTATTGTTTGTATCCAAAACATTTAAGGATTATCGAAATTTTATATACGTTTCAGCAATTCATTTTTCTTATAATGCAACTTAAACTGCGTAAAAATTCTAGAAACGCTTTAAAAACTAACATTTTTTTTACCGATGTGCGTTAGCAATAAATTTTTTTTTTGTAAAACTAACTCCAAACGTAATACATTTGCGTAATGTATGTAAATAAAGTTAGTTCATAGTGCATTTCAACAAGTGGAATAGAAATTGTTACAAAAATATTGTCATTTTTAATTTTTGTTTGGGATGATCTCTGGACATCTCTTAACACGTCTGTTGAACAAAATTTGAAATTAAAGATCATCAACGATATCAAAATAAATAAAGCCCACCGCGGGCCGTGCATTTAGCTGGAATGGTTATGAAAGAGCATGGTCATTTTGTATGAATATTGTGTTTTTCACTTTGCAATGCTGTGTCATGAAGTTACTTTATTTACAGAAAAAAAATATACTATACTTTATTTTGACGTAATTTTACGGGAAAAAAAAATTTATTGCTAAATTCAAATCGGTACATCTTTTCTTTTTCTTGTACGTGGACTTACTTTTATAATTATTATCTACGCAAATAAGCTCCTTCTTGTAAAGTTAATCTTGAATCCTTAATAGGAATTTTCTTTATGGCAAAGAGATGATAATAAAGTGACAAACTCAATGTTAAACTATGTCAACTTATCAAAAATGTAACAATTTTTTTTTTTTTTTCAATTTGAAACTCCATAACTAACAGGAAATACCAATAAACTTCGGTCTCACAAATTCTTTAATCTTCAAAAACACAATAATACCATTTGATTTTGATATAGATATTTTCCTTAATTCATTGAACATCAGTATCCCTCAATGAAAATTTACGTTTGAAATTGAGGATCAACACAGTTTACCATTTCTTGATTTATTACTTATGATTAAAGATAATACATTCCACTTTGATATACATAGAAAAGCCACACGCACAAACAATTATATACACAACTTATCTTATACAAGCTATAAACAAAAATACACAACATTCTTTTTCTTAATAACTAGATTATTGAACATACCGCTTTCGGAAGATAATTTTAAAAAAGAATTAGAATATATATATATCATATAGTAGAAATTAAGTGTTACAAGAAAAGTGTGATAGATAAAATTAAAAATAGTTAGAAATAAGAGGTTATTAAGAAATATACCATTGAAAATAGTGGAGAAAAAGTTTTGCAGATTTAACTTTAATAAATATGGGTTAACCAGATATTAAACTTGTGTAAAAAATACAATCTTAGTCCGGTTTTCAAAATTCTAATACTTTAAGGAATAAATTAAAATTTAATATTGAAATTTTGATTTTAAAAAATGTTCTGGGATTTATAAGATCAAATGCGGTGTTTGTAATAAAGTAATATATAGGCCAAACAAGAGGAAATGCGGAGATTAGATTCAAGAGAGCATTTATATCATATTAAGAATCACAATGCCGATAAATCCGCTTTGGCGTATCATTTTGTTAATACAGGACATACTTTTTCAATTGACGATTTAGAATTAATTAAGTCTTCAAATTGTAAGAATCTTAATATGTGGGAAGCTATTTATATGAAAAAAACATATTAATAGCTTGCTCAATACTGATTTAACACCCCTTAATTACAAATATTTAGAATTTATTGAATATAGTAGCCCTGATGATTAATTTTTGTAGCCTAGGATATACTTACTATATTTACGCATTTAGTATTTGACAATACACTTGTATGTACACCTGAAGATGTTAGCTTAGCTCAACGAAATGTACATTGTGTTTTTGAAGATTAAAGAATTTGTGAGACCGAAGTTTATTGGTATTTCTTGTTAGTTATCAGTATATCTCACAGTGCTCGATTTACCTTCTATTTAATTGAAACTCCATATTTGGATGTGCCTAGAAATTTGAAGTATTATGTTTTTAATGGACATTCACATGACTTTATAACCTCTTGTTTACGTACATACGAGAATTTTAGGTATTTTATTTGCAATATTCATATATTATAAAACAGAAATTTTGCACCCCTTAATAAATGGGTATTTCTCAAACCTTTTATTGGAGTTTTGTGTGAATAATGTATTATTTTCAGCATATATTACTATTTTCTTTAATTTTTACATGTAACACATTATATATTCCTATGCTAACCGATTTCAATCCATATTTTTACGTATTTAATTAAGAAAATCCCCAAAAAATTCAATTAGTATGTTATGTGTGTTTATAATCAGTATTTTGGCGTATTAAGTATATACAATTCATCAAATCGCTCTGTATATTATTATAATTTTCAATTTAATATTTGCCATAATGATACACCTAATCAAAATTGCTCGTAAATGTTTATAGAAGCAACAATAAAAGTCTTGACGTCGTAAAAAAATATCTCGTAAAAATGTTGAAACGTCGCAATTGGCTGTGGTTAAATAAAACAAAAAAAAAACACCGAATCAATCAGCGAAAAGTACGCCGGAATATCCACGATTAAATTATTTCCGAATGGTGTAATATAAAATCGTGCGGAATACCAATAACATATTCAAAGCCCAGTTATCTGAAACGTTAGCATAAATTATCAACACCCGAGCAGCATAGATTTCACGGTTATTTATTTTAACATGTCGTTCGGTTTTTGCGCAACGATCCAACACAGACGCTCTAAAGGCAGGGAGAAAGAAAAGAAAGACGAAAGAAAAAAAAAACTACGGCGGTAATAATAAAAATACTTCGCCTCGTTGAAACAACAAACATAAAAGCGGTTTAACGGTTTGGTTTTTCGGCACCGCGTGTAGTTATTGTAAATATTTATCTTCTCGTCCCAGTATTTGTGTGCGCCACGATAATAAATTACTAACATACCCCCACCAGGCACTTAATAATGTGTATACATTAGCAATTAACTTGTCAATCGGTATAATTAAGGGTAATTAGGTTTCGCGGGGATTCGATGCGATTAATTCGCGGGCCGGGAATTCTTGCGGGCGGGCCCGCCGAGTAAAAAATCGAGAGGAAAACGCACTCGATAGGAGGTACTCACCGGATTTTAAAACACAATAGTTGCCTTACATCTTGGAACGGGTGTTAAAGTTAAAAACGATCAGCGTTGAATACGTGGGAGACACAACGGGCACTGTACTCGATGCATGGGGCGCGGGGACACTTCGCGTACGCGTCTTTCGCACTTTTCCACCTTTTTAACCCTCCGAAAATAGCCAAAAACCGACTCAAAATAGGAGTTATTGGATTTATTGATTTAATCCGCCATTTTGCAGTCGTTCTTTCTTCCGTACACCGAATCTTGACACCGCTCCGTCTTGAGCGACATCTAGGAATAATTGCGCTAATTAGTTACAATCAATCCATCTTATTAAAGGAATTAAATTAACATTTAATTTAATTCCTTTATCCTATCATAAATTTTATATTTTAAGTTTTAAATTAAAATTAATCTCAACGTTTTACACGAATAAAAATCAATTCTTTAAATGCAAAAGTACCCTCTATACATAAATATCCGAAGTAGATTTGACAATGTCTTTTTTGTTGTCATGTAAAAAATCCAAACAGGGAAATGTCAAAGTTGTCAAATTTCCTCAGTGTTATTTTTATTTATTTATTACATTTAACCGACGGAAAATATATTAGACCGACGCTCTCTAATTATATAGTACCGAAATGGACGAATTGAAACACAAAATTTTAAGCTTAATCAACAAACAAGTGAGTACCACCCCCTCATATATGCAGGATGTTAAAAATTGAATCAAAATTCCTTTATGCCGCCCGTTTTTGACGATTCAGTCCCCCAAAATACCGTCGATGGGGTTCTCAGATCCCAGCTACCACTTCTCGCAAGTGGAAAACTTGTCCATCAACAGCAAGACAGTGACGGAATCTGATAGGCCGGCCGATCAGGATATCTTGGAGAGCATAGAAGCCGCAGTACTTCTCGATGAGTGATGATTTCGATATATGCAGATTCGAACTTAGTGTATGTATTTTGCAATCTTAATGTTGGAGTGTGATTTTGGTGAATCGGAATAATTTTTTTAAACGATTGAAGCTTATAGCGCACAGAATGATTTTTTTTTACAGTAGGAAATTTCATTAAAAAAAAAAACAAATGTATTTGAATGATTTCGGAATATTTTTTGGTGGCTGTCATGTGTAGTTTGCAAGAATTTGGATAATATTGACAAGGGAAATAGAACATAACCTCAAAAATTTGCTCGTATCGTCAATACATATGAGAAAAAGTGAAATGAGATATATCGTCATGAAGTTGGCTGTAAATAAAGGAAATATTAAGAGAAAAAGGCAATCTCCAATTTTGCAAATATCTTTAATTATATTTTTTAACAAGGAAAACTGTTATAATTACTTCTTCTCAAAAATTCCTTTATATTATTTACAATGTAGAATTAAAATTGAAACAAATACCACGAAGAATGACATAACCTCTCCAAAGCAAGGATAATAGGGATACCAACTAAAATATGAATTAATTCTGATAATTCCCAACAAGATTTCTAAAATTAAATTAAACTATAAATTAAAAAGAAAAATAGTTATTTTTACTCAAAATTCAAGGATGTTCGTTTTAGTTTTGATAAAATTTCTGATGATTAGTTTGAGTTTAGTTTAGATTACAACTTGGAAAAAGAATATTAATATTCAAGAGAAAATCGGAATATTTAAATCTACAAAGATAATAGCAGGAAATTTAAATTTCGATTATACATTGATGTTTTACAAGCTAAAATTTCAATGTATCATTTCAGAAGCTTACAAACATCTTAGAATGCGATCAGATACAACGCGACTTCAAAAACTTAAAGCAGCAACATCAAGTCGTCTCGAAAAAAGTGTCCTCCAATTGATATTAGAGCACCAGAATGCGTGCAATAAGGAGTTTGAGCAAATTTTAGAAATAGTCCAGAAGTTAAAACAGGCTTTCGAGTTGTGTAAAAATGGACGGGAAGACCTTGCTGTGGCCGAGAAACAATTTTCGGATAGCCTAGGTATCCTAGCGAATTATCGTAAGAGAAAATTGGTGCAGAATTTATTAAAAAGTTTAGTGACGATAAAAAATTTGGTAAAAGGATTTTATTTCAGGTATATGGCGTCAAATTGGCTTTCAATGTATTTCTTTTTTTCAGCATCATACCGATGCGAGACTGCACAAGCTTTTAGAGGAGGAAAACTATCCAGGTGCCATAGAATTGTTGTTAGAGTGTAAGATTTCCGCAAATACGTATAGGCATTTTACTTGCGTCGCTGCTTTGACGAATAAATTGCAAGAAACCTGGAATATACTGAGCAACAATTGGACAGGGTATTAGCTCAGGTATTTACAGTTATTAATTACTTTTTTATTGTGGTATAATTTCTTTTTTTTTCTTTTCAATATGGTTCTTGAGAACATTAATGTTTTTCTTTTTTTTTCTCAATCATAATTAATTTGCACCTAGTCCTTGTGAATTTTGTTTTGGCTTTTACTTTGGGTTGAATGAGTTATTTTTTTCTACAAATTTTGTGGATTTGTTTTGTCCTTGTTTTCTTATTTTTCCTTAACCGTGAGTAACTTTACCTCTCTGACTTCATGCTTTTTGCTTCACTTATCGTTAGTCAAGACACGTTTACTTCAAAACTTTCGTCTAAAAATCTGAAGTTGTTAAGATAACCTACCTATTCCTGCTTTCTTTTTCTTGTTTAATTTTCTCTTATTTTTTGCTTTCTTTCCTTCAAAGTCTCCTTTGCAAATTTTGAATATATTGAAACGTTCGCCTACCTATACTTTCTCAATTAAAAATAACAATTCCCCGCTTAATTCTTCTACCATTGTGCCTTTTTGCTTCTCACGAATTGAATCTTCAGGTTTTTAAGTTTTCTTCCATTATTTTGCTTCCAATCTGCATCTATTATTATTTTTTTGCTATATAATAGTGTAGATAACTTGATGGTTCATTAAGTGTAATATTTTTCGCACCGATATTGGACCTCTGCGTAATATATGAATAAACAAAAAAAATTGAGTAAGAATTCATATTTGAGAAATAAGTCCTGCTTGGTCTGAACCTTATTTTTAGTTTACTTTGGATTTTTTAAAATCAAGCAAGCTTTTACGGTTGAGCACAAACTATTTTAGATTCAGGTAAAGTACCTTTTCTGTTAGCAGTATACCAAAGTAAGAAAGTAAAGAAAAATTGTTTAGAATAAAAAATTGTATAGTTATGCAAAATTTCAGAACGATCGGGCTACTTTGATTTTGTCAATTTCGCTTCAGATAAAGTATTTTTATTTTTTTGCTCACAGTACGGCAATTTGTTATGCCGTTATATAAAATTTCAAAAATATCAAGTAATTTTCATTAAGTCCGTGTCGCAAATAACTGATTGACACTATCTAAGAAAAAAATATTTATTAGTTGATATTAAATACAAAGTGATTATTATAATTGGCTTCCTCCACAGTTGTGCTTTATCTTTCTAACTCTGTACTCGTCAAACACTTTTGATATGATCAAAACATTTGATTACATGAATGTGCTGGGTCCATTATTATAACTATTGTGAACTTATTCAAGGGACACACTATATAAATAAATTTAATAATTAAATGGAATACAATGAATAATATATTGGACAACTGAATAATAGTGAACGCATTCAAATTAATAATGTGTAAATTAAATAAAAGTATCATGTTCCGTATTTTCTTCATCAATAATTATTAGGAAGATCTTTAAAATATTAAATATTTTACGTATACATTATTGGGCAAACTTTTGGAGCGTTTTACATAAAAAAAAATTACGAAGTTGTCAGTTGTGGAATACAGTTTTAATTAAATTAGTCAAATGACATACCCTACATAGCCAAATTTAAATTTCCCGCAATTATTCTTAGTTACGTCAACGTTGAAATATAAAATTACCTACTATTTTGTACTACATTGATAGTTGTTTTAATGCCTTTACGTTGAAGTTACTAAAAATTATTGCGGGAAATTTAAATTTGGCTATTAGGGACTTAATCTATATATCTATCGAACTTAGTTAAATATTCCAATCTTATTATATACTAAGTGTATAATGGCCAAAGTTGAATAATCTTGATCAGTTTATTTCAAGCTACAACATCCTAAATTTAGTTAAGACTACAATGTATTAATATTCATTAAAATACCATAAATAAAAATTAACAATTGATCATGTAAATTAATGAATTCATATCAATACATAGCAAATATTCAATTAAATAAATTTTATAATAGTCAACTAATAACTGTAAAACACCAATTGTTTAGTAGTTAAATTCTAATAATATTATACGAAAACGAATGCCTCTATTGCAAACATACAAGTATTTTAAACATACTGGACTAAATAAAGAAGTGACAAAAAAGAACTAAAGTGCCTAAAGTAAATATACAATAGAATAATACAAATAAACTTGAAAAATATTAGTTTGCAAATTAATATACTTGGTATCTCTCCATAAGAATGAACTAGTAATAACTAGATTTTTCTGTATCCTACCTTCTCTCGTTGTTTCTTTGTTCTTTTTTTTTATGGCCTCATCAGGAATAAAGTTAAAAAGCGTTGGGCCTAATACACCACCCTGTCGCATCCCATTAGTTTAAATGTTAAAAAGGTAATAAAAAAAGAAAAATTGATAAAAAAGAAAAAAAGTTAAATGAACTACAAAAGTTAAAAAAAAGAAAAAAAATTAGGAAGAAATTAAACAAATATATATTAGAAAAAAAAATTAAAAAACGTAAAATAGAGTACGAAGTTGGAAAAAAAAGACTTCAAAAAGATTTGGAAAGAAATTTAAAATGTTAAAAAGGTAAAATGGAAAAAACTAGACACCGCTAAAGAAGTAAAAGAGATTTCAAAAATAAAAATTCCGTAAACGAAAAAAATTCGGGTAAAGGTGTATGTAAATTAACAAATGTTAGAAAATTTTCTTGATTTTGTTGATTTTCCAATAGAAAAAAAAACGTCTAAAAATAAATGAAAAGTTTAGAAAAAGAAAACTTAAAATAAATTAGGAAGTCTTTTGATTTCATAGATTTTCCAATAAATAAAAATAAACAAAAATAAATAAAAACTTTGTAAAAAAATAAAATAATCGAAAAAGTTATAAAAATTGGAAAAAAATAAACAAATGGAAAAGAATTAAAAAGTTTGAAAAAATAAAGAATTGTATTAGAAGAAATCAAAACTGTAAAAAGGGTTGGAGAGAAATTTAACATGATAAAAAAAAAGGTAAATTGTTGTAAAAACCAATTGTTTAGTAGTTAAATTCTGAATATTGTATAAAAGCGAATGCCTCTATTGCAAACATACAAGTATTCTAAACATACTGGACCAAATAAGGAAGTTACAAAAAAGAACTAGTGCCTAAAGTAAATATATAATAGAATTATACAAATAAACTTGAAAAATATTAGTTTGCAACTTAATATACTTGGTATCTCTCCATAAGAATGAACTAGTAATAAGTAGATTTTTCTGTATCCTACCTCCTCTCGTCATTTCTTTGTTCTTTTTTTTATCGCCTCATCCGGAATAAAGTGAAAAAGCGTTGGACCTAACACACCACCCTGCCGAAGCCTATTAGTTAGTTATAGATTCTTCAAATTATATATTTTCAATTGTAACATGCCAAGGATGTGCAATGTTTTCCTTTTTCATAGTTCTCACTGCATTTTAATGACAGTTTTTAACTTTCTTTACCCCAATATTATTTTGAGATATTTTAAGCTACAAGATCTACAAATTTTACGTCAATTCTAATCACCTCAATTGCAAATCCTTTCTCCGTTGTTCCAGAGCTTCTACAACTTCTTTCAAATTCCATTCCTGTTTTTTAGTCATAAGTTCGTATTTTATCCTTTGTTTATAGTTTTTTTATTTTCTTATTTGTTCTTTAGCCTCATGTAGAACCGTTTTTATTTACTAGCATTTCCAACTTCTCATTTTAACACTAGTTTTATCTAAAAAAATTTTTTTGAACACCTATTGGCGTTCTATTGCTTTAACTTTTTGAATATTTGATTCTTACCACCCTTAAAGTTAAATAGGGAAAGTGGGTGTTGTGGCCACTCATTCAAAAGGTCTTTTAATTCTCTTTAGCGGCGACTGGTGCTCACGTTTTGCAAGGGCCATTGCAATGATCTAATTTCTCCGTTTAAGTTCGTAAAATGTTCGTATTTCGGACGATAACACACGAACTTCAATCATTATATTAGGCTGCCTATAACGTATGCACCAGCTGCCACTGTTTCAACTTTTTCTCCAGTTCTTCCACCTTTATTCTCATCACTTTAATACCATCCCAATTTTAGATATGCTATTACTTCGATAGCGTCAAATACGGCAAGCTGCAATTGGCTTATAAGTTACTGGGTAAGACTCAAATAGCCGTCGATCACTTACACATGCATTACATCAGCGCCATCTATAATACGGCTTTGAATATCGTCCACATGTACGTCTCGACTTCGGAAATCATGGATTCAACAGATAATACAAAGAAGATCTATAAGAATATGTGTTTGGTATTAAAACTATTTCCAATTTAATGAGTTTTTCTTAGCTAGATACCTATTTTTAGAGTGTAGGACAGGAATCTTTCATTCCGTGCTTGATCGACTTGTGTAAAGCTCTCTTTAAGATCGTCTTAAGCTATCACCAACTCGTGAAGTGGCACAATCGTCAAGAATCAAGAAGAACCGAATAAAACCCCAGTTGATATCGAAGATAACTTCAATCGACAATACATCAAACAGAAATTAGACCATAACTTGGTGAAGATTTGGCAGGACGTGCAAAGTAAAGTGTCGAATTTGCTGTTAAACAGCGATCTAGCCATGTATAAATTCGATCAATTCGTACAAGTTCTAGGAATAGTTCATAGGTGATTTGAAATGCTTTGGAAGCACTTATTATTCCTTTAATAATTAATTAAAAACAGGTTGATCAATGTGGGCGAAGAATTCTGCGGCAGTAAATCGCAAGAATTGCAGGAATCGATCAAGAAACAGAGCGATAATTATTTCAAGAATTATCACGCGCAGCGTCTGGACGAGTTGAAGATCTTCTTGGAGAATGAGAGTTGGGAGATCTGCCCAGTCAAGCCGACGTTCGAGATAACGCAATTGCAGGTTCGTCTGCTGGTTTTTTTTTTCTTTTTGGCGATCCGAATGATTCGTTTTTGATGATTTTTGTTGATAGGAGTTTCGTTCGTTGAGGTCGGTGCTTAAGAATTTCAAGAATCGGCAGAAATACAGTACGAATATACAGAATATACCGTATTCCAACTCTCCCGATTGTAATTCGTCTAATCATTCGCAAGATGGTAGCAGTATAACAGGTGAGAAAATGTTTTTTTTTTATCGTATGTCCTTTAATTGAACGATAGATGGCGCTATAACGTACCCATTCTAAATATCTAGTGATTTTTTTGTTTATATCGGTTATGTCCCCTTAAGTATGTAAAGATTTTGTTAATGATTTTGCAATGAAGTATATACAGAGCATCTTAGAGCTAAATGGCCAAAGAAAAAGAACTGTTAAAAAATGGTTTTTTAAGTATATAAAAATGTTAAAAAAGAAAAAATGAAACAAAATAAAATGCCGAAAAAAAACTTTAAAAGGTTAAGAAATGAAAAATGTTAAAAAGGTAATAAAAGAAAAAAAATGAAAAAATAAAAATTTTATAAAAAAATGAAAAACAAAAAATTTTGAACAATGAAAAAGCGTTATGTTTGATTCGTAAAATTATCTTGGTTTTCTGATTTTCCAATAAGAAACAAATAAAAACGTCTAGAAATAGGTAGAAAGTTTGGAAAAACATAAAAAAAGGTAAAAAATATTAAACTGTTAAGGTTTAATAAAAATAAAACAAAAGAAACAAGTAGGAAAAAACGGAAATGAAAAAAATTGATGAAAAAAATTAAACAAATATATGACAAAAAAAGTTAAAAAAATGTAAAAAAGAGTACAATGTTGGAAAAAAAACTTCTAAAAGATTTGGAAAGAAATTTAAAACGTTAGAAAGGCAACAAAAATGAAAAAAAAAACTAGACTGCTAATAAAATAGAAACAGAGTCGGAGCTTTCAAAATAAAATTCCGTAAAGAGTAAAGAATTTCAGGTAAAGGTGTGTGTAAATTAACAATCTTTTTTCCTTGATTTTGTTGATTTAGAAAAAAATAAACGTCTAAAAATAAATAAAAAGTTTAGAAAAACAAAACTGTTAAAAAAATTAGAAATTCTATTGATTTTATAGATTTTCCAATAAAAAAATAAACAAAAATAAATAAAAAGGTTGTAAAAAAATAAAATATTCGAAAAAGTTATAAAAATCGTAAAAAAAGTAAACAAATGCGAAAAAAGTAAACAAATGGAAAAGAATTTAAAAGTTTGAAAAAAAACGGTTAAAAATAAAAAAAATATATATTTATTAGAAAAAAATAGAAAAAATCAAAACTGTAAAATGGTTTGGAAAGAAATTTAAAATGATAAAAAGGTAAATTGTTGAAAAAAAAAATAATAAAAAACAAGAAATATAAAAAATGAAAAAATCGGAAAAAATCAAAGCTAAAAAATAAAACAAAAAGTTTCGAAAGTAAAAATTGCTTAAAAGAAGTGACCAAACTGTGGCTAAACGTATATACATGTGTATAAATAATTAACAATCTTAGAATTTTTTTTAGCATTCTAATTGGTTAGTAATATTTTCTTGATTTTGTTGATTTTCCAATAAAGAAATAAATAAAAACAGATAAAAACATTGTAGAAAAATAAAGAAATGCGAAAATGATAAACAAATGGAAAAGAATTAAAAGGTTTGAAAAAAACTGTTGAAAAATTAAAAAAATATATATTAGAAAAAAATAGAAAAAATGAAAACTTTAAAAAGGTGTGGAAAGAAATTTAAAATGGTAAAAAGGTAACAAAAGAGAAAAGTAATTAAAAAAAATAAATAAAATTGTTGAAAAAATTTAAAACAGGAAATATAAGAAAGGAAAAAAAATCGGAAAAATCAAACACAGTTAAAAGATAAAACAAAGTTTCCAAAATAAAAATTCCGTAAAAGGAGTGGCCAAATTTCGGATAAAGGTATGTGTATAAATAATTAATAATCCTAGGAAATTTTCTTGTTTCTGTTGATTTTCCAATAAAAAAAAACAAATAGAAACGTCTAAAAATAGATTAAAAAAAAATAGAAAAGGGGACTGTTAAAAAATTGAAAAAAAAATTGCAAAAAAAGAGATTTTTTAAGGGTATGGAAAAAATGTAAAATCTTAAGAAGGTAATAAAAGAAGAAGAAAATTAAAAATAAAAATTATCAAAAATTAAAAAAAAAGATATAAAAGTTAAAAAAACGGTGAAATTTTAATATGGTTAAAAGGTTAAAAAAGCTAAACAATAAAAATTCCTTTAAAAAAGTAGATTTCAAGTAAAGGTATATTATATATGTCTAAATAATTAACACTCTTAGGAAATTCTTGGTTTTAATGTATTTTAATGAAAAAAAAAACCAAAAATAAAAAAATAAAGTATTTGAAAAAGTGAAAAAAAAGGAAAACAAACAAATGGTAAAAATGGTCTTTTTAAAAATCAAAACATTTTAAAACAAATTATTCTTTTTTAATTTGATGTGAATGAAATTTATTTAAAATATCAAGACGCACTCTGATTTTCAAAGTGAAAAATAACTCTTGACTGCCTAAAGAAGCATTTTCCTACGATATCAATAATAGAAGAAGCAAATCTTCTTTTATTTGTTTTTATTATCGATATCATACCTAAGTGGACATCATTGTATACCGATTGCGACAATTTTTATTTCCAAAAGGAAATTATTTCATCCGATACCTCGAACACGGTACGCCTTTCGATTCCGCTTTGGACGAAACCATAATCGAAGAAGACATCTTGGCCAACCTCGGCGACGAGGGTTCCTGCTACTTCTCGGAAGATAGCGAAGAAGAGAACGAAGAATTGAAAAAAGACTTCGTCGACGAATTTGTGGACGAGGCCAAAATGTAAGAACTTTTTCCAAATATATATTTAAAAGATAGAAATAAAAAAAAAATATATATATATATTTATTTCTCTCTTTATTTTTTTTTTTTTAAAATAAAAATAAAAAATTTAAAACTATATTTTTTTTTTATATTTAAAAAAATATATTGAGAGAGTGAGAAAGGACCAAGAAAAGAGTTGTTTTTCATTTATTTTATATTCTCAATTATTAATTGATTAAGGGAAAATCTTTTTTTTATATTTATTTCTCTCTTTAATATTTTTATTTTAAAATAAATATAAAAAAATTAAAAACAACATATTTTTTTAAATAAAAAAAAATAAAGAGAGTGAGGAACGACCAAGAAACCAGTTGTTTTTTATTTATTTATTGTTCAATTATTAATTGATTAAGGGAAATAATTTTTTTTTATATTTATTTCTCTCTTTATTTTTTTTATTTTAAAATAAATATAAAAAAATAAAACAACATATTTTTTAAATAAAAAAAAATAAAGAGAGTGAGAAACGACCAAGAAACCAGTTGTTTTTTATTTATTTATTGTTCAATTATTAATTGATTAAGGGAAAATCTTTTTTTTTTAAATACATTATACTTTGGATGATATAATAAATATACTTCCTAATAATCTCAACTATTGCCTGTTCGAAACTTTACATCACTTCTTACAAACACATCGTAATTTAGACTAACATCGAATTCCAGGCCCATACAAAGCGAAAAAAGAGAAAAACAGAGCATCAAGGCACCTATTCTAACGAATACCACCTTAACAGTACTTCGACAGATCGGGAAATACTTACAGATGTCCAGATTGCTTCGGCCGATCGCTTTGGAAATCCTTTTGTGCATGAATCAACTGTTCGATTACTATTTGTTCGCAGTTCATGAATTTTTCTCCAGCGATCTGGTATGTCGTTCGTTATTTTATCGAACGGGATAATTAATTGCACCTATAATATTTCCAGACCGTTTCGAGCAATAATTTGTATACGCCCAAGTTGAACGCTGTCTTAAAACGGATATCGGATAATTTGATAAGGGATAGTGCTGGTGGCGATGAGAATTTTAAAGATAAAGTACTTAAACCGATACTTTCTGAGATCGTCGACCTTGAAAAGGCCGGAGCATCTACATGGATTAGCTGAGAGGACGGTTGCTGTCGAGAGTTTGGTTTTCTTGTCGAAACAATATGAATTTCTTCAGGAATATATGGAATATTTGGTCTCCCCGCAGAATAAGATTATATTACAGCAATTCTTCAATCAGGTGAGTTGTAAAACATTTAATTACATATTTTTTCTTGTTAATAAATGTTATTACATATAATTAATCTTAATTAAATTTATATTTAATTCGAAATTAAATTCAACTTTTACTAGTCAATCAAGATTAAGGGGCGGACACATCCCCTCTATTTTCGTAACACGAACTATAATCACTCTATGCAACTCTCTGTCGAATATATTGAACATGAGATGGCGCTACTAGTACCATTCGCTTACTATTGTTGGGAAAAGTTTTAAGTGACAATTTAGAAAGTGATGGGTAGTTCTGAAAAGAGATGGTGCTTGTTTCGACCATAAACATCAGGTAAACATACTCTTGAGAAATTCCTTGAATTATGATTTATGATTATACGTTTGGGGCGCTTGCCTAATACATCGCGGCGTGCGTATTCACTTTCTCTTATGCATTTGAATTGAAATACCGGGATACTAGTGATTTTATTGTTATTATTATACTAGTTACAGTTGAACGGACTTTCGTGGTATCGAATATTTTGGTGCACAAAATGTTTATGTTTTATAAATAAACGAAATTTGTTTTTATTCAGATTATTTATCTTTTTAATTTTGTATACTGTTTATTAGATAACTAGTTCGTGTATATTTCTGTGTGGTGTGTATAGTTATTGCGAAAGACATTAGATTGTTTCAGCGTAGCATACAGTTTTGCTTTTATTTGCTCTAAAGTGTGCAAAAATAACTTCTTACAATGATTAAAAAGTGATCAAAGACTGCAATACATTGTGCTGTGGAAACATGCTTTAATAATTCTAAAAAAACAAGATGTAGTTTTGTTTTCTTTCTGATAAATAAAATGTGGTAAATTCTCTACATATGTTTTCTATATCAAATATATTCATTTTCCATTTTGTATTATAGTGCTCTTACAGTGGACAGAGAAATCTAAAACAGTAGGATATTTATATAGACAAATTTATGGAAAACTGCTTGAATACTCTGACAATACATTCCGAAGACTTGCAATTTAAACGCTTTAATAGATTATTAAAAAACAAATGTGACAAGGCCAATATATTTTAACAATGAATGTTTTTTCATGATTTTTTTGTACCAACAAGTATTACATATCAATTAGGATATTGGAAACCTAAAAAGATTTGAACGGAGAATTTTGTTAGAAGTAGTAAAATGGTATAATTAAACAAATTAAATTATTAAAGCAGTGAATAAAACTTTTTTCTTGTTTTATTTATAATACATTATGCAGTTAACTTCTATGTCTCTGTAAAAACTTATAAAGCTATTTGCTTATAACTTCCACTACTAGTCATGATTCTTTTAAATATTTCAACGTCAAAGCAAACATCACATTAATAAAATAATATCTATTATGTTATACATATAATATAATACTTAAGATTATTTATTTCCCTATCGCTAGAAGATGCCCCTAAGTTCACTTTGTATTTGTAGGTCACGAAAGCGTGTCTACAAAACATCAGAGGTGCCAACAATTATATCCTTACTGTTACACTGTGAAATACAGATTTTACTCTTTCAGATTCAAGACGAAATAGTAGGATTTTTAAAATAAACTTTTTTACATAATATTGTTTTCTTCCACTGCAAAATTACAAAAAAATAAAATAGAACCCCGCAATTTTTTTGCAATAAAGCTCCCAATTTCTATTTTAATTGAATAATATATTACACTGTCATTCCTTTAATTTCTAATATCCTTTGCATAGTTTATAAGAAGAAATGAACAAGCTACTACAATAGAATACATTCCGTCAGAGAATTGTAGTACAGAAACATATAAAAGCATAAAGTATTTCTAATTAAAAGCATACTTTTTGGTGTGCCATCTATGTCACGAATGCCAAACTAAAATAATATCTGTTGTAGCAGATATCTGTAAACTTCTCTTCTATGTATCCCAGTTTTGTTTTTCAAGATGTTTATCATAATTAGATTGTTTAATTAGCTACTCTTATGTTTATTTTATTTCTACAACAATTCCCGAGGCAAGCCATGCAATTTTATCTACATTTACAGCTCCACATTTAAATTTTTTGTTAATTTTCTACATCGCCTATTCATGCGTGTTTCACTTTCTGTTTTTAAACAATATATTTTAAGTATGCAATGGAAGATGTATCGTTTCGCTCCGCATATTCATGGAGAGTGTGTAAATGCCCTTGTTTTCCAGAAAAACCGCCTATGTTGCGAAAATAACTTGAACAAAGTAACCTATGTTATATACTGCCATTATGTTGGCGCGAAAGAGGTTTGTAAACGCCCCCTTAATCACAAATGTTGCAAACTGCTTACAATAGCTTTGTTTGTTTGTATGCTTGGAGCAGTATCTACTGACGTCATCAGAGTAACTTGAGAGCGTCTCAGAGTTGGATTTAAAGATGGTACAAACAGACGCGCTCGAATGCAATATAAACTTAATTTTATTATTTACTATTGTCAGATTGTCACAGCTATTATGAATAGGAAAAGTAAAAATAATTTTTCAAATTAATAAATCTAGACTACAATAAAAATGCATCATATACTAGTATTTATGTACCTACCAAGTGAAGTTTTTAAAATATAATGATCGTTCTTTACATCAATCACATTGGTATCATTATATTATCTATTTCGTGCATATTTGATGCAGTTATAAATCGGATTACATTTACAAACGACAGTTTACAACACGGTGTTAGCGCGATTAGGTTATGTTGCACAAATTGCTCGTAATAGCTCGGACGTCGGATCGCGAGCAGAAAGAGGAACCTCTTTGTGATCTGAATTTGCTTGCTCTAAACAAACAAACACGCACAAATCATGCTCTAAAATACAAACAAACGCGTAAAATTCCTTGGATCTGCTCAGATCAGACAAACAAACAAACCTAATACGAGATCACCTTACCACAGTATAGTGTAATATCCAGTAGTGTCAAGAAAGGGAATATTTGTACCTGTTTTTGAAAGCTGCGCGCGGTGCTCAATAATGGAATGCGCCGTAAATCGCTGCGGCAATATGGCGTTATTTGTATTTGTGCTGGAGTTTAACATATTTCTATAATTTAAATTTTTATTATATTTATTGATATTAAGGCAGTTACAATTGCTGTTTGTTGTATGGAGATACAGCTCTAACTGTAACCTGTTCCATATCTGATTTACCTTCATTGGAAATTGTTAGGGTAAGTAAATCAGTCATTAAAACAATTTAATATCTTAAGAATTACTTTTTGTTGTAGTGTTTCTTAGGCTTGCCGTTTCTTATTGCTACGTCTGTGTCTGGTTGCACTAAAAATTCTCCTGTTTCCAGTGCCCGACTCTTTTTATAGTAAGTGAATTCTCTACAAGCACTGCGATAACCTCATTTCTAACATAAGATTTTGTTCTAGCCTGGTTTTTTGTGTTACGTCTGCATTTGATTTGTGATAATAAAACTTCTATTTGCCCACCGACTCTTTACAGTGACTGGATTCTGTAAAATTGCTGCGATAACCTCATTTTGTAACATTATGTTTTGTTGCAGCACGGATTTTATTGTACATCTGTGTTTGATTCGTTGACACTTGTAAATAAATATTTATTATTATTTATTTAGTGTATTTTTATAATTTACTGTTAATAATAATAATTTATTTTGCGACAGGTAAAACCCAATTACAGGAAAAATGCAATGCGCACATCTGCAATACATATTACACATGAGTAAATTATATAAAATAATTACAATAAATTCTTACGAGTGAGACTAATGTAAATTATATGCAAACTCTGTAATGTAATTTAAACTATCGTTATGAATGTCACAAGCATCAGAGATTCTAGATTCTATCGAAATACTTGCACATTAAAGAAATAGGGGATGTACGCAGAACATTGGTCCGATGTGAAACACAGTAGAAGATTACATAGGAACAAGTGTGTATGCTTGCAAAATAAAAATTTAACCAAGCTAACAATTCTTACATATAAAGTATTGAAATGGAAGTTGATTAAAAGAACAACATTTATCCTCAACTACTCAAAAGTAACCCTAAAAAAAATAGTTATTATTTTTCTAAATGTATATTAATCAGTACCTACTATATTTTTATAATGTGTTCTCGGTTATTTTTAAATAGTTGCATATGTTCCAGAAAAAAAATTGTTGATTCTGAATTTTACATGGATTTTTTTTTTAAATGCGACATTCTAATTGCATCCGGTTTATTTATGTACTATTATTTTTAATTGTTCTTATATTTTCTCATTTAAATTTAGACTTAAATGCCGCCATGATTTATCGAAGAAATGCACACTAATCGACAGCGCTCGGCCCGAGTCGTAAGTAAAAAATGCCGCTCTCATGCGCGTGGTGCTTTGCGCGAGAAAAACTTAGACTCACAAACTTCAAAGGTGCCGACAGCTCTTGACACTACTGCTTATACTATACTGTGACCTTACTTTTGAGGCACTCCGTAGTTAAAAATATTTTTAGGTTATGTAACTTTGAATTTTATCAAACTTTCACAGGAAGGATGCAATCAAAGAACTTTACTGGAGCAATGTATAGAGTAAATCTTTTCAATTCCTACATCATCGTAACAAATATACAAATTTTCTCTGCATTTCTAATTATTTCCTTATAATCGTTTTAATCTTAACAATAATTAAAATCAGCATAATTTGAATCCCGTCAAAATATAACCACCGCTACTCATCGTAACCTCGGGATGTGTCCGTTCCGGCAGCACTTGATATTCCCTAAGGAAATTATTGGAAAGTCTAAGCGACACAAAGTTCAAACTCTTCTTCAAGTAAACGTATAATTCCTCCAGCGGTTCGCGCATCAAATGGAACACCACGAATGTCCGCGAGCCGTTTAAAAACTGAACTAATTCCTTAAATATATTCACAGGGTGCTCCTTGCAAGTTATCAGCAATCCGTCGACTTTATTTTCCAATATCCTACAAGCTTTTTCATTGTCGTATTGCCAGCAGGGTTTCTTCGGGAGAATTCCGGAATCGTCGACTTCTAATTTCCGTTTCACACCTATTTCTAACGATCCTTCTTCAGTTTTCACATTTTCCTCAGGATTTTCACTCTTATCCGCACAAAAATTGTCCTTTTTTCGGTAAAAACACCGCAGCACCGAATAGATATTCACATTGACACACCGTTCCAACTGTTCTTGCGGGAATTGCATCGCCAATACCGCATTCTTCTGACATTCATTCCCCGGGTGCATGTGCACGAGAATCCCATCCGTGTTAGGCCCAATCGCGTTTAAAACAGCCGCCGTTACTAATCCTGACGTTCCACTATCGTATAATAAAAAATTACCGCCACTTTGCACATTTCCGTAAGTCAAAATTTGCGATAAATCGTCCACACGTAATCCTAATATCTTCGGAGCATCTTGCCGATGGAACATCTGCACTAACAACCTGATGGTGGGCTTGCGGAATTGAATATATTCAAAATACTTCTTCTCTTTCTTTTTCATATATTTCTCTTGACTGTATTCCGTTTTCTCTGCGAAAGTCTTAGAGCTATTGATTAATTTCCCAACGATATCGGCCGAACTCAAAGATTCGTCTTTCAATTTCGTTATTTCTTCTTTCGTCATCGTTTGCGATGTGCCGTCATCCGTAATATTCCTATTATCTTTACCCGATAATTCGACGTTTAATTGCGATATTGTGGTCAATTGTTCGACTTTTTCTAAGCTGTAGAGTTTCTTACTGTCCTGTTTCGGCTTCATTTGAAACATGGTCTCGTATTTTTCGCCTACAACTTTGTCTACTTCGATCAGGAAGCTTCCCAAAGGTAAATTACCTTTAGCTTTCATTTTATACAGTTTGGTGTAACGTTGTCGTTGTACGATAACATAGTCACCGGGTTTAATTATTTCGGACATGTTTTCACGTTGAAATTGGCATAAAAACGTAATAAAAATCCTTTGGATAACACCTTTTGACACACGCGTGAACTCGAAGTGAGGTTATGTTATGTTTGAACGTCAACCGTTGACTTTTGGATGAGAATGATGCCAATCGTAAACATGTTTTCACACCATTTTCACACTGCTAGAAAATATTAGGTTTGTTCGTTGGTGTTGCCTGGTGAATATTTTATCTTTCTCAGGTACGTAAAAATTTAATCTTTTATCTTGTTTTAATCACAAGCTAGTGTAGAAAGGGTAGCACCAGCGAAGAAACCGGCTATTTTGTAGTATATTTATTTCAATTTAGTCAATACATAAACAAATCTTACTTTATTCTATACATAAAATATATAAGAATTAGAAATCCTTCTATTTTATCCCGCCAAACTCTAATTGAACTCATTTGAAGGCAGTATTTCCAAATGGGAACAAATTGAATTATGCTTGATAATTAATGTACCGTTTAAGTACAAAATCTCGCAAAAAATCGAAAATTAATTAAAGAAAAATGATTACAAATGGGTTAAGAATAACATTTTAAATAATAAACGCTTTAAGTTTCCCTCTGTTTTTGTCATTTAGACTATCTCTTGCGCTACGGACCTAAGAAGGCCTATTTACATGACTGTAGCAGCGCAGGCTTTCGATCTGCGACAAATCTTAATATCCATGTCCAAAATCAATTGGGAAATCAAGGAAGTGATGTCACAACATAATACTTACATCGATATCATCTTGAGGGTGAGAGAAAGAACGTTAACGTTTAATGTTTGACGTTGACATTTAGCGTTTGACATTTATCGTTTGACGTTTGACATTTTTGACAAATTTGCGAATTTTTTAGGAGATACAAATTTTCACCATGCGTCTAGAACAGATCAATACCAAAGTTTATATTTCTAACGAAGTTCTAACGGTGCTCTGGGAGAATATAGCCCATATCATCACACATACCTTAGTGCAGGGGTAATAAATATATTTATTTTTCTGTTTTAACCGTCGAAGATTGTTTCTATAATTTAGTAATTTAGATTTTCAGAAGCCAAAAAGTGTTCGAACGGTGGTAGGGCACTGATGCAATTAGATTTTACCCAATTTCTGTCGAAATTCGAGAAAATCTCGTCATTACGTCCTGTTCCCCATAAAGAATACGTCGAAAATTACGTTAAAGCCTATTACTTACCTGAGAACGAGTTGGAAAAGTGGATCAAAGAGCATGGGGTAAATGGAAAATAAAAAAAAGCAACGTTTTCAAATATTTCTAATATCTATTTTTTGTAACATTCCAGGAATATTCATCGAGACACTTGTTAGGATTAGTCAGTTGCGTTTGCCAAACAATAAAAAGTCAAAGCAACGTCTATTGCAAATAATTGACGATTTGAAATTCGCAAGATAGCGTTGGGATTTTTTAATGATTTTAAACGATCAATAGGGCCACACAATAATAATAAATACCGATTATTATTGTAAATACTTTAGTGTCGAATCTCTCTTTCAATAGATATTTTATTGCATTGTATGACAGATGACAGTTGACAGGTGACAGATGACAGATATATACCTTGTAAGTCAAAATAAGGCCTGGTATGTATTACTTTGAAATTTCGTGTTATTTTTCTTGAGTTCGTTTTTTTATTATTATTATTATTATTTAGTGATAATCTCGTATCTCTGATTTTAATATTAATCCTCCATGTACTTAATTTTATGTAATATTAAGATTTTATGATGTATATATTTATACAAAACGCACTAGGTTAAGTGTAATGACAATTAAAAGTAAAAAATGTTATTGTATAAATGTAAACAAAAGCACGTTTTGTTAAATAAAAATATTTACCCTATACAATGTGAGTTATTTTATTATACAGAAGACTAAAAATTAACAAAAACAGGTTTGTATTGTAAATATAAAAGCAGAAACAAAAAATTACTAGCAACTTAATTTACCATTTTCTTTTATTTTAATGTTTCAGCTATAAATAATTTTTTATTCACGTAATGTTGCCATCTATTGAAGAAATAGCATAATCAAATCTATCATAGTTTCATAACATTAATTCTTTTTCATCATTGAAAATTTCAATTTTTTAAGAATCTTTGTAACAATTATTTAGGATTTATTATAGTATTTTCGTACTTTTTAATTTCTTGCTAAAAGAAAATGTTTTTTTTTAACAATTTAAAAAAAAAGATATCTATTTTAATATTATAGTGTTGCCATCTACCGAAGAAATAACAAACTCTTAAATCAATCATCTTTAGATGTTTTGAAAAATTAACGAATAATTATTTTGCCTACACAATTATTTAATTTCTATGTAATAGTTGAAACTTTAAGAATGAATAATTGGGTGATCACTATAAATTTAAAGAATTTTATTCAATATTCCACTAATGTTTTATTATTGCATTATTTATTTTGTCAATTAAAATACTTTATTTTAATAACTAAATAAAAGTAGTATGAGGTTGTATTATTTATATCAAACATTTTATTGTTCTACTATATTTTATTTCTATCGTGCTGCCATCTATCAATAAAATGACGAGAACTTGTAGTTATCGAATTTTCAAACCATTCCTTTAACTGAAATTTTAAACAAACACATGCATTTAATATTTTTTAACAAAATATTATTATTTTAATTATTAGATAATAGTTAGTAGCTAAATTTATATATATAAAAAAAAATAATTTTAAAATATTATTGATCGATGAAAGAAATGGTTTGCAAATGCAGTAAAAGATAAAAATTTGCTGTCAAATTAATAGAGGGCAGGACGATAAAAAAATTATTTATTTTACAAAGGTACTATTTGACTATTATCATTCTATTGTCTAATAATGAAATAATTATTATGTAATATGACAGTTAAAACTTGAAGAATTAAGAATGCTAAAGGCTACCTTTAACAATATAAAAAAAAAAACATTTTAATGTATTTTTGCTGAAAGATAAGAAAGAGATTGTTTGAAAATAAGATAAAAACATAAAAATTCGTGCATTGCTTATTTTTTCAATTGAAATACCTTATTTTAACAACTAAATAAAACTAATATAATGTTCTATTGTTTATATTAAATATATTATTCCCTTAATAATTTTCATTGCGGTGGTGCTGCCATCTATCAATAAAATGACGATTTCTTCAAGTTATCGAATATTCAAACCATTTCTTTAACTTTAGTTTGAAATTTTAATAATACAGATGTATTTATTATTGTTTTAACAAAATTTTATTAATTATTAAATAATAGTTAAAATTTATATAAATTTAAAAATATTATTGATCGATTATAGAAAAATGAAATGGTTTGCAAATGCAATAAAGCATAAAAATTCACTACCAATTTAATAGAGGGCAGCTTTGTAAAGATTTATTTATTTTACAAAGGTATCAATTGACTATTATCTAATAATCAAATTATTATATAACAATTAGAAGTTGAAAAATGAATACTACCTTTAATAATATCAAAAAAAGAAAAGAAATATTTTAATGTATTTGTTGAAAAGGAGAAATTGTTTGAAAACAAGATAAAAACATAAAAACTCGTCAATATTTTAATAGATGGCAACTTTGTAAAAATTTAGTTGTTATAAGTCATTCAAATTTTGACTTAAGATTTCTGTCATTTCTGTTATTATACCATTAAATTTATTATTTAGTATTATTTACTTAATGTTTCTAAAAATTAAAATATTCTATTTTTTTCTTTTCTTTTACCATTAACCACTTTTTTTTTTAATTTTTATAATTATTTCATCTAAAATTCTATTCAATTTTATTACAAGCAGATAACAGCCAAATATTTATAAACACAAAAGTTCGTAAAAAAAAAAAAACCAATAAAAGACAAGTAGATTTACTTTCCTTATAATAATTTATTTTATTTTTCGTCTTTTCATCTCTGTACATCGTAATAATATTAATTATATTATAATAATAATAGATAATATAATTGAATCTCATAGTGTATAATGTTAATTTGTTTTTTTTTTTATATATATCATGTCTGAATAGTAACGATTTTTTTGTTTTGACAACAGATATTTATTTTATTTCTTGTCCCACATATAATAATCATAATTTATTTACAAATATTATTTTTTTTTTTTTGGACATTAATTTTAAATTATTTATTTTCTTTTACTGTTATATATATATTTTTTTATTATATCAACACGCGATTCACTCATTTCTCCTCATTTCTTGAATTTACAATAAATAAGACAATCATAATGATAACAATCTACCGATTATATAATATAATAATTGACTGTTTTGATTGCATTTGTCGGACAACAAGTGCGAATAATTCTATTTTCTTTAAAAATTTCCTTTTTAAGATTTAATTTAATTATTAATTAGCATTTTTAAATATTTTATATCTCCCTTACTTTTGTGTATATGTGTTGTGCGTGTGTGTGTTTCTAATAAACAAATGCAATCAGTTCTACAGCCATGTTTCGTTTATTTTTCAATAATTGCGATTAGCTGAAATTATAATATAAATACGTTTTGGGCTCTAAGAAGTCTGTACCGTAAATGATAATTTTCAAATTTCCCTCGCATCAAGGGTGATTGCAACGTCACGTTATACGATAAATTTACTATGATTCGATTGTATCCACTTTCAGGTCGTATCATTAAAATTATGTAATAACAGTTTTATATATTCATTTTACTTCGATAAATCTATAATCAATCATACATATGGAGTCTTAAAAAGGTTACCTATGTGAAAGGTGCCCACACTTGCCAACATTTAAATTTCCCACAATTATTCTTCAGTAACTTCAACATTGACACACGAAATTACCAATGGTTTTATATTAGATTGCTAGTGATTTTGATGTCTTTCTGTTGAAGTTACTAAAAAATAATTGTGGGAAACTTAAATTTTGCCAAGGAGGCGATGATATGGTTATACAGAGTAAATAATGGTTGATATTTTAAAAACGACTAGGAATAGGTATATGCATCCTTTATGCTACCTATCGACGGAGAATTTATATCTGCATTGAATAGTGTAATCAGGAATATAATGTAACATTTGAAAAAAAAGAATTTTCTAAGGTTAAATGTATCCGAATTGACAATCGATTTATGAACACTCTGTATGCTACAATTTAGTGGTTCTTTTGACAGAATTTGGTACGGACAACTATTTTTCTTGGGTACTAGTAAAATGACATCATTATCTTTAACGGTTTGCAAAATATGGTAGGTTTTTGAAAGAGATCAAAACATCAAAATTTTGACAAATTCGTAAATATCTCAAAAACGGTTGAATTTAGGGATAGAGAACTTTAGTGAAAATTCTATCCAAAAAATCTGTAGAATTCATTGAGGTAAGAAAAAACATATGATTCCATTTATAAAATAAGAAAATTGCTATCATCCACTTCCGGTGTAATGGGACGTTTCCAGAAGTTAAAAATATTTTCGCATGATTCTTTAGGTGAGGTTTTGTTATTAATATTTTTGTCGCATTAGTCTAGCTGCAATAGAACGCGAGAAAAAGATAGTGAACGAGTGATCTAAAACACCCTGTATATAACGAATATTCGCCTAATATAAAACTAATAATACAATGTTTTTTTTTTAATATTACATATAGGAAAATAATAATATATAATTATTATAAATCTAATATAGTTCATTTACCATAACAGACGAGGTACGTCATTACTTGCAAATTCGGGCCATGCAATACCATATTATTAAAATAACCAACTAATATATAACTTATTCATGTTCAATTAAAGATACTATGTTGGTGCCTACTGCTTTTTAAATTGCATGCTTGTCACATCTTCCCAATGTATTCCCACCAATTTAGTTATAGCTGTCAACTGTCAAAGGGTTATATTCTGCATTTGCAGTAAAGTGTGGGAATTTGCGTTTATACTTGGTATATATTTATTTAAAATAAGTAGTTATTACAACTAAACCATTGTTAAACAATCGAAGGAGTTAATAGTTTCGTTAATCGTGTATTTCGACGCAGAACGCGAGAACAACTGGCCATTACTCCCGTTAACTTTCGTGCGAGGAGTATAAAATCCATATATTTTTAATGTCATATTCTTTACAGTATTTCGTTTTTAGAGAGTAACGAGTGTTCTAAACATTCATGTTGCAAACATAAGCAAAATTTCATCCATGAGTAAACAAGGAATTACATCCCCTAACCCAAAAAGAAAATGCATACGAAATAAATGTTGTAAAAATTGATTATTCTACTCATTGTCAATGTGCTATTGGAAACACAATTTATGACATGTACGAAAACAGTGAGTATATACAAATATTGTTTACAGAAGTGGTTTTTTCACATACATTTTCAGACTAACATAACATATTAAACATTTTGAACAATGCTCTTAAAGAAAAAGACATTTGCTATGGTTGAAACACATTGTTATGGTAGATACTATTTGTTCTCAAAGAAAAGGAAGCTTGTTATGAAATGATGGATGAAATATGGCAGATCGGAGGATGCATACAATTGTATAAAGCGGATTGAATTAAATTAGTCTGGAAATTTGATGTACTTGGTGTACAACATATTGGAAACGAAATTCCGAAGTAGTAAATCAGATAGATTGGTTTTGATTGAAAAGAAACTTGCATACTAATTGTTACTGTGAATATACTTTAAGCGATAATGATCCTGATTAAATTTTATTGTACTCACAAGTGCTTTTTTGTTATTTTTTCCACTGCTATCACGATTAACATACTTTAAATCCTGATTTTCAAAAAGAATCATCACTAATATTAACGGTAAATGTTATTTTTAAGAGTTTGTTTATTCACCTGTCAAAAGTGTTTGACAGTTAAATAACCTAACGGTTTGTTTACGTTTTGACGAATAGAAAATTTGCAACACGGTCGTGACGTCATAGCAAACTGACTCACGTAGTATCTCGTCTGTTATAGCAAATATTATACCAGTATACATATGGTCAAAGAAATGTTCTACTGGCGTACTATAGATGGCACCACAAGTATTCTCTTGTGGGAATATATTACCACTACAGATGTACAACAATAGAAAATGCTGGTGGTGTGACCATATGTATACTAGTATTATATTTGGTTATAGTAAATGAACTATATTTTGTTTTGAATATTTTATTCATATTTATATTAATCATTTTTAGTAATTGAAAAAGACTTATATTAAAATAGTCGAAACGTTTTACGAGATTTAAAAAACTATTTTATTATCATTCAGTCAATATTCCACTAAATCTATTTAACAAGAAAGATAACTTTACAATGGCTACGAAAAAAATTAACCAAGAATTCTGTATTGTTTACACGATTCGTCACATCATTCTTCATTTTTTAAGACTCCATATAAATCGATCTTGATAAAATTTACATTTAATAACATTACATTTTATTACAACGTTGATATTTCCTCTTTTATTTTAGATCATCTCAAACATACAACTATATATTTTTAATATATGTGATTATCGCGATTTTAAATCTATAACATTTAAACTTTTTATAATTCATTTAGATTTGTGGTTTTTACTCTGTGATTTACCGTTTCGATATAACATTCATCTAGATTGATGTGTGTGTGTTTTTTTTTTAAATTTAAGGCCGCCGAAAATGAACTACCCTCATCATGCAAGACGCAAATCTACATATCATTTTCGAAAAATCGACACATTTCCTCACAATACCTAATTTACCCCGCCCAATATATCCTACAATTATCCTATAATTATCAAAGAATTCGTCATATCTTTTGGCTTACTTTTTATTATTATTATTATTAACGTGTGCAAGTTTTTTTTTGAGTATTTAACAAAGTGCGCTGTGTTTTGTCTCCTACTTTTGTTTCTTTTAAAAGTTGATGTATTAGTTTAGTTATTTAGATATAGATAGCGTTTGACAAAGAAGCTAGAATAGAAAAAACAGCATTTTATCGATCACGCCGTTAATAAAGATCCCTATAAATACGCATTCTGCATCGTAATTTTACGTTTTATCTTAATAAATTTTAATTTACATATGAAATCGATTTTTTTTAACATTATATAGATGAATTAATAAAATTTACATTATTAAATAGCACCATTTCGATAACTTAAGTCAGGTATCTTCATTACCGGCTTCTTAAAGTGATTCTAGTTTTATTTTCTTTATTTTTTAACCTGTCTACGCTCGCGTGGCGGCACAAATGCCGCTCACGTATTTTGTTATATTTTAAGAAAGGTTAACGTTGAAGATATTAATTATAAATATAATTGATCTTTAATTCCAAAACAAAAATTCCAATAAATATATGAAGTAATTTTTGGTTACGTAACTTTGGTATTATAAAAATTGTTATGCTATTACAAGCATCATAAAACTACAACACAATAAATTCACTTGAAATAATACCGATTGCAAACAAATTCAATTTTGAGGAGTTTAAATAGTTTTTTTATATGTTTGTTGATAGAAGCGTCTTTTTTAAATTATTGAGCATAATATCCATCCGATTTTACTTAAAGTATCCTTAAAATTACCTCGATTTTATGTGAAAACGAAAGTTATTAGGAAGTTATAGTTTAATGAAAGTGTGTTTGTCCTTACGAAAATGTTCTAAAATTAATCTGCGATTTGTTTATACCGAACTGGTGGCGTGATGTGAAGTACAGTGACTGTCCGAAGAACATATCGAGAGTGGTATGGGACTGTAAGTGTTGTTATAGTCGTTGCAGTTCAGATACAGTTTGGAACTCATCACTTTGTCGCATTCTGGACAAGCCTTTTTCTTCTTCTTGTTTTTGCCTCGTAAGATTTCGTAGGCACATCTAGAAATCAATTTTATTTTATGTAAAGGGAATATTAAAATAATTTAAAAATACGTTGTTTATCCATGCAGTCGTAATAGTACTTCTTCAATTCTTAATGATTGTGCGTTGAAATCCATTGAGTGAGATTGGTAATTAGATGTATACATACATAGCGTTTGAAGATTAAAAAAACTGTTGTGAGACAGAAGTTTATTGGTATTCAGTAGAGACCGGATTATATGCAAAGTGCATATATTTTATTTTTTGCAGATCTTTAATTATAGTCTATACATTAATTGAATTTAATTAGCGCTAATTAGTGATTGCATATATTGCATATTTAGGCATTTCTATGCATATTTTTACAAAAGTTGCATATATTGCATATTCAAGCTTTTTCTTATCCTTTCTATTAGTAAAAATTCCTAGTAATTCCTAATGTAGATCGACAACCGACAATTCTCAGAACGATAAATCTTTTACATTGGTTTCTCTAATACTTTTTTCCAAGAACTGCACGTGTTTAATTTCGCCTAGCAGAAGGGATGTGGTAAATACGTTTTATTATTATTATTAATTCCCAAATAAACTATTCATTCATTGAATATCTTTGAGCGAAACAGCATGTAATTGTGTTACGTTTTTAAATACTGTGCGTACATACAATGAGTATAGCGAACAAAATTTCTTTATGGATTAAGCCATATCCTGAACTGGTAAAGGATGGCGACAAAATATTTTGTCGAGCCTGCAGTAAACTGGTAAGTTTAATTTTACTAAAAGCTTTACAATTGTTTTTAAATTCTTTAACTTTTGATATAAAATGACAATTGATGTTGTAGGTGTCTTCTAAGAAAAAATACCTGACTGCTCAACACGCTAAAACTCCATCACATATTGGAAAATGTAAAAAACTAAAGCGATCCGCATGTGTGCAGCAATCTATACGCCAATGTGTAGCATCAACTTCACGAAACTCACAACAAGAAGAATATAATACGGATCTGTGTAACGCATTAATTTCGTCTAACATACCATTAGCAAGATTAAATAATGTTAATTTGAAATCATCTGCAAAAATATTGCAAACATAATATACCTGACGAAAGTACCTTACGAAAAAATTATCTCACATCTTGTTACCAGCAAACAATAGCAGAAATTCAACAATTGGTAGGGAATAATTTTATTTATATCATGGTAGATGAAAGTACGGATAAGTGTGGCCGTTATATTGCCCATTTGTTAATAGGGATTCTTCATGAAAATATTATAAGTAAATCATATTTAATTTATTGTAAAGAACTTCAAAAAAACAAATAATGTGACAATTACCCAATTCATTCAAGAAGGTTTATCAAATTTCTTTTTACCTGGAAGTATACCTTGTGAAAAAAATTTAGTAATGTTGTTTGAGGCTGCACCATACATGATAAAAGCCGCGCAAAATTTAAAATTTTTTTATAGTAACATTATTCATACCACTTGTTTAGCTCATGGGTTCAATCGTGTAGGCAAAGACATTAGGAATCAATTCCCTTCGATTAATGATTTAATTAGCAATGTCAAAAAAGTATTTTAAAAGCACCTTTACGAATCCAATTTTATAATGAGCGACTTCCCGGTGTTAAGTTGCCTCCTGAACCGATTATTACGAGATGGGGTACATGGTTAGAGGCTGCAATTTTTTTCGCCGATAATTTTGAAGGAATAAAAAATGTAATTCTTGAAATCACTGCCGACTGCATTGCTCTAGAAAACTGTAAAAAGATAATAACATCAACAGAATTGCTACAAAACCTTTTGTATATTAAGTCAAATTATAGCTTTGTTTCAAGTTCCATTCGTAAACTAGAAACGCAAGGGATGTCGCTCTCGGAATCAGTCGAAATAGTAGACGAATTTGATATGCTATGTAAGAAGGTTAAGGGTACAATAGGTAATTCTATATACGATAAATTTAAAAAAAAAGTGATAAATAAAAATGCGGGGTATTTGAAATTGAAGAAAGTTAAGAAAATTTTGGAAGGTGAAACAGTAAACGATTTCGACTTTAATTTTAGTTTAGAATGTGTTGCAAAGTTAAAAAAAAAATGCACCAATTACATCTGTGGATGTTGAAAGGAGCTTTTCTATTTCGAAACATACGTATTCTGATAGAAGACAAAACTTTCTTTTACACAATTTTGAAAAACATTTAATTATGAATTGTTTTAGAAATATGTTGTGAAAAAATGTTGTGCAATAAAGTTAATGTTTAAATTTCTGCTCTTATTTATTTTATGTAAAAATTTTGCATATTGTCGCAATTTTTTTACATATATGCCCCAGGTTTATGCATATTTTCTCAAAAATTTATGCATATATTCCAGACTTTCTTTGCATATAATCCGGCCTCTAGTTATCAGTATATCTGACAGTGCTCGATCTATCTTCAATTTAATTGAATCCATATAGTAACTTAGAACAGGAACACGAAGCTTAGATGAATTCTCAACAATTGTGATCAAATCTCCAAAAAAAAAAACAACTTTACCTTGCATGGAGGATATGGGCACACGGCAATGCTTCCAAACTATCCCTTTCGAAGCCATAAGGTGATCCACAACCGCCACAATTCATATCCAGATCCTGTTGCAGTCTCAAAGCTACCCTTTCGTGATGTAACCTTTGATCCTCATCACCTAGGGCGTGGTAGATCCTAGACAATCTCACCCTAACAGTCCTGACCAATAACTAATTATAAGGAGAAGAATAGGAATAGGAATTAAATCCTTCATTTCCACACCCAATCAGTATTTTTCTGTTTATTCACCTTAGCTCCAACAGAACTGGCCACTTCTAGCAACCTAGTGTTGAACTCCAACGGTCTGCAGTTGCAGATTTTATGTTGCAATCTCAAGGCTTCCAAGCACCTGGCCGCTCCGTCCATGGATTCCATCTGTATGACTCTATCGCCCATGGCGGCAGCTGAACCCATAGCAGTCTCGTATTGACGGAATGCCTTCTATCAAAACGATTTGAAAATCTAGTTGAGCGACCAGAGAGGAACAAATATTTGCATCTAATCTTACGTTTATGTCGCATTTCTTCCTATAGATGTCGCCCATGATTCGAATACTGCGCGCGTAAGTAGCTTGGTCACCGGAAACTAACGCTAAACGAGTGGCTTCCTTTGAGGAGATCAAACAAAATGATTTTGGTGTAAGTAAAAAAGTGTACTGGAGATTTTTGGAGGAATTTAGAAGCCTATCCGGTAAAGCTGGTCTTTGAAATTGGGTTCTGGGTTATTCTAAATGAACTTACCGAACAATAATCTTGGGCATCACCTAATTCCCCTTGCTTCCTCAGTGCCGATGCCATTTGGAGTAAGGCAGCTCTATAGCAAGAATTGAAATTAACCTCATTTCAATTAAAACCTCAAATAACCTGTTGCACACTAAAAAATTTAGGTAATTCTTCTTGGTTACGTCATTCTTACCTGTTGAGTCACTCTAAAATTAATTCGTGCACAAAAAATGCCCCAATACAGTAAGTAAACATTTTTTTTTTACAAAGCGATAATATACAAACTTATTATTAATTATCTCTAAAGTCAAAAGTTCGCAATTCGAATTTCATATAATCCGGAAACCATAACAGGTTGCTGTATTTAGATCTACTATGTAGATCAAGTTAAACTTTGTGATCGATTTAACCTTTTCCATTCCCAAATAGAGTTTTTACCATATAAATTGCTTTATTTCCAACAGGCTGAACTGATTCAATTAAACTTTGGTACTATATACCTACCTCTGACGTCGAAAATGCGTTTGTAAACAGAATATATTAAGATCGAATATTCGTTGGTGAAACCTGGCCAGATAATCTATTAATTAAAATTTAGTTGCGCGCGAATAGGTTAGATATTAATGTATAATATGTATATAAAGAAACGGTTTTATTGAATCTTTTTGGCCGAAAAAGAAAACTTATCTGAAATTACAATCTCTAGATTTGTGGCATTGTCGGGAAATTGATTGAGTGGTGGGGGATACGGATATACAGACTCAAGCTGTGGGGGTTTTCTAACCTTGCTTTTCGCTTTGAGTGATGTGAAAATCGAATTAAGCAATTCGGTTTGGAGAAATTGAAAATTTTAAATTGGAAAGTTAAGAAAGACTACAAAGTGTTGTTGTCATGGCGATAGAAATTTAATCTTTTTACTCGAATGTAAATGCAAATAATTACATTATTATACTATATTAGATGTATAATTAAACACGAACTTTCGAGAAGACGTGTACGTCGATGTTTTTTGGGTACACATCTAATATATTAAAGAATGTGGTTTTATAAGTCGGTATGTTCACCCTAAAACATTGCACTTCTAGAACGTGCAATACGCTTCAGGCAGTTGTTTTTGTTTCTATTTTTTTTTTAATTTTATTCAACGGTGTTCAATTTTTTCCAAATTTCCTACTTCTTTTTATTACATATTTACATTTACCAATTTTTAAAAGTTTTTCAACAATGCTCTCTATTTTTTTTGCATCCATTTTTACTTTTTCAACATTTTTATTATTTTCCCCATTGTGATCTCTTTTGGCAGTTTTTTTAAATATTTTGAATGGTGTTATTTTTTCAACATTTTTTTTTTATTTTTTAACGGCAACAGTTTTTAAGTTTTCCATTTTTTCATCTTTGTTGTATTTGTTATTTTTTTATATTTTTCTCTAACGTTTTTCTTCTTTTTTACATTCTTTTTCCAAACTTCGTACCTTTCTTTGCGTTTTTTATTTGTTAATATTTAGTTGGTCTTTTAATTTTTTTAACAACTTTTTAAAATAAAAGTCCTTGTTCCTTTATTTTCCCCGATTTTTTTTCCAAACTTTATACCTCTTTTTAACATTTTTTTAACGCTAACAGTTTTTATGTTTTCAATTTTTTTTCTTTGTTGTATTTGTAATTTTTTTAACATTTTTTTTATCTTTTTTAGCGTTTTTTACTTTTCTTGTTTTTTACAAATCTTTTAACAATTTTTTCCAAACGTTGTACCTTTCTTTGCGGTTTTTATTTGTTAATATTTGGATGGTATTTTCTTTCTTTTAACAATTTTTTGAAATAAAAGTTCTTAAATTTTCTTTTCTTTTCCGGTTTTTTAGATTTTTTTTTTCAAACTTTATACCTCTTTTTAACATTTTTTTAACGCTAGCAGTTTTTAAGTTTTCCATTTTTTTTGTCTTTGTTGTATTTGTTATTTTTCTTTTGTTACTTTTTTAACGTTTTTTACTTTTGAATTTATTCCAAAACTTTTAACAGTTGTCCCCCCAACTTTGTGCCTTTTTAGCAGTTCTAATTTTTTAATATTTGGATGATTTTTTTTCATTTTTTAACATTTTTTTAAAATAAAAGTTCCTTCAAGTTCTTTTAAAATTTTCTCCAATTTTTTTTAATTTTTTTTTCCGAATTTTATACCTCTTCTTAGCTTATTTTTTTGTATTTTAACGCTAACAATTTTTAATATTTGTTAATTAATTTGTTTACTTTTTAATATATATATAATTTGTTTCTAGTATTTTTTCTTTTTTTTAACGTTTTTACTTTTGATTTTTCCATTTTTTTATTTTTTTGCATTTACTAATTTTAATTTTTTAACGCCTTTTCTTATAAATTTTTGCTTTTTTGACAGTTTTAAAATTCTGTTCAAATCTTGTACTCCCTTTCGATATTGATTTGATTTTTTTGTATTTGTTTATTTTTTTAAATTTTTAACATTCCACTTTTACGGCAGAATACGCGTTTATAGAGTAAATTTGATTTTTTTTACCAAACTTTATACCTCAACATTTTTTATTTTGTTTAACGTTAAAAGTTTTTGTTTCATTTTTTTTAACTTTTTGACCCTCTTTTTTTGTTTTTTCATTTTTCCCCAAAATTTCTTTTTAGCATTTTTTTTTTTTAAATTTCTTAACTGTAACAGGTTTTTAATATTTTTTCAATTTTATTTTTTTCATTTTGGCGTTTGTTATATATTTTTTTATTTTTTCCATTTTTATCATTTTTTTACCTCATTTTTATATTATATTAGTTTGTTTTTCCAATTTTTTTAAAGATTTTTCTTTTTATTTTCACTTTTTTTAAGATTTCCAAAATTTTGCTCAAATCTTGTACCCACATTTCTGGAAAGTAGGAAATCGAAAAAGAAAAAAGGAAATTATTGCCTTATATTCTAATTTTACATGAATATTTTAATGAACTCTCATAAATCCATCATTTTGCCCATTGAAAGGATAAAAACAACATTTGAAACACTCTCTGAGACTCACCTATGGTGTCTGGAGTTCAGATCGCCCAACTGCAACGATCTGGAAAGGTCGTAAGCCTTCGAGGCGTATTTAGCACTCTTATCTCCATCTTGAAGTCTACTGAAGAGTTCCGAGAGACTAACATACACCTGCAAAAGTCAGAGACTCCATGCAACCAACAGCTTCCACATTTCAGGAAAGCATACTATACTAAAGTTCTGGGAATTGATTTCGTTTTGAATTAAAACATTCAAATCTTACAGTCTAGTACCTGCAGCTCCAAGGATGAATCGTGTACAGCTTGGGCTATCCTATGGGCGTGTTGAAAACTATCTAAAGCCTTGTTGAAGCCGGCCAGTTCGAGATATACTGAACCGACTGTGAGGTGTACGTGGCCAGCGGTGGTGCATTGTTCGCATTCATTGTATAGAGAATGTCTGGCATAAGCTAAAGCTCTGCAACATATGGAGGTTGTTGTTAGGAAAAGATTTGAATATTTGGAAATTAAAAAAAAAAAAAACATTTCTTTCGTAAATTTTGACTGTGAAATTGCAAAGTTAGATTTAGTGTGATGCCAAACAAAAAGTTGTAGTAAACTTCATTTATCATAACAGACGAGGTAGGTCATTACTTGCAAATTCGGGCCATGCAATACCATATTATTAAAATAACCAACTAACATATAACTTATTCATGTTCAATTAAAGATACTATGTTGGTGCCTACTGCTTTTCAAATTGCATGCTTGTCACATCTTCCCAATGTATTCCCACCAATTTAGTTATTGCTGTCAACTGTCAAACGGTTATATTCTGCATTTGCAGTAAAGTGTGGGAATTTGCGTTTATACTTGGTATATAATTATTTAAAATAAGTAGTTATTACAACTAAACCATATCGAAACCATTGTGTAAACAATCGAAGGATTAATAGTTTCGTTAATCGTGTATTTCGACGCAGAACGCGGGAACAACTGGCCATTACTCCCGTTAACTTTCGTGCGACGAGTATAAAATCCATATATTTTTAATGTCATATTCTTTACAGTATTTCGCTTTTAGAGAGTAACGAGTGTTCTAAACATTCATGTTGCAAACATAAGCAAAATTTCATCCATGAGTAAACAAGGAATTACATCCACTAACCCAAAACGAAAATGCATACGAAATAAATGTTGTAAAAATTGATTATTCTACTTATTGTCAATGTGCTATTGGAAACACAATTTATGACAAGTACGAAAACAGTGAGTATATACAAATATTGTTTACAGAAGTGGTTCTTTCACATACATTTTTCAGACTAACATAAAACATTAAACATTTTGGACAGTGTTCTTAAAGAAAAAGACTTTTATATGGTTGAAACACATTGTTGTGGTAGATATTATTTGTTCTCAAAGAAAAGGAAGTTTGTTACGAAACGATGGATGAAATATGGCAGATCGGAGGATGCATACAATTGCATAAAGAGGATTGAATTAAATTAGTCTGGAAATTTGACGTACTTGGTGTACAACATATTGCACACGAAATTCAGAAGTAGTAAATCAGAGAGATTGGTTTGGATAGAGAAGAAACTTGCATACTAATCGTTACTGTGAATACTTTAAGCGATAATGGTCCCGATTAAATTTATTGTACTCACTTGTGCTTTTTTGTTATTTTCTCCACTGCTATCATGATTAACATACTTTAAATCCTGATTTTCAAAAAGAATCATCACTAATATTAACGGTAAATGTTATTTTTAAGAGTTTGTTTATTCACCTGTCAAAAGTGTTTGACAGTTAAATAACCTAACGGTTTGTTTACGTTTTGACGAACAGAAAATTTGCAACACGGTCGTGACGTCATAGCAAACTGACTCACGTAGTACCTCGTCTGCTATAATAAATGAACTATAGTTATTGAAGTCAAAAAAGCTGGATTTTTTTTTAATTTTATACTGGGTAAGATTTTTGTTTCGTTATTTGTATGGGGATCTCAAACATCATTGAGTTAAATGGAAAAAGGTTTGGGTCTTTATAAGCATAATGCAGACACGATTTTGTTTATTCAAGGAAATCCAGAGCTTACTAGATATTTGCAAAGAATTGAAATTCACCAAAACCCTTTTCAGTGCTGTAACTTTTTATTCGTAAAGATAGAAAATTTAATATTTTTTTTTTGGGGAATTTAATATCAAACAACATAATTTTTAATTTAGCTTAGCATTTTTGAATTAGGAAAAAGTCTATTTTTTTTTTTAAATAAAATTGAAACCATATTTGGCTATCACATATTTTAATTGTGAACTTTTTCTACTCGCAATGATGTAAGAGTCGTAGCACTTATTTTAAACCCAGAAATAACTATAACATTTATGAAAACACGCACATTAATGTACTACCTCACAACGCATCGTAGTGAGAATTTTATCAAAACATAAGTAGGTACCATGTTTATAAAAAGTTAGTTGGTCAAAATCTGCACCTTGGACACGATGAAAGACAATTAGATTTTTATGCTTGGTTGGGATATTATTGTCTTCAATAAGTGACTATTCAAAAGAGAGCTTTAATCAAGAATTTATTGTTGAAATTGAGTAATGTGCCAGAAAAAAAAAAACGATTGATCTTACCTTTCTAATCCGCCTAAGCGCTGATGGGCTCTGGCTAGGTTCAGATACGATTCAGCTCTCATATTTGGACTATCTAATTCTTCAGATATGTATAATTGTTTGTGGGCGAACTCTAGAGCATCCCTAGGTATAAGAGAAATGTGACTTTTAACGTTAATATTAAACAAGTTTCACCAAGCATGTGCTAATCAAGGGATAATTTAACTTAATGTCGTTTGAACTACTACACACAAAAAAAAATCTATTATCAATCTGAATATTTTTATTTATTCAGAAATCGAAACTTGATATATGATATTTAAATGAACTAAATCTTGTTGGTTAGAACATAAAAAGTAAATTCTCTGAAAACACAATATACTCTTATAGAACAAATAGTATGAATATTTGCATTGAAGTATACTTCCTCCAAACGAATATTGTTATTGTTGTAAGGAATATAAATCTATGCAATCATAGTGAGAAAGTCTGTAGATTTAAAATAAAATCCCTTATACGTTTGGTATAATGAATTACTATATGAAATTATTAAATGTTTTGTACTGAAAACATGAAATATCAAATTGAAATTACCATAATATTGAAACATTTGAAACGAATTTTACCCCACCATTTATTGCACTAAAACTTATCTGTCATTGGTTCCCTCTTTTTTAGGGGGGATTTAGGGAGTTTTGCATATACATAAGCTTTACTTGGCATCACTTTTGTTGGTTGTGAGTGTAAGTAAATCTAAATGGATACCCAGCCGTTTCACAGCTACTTAGAGAATGGGGTGGAATGGGGCTGATGCACAGATGCTACCATTAAAATATTCGAAGGTAAGTACGTACGTGTTATCTAATATTAAAGGATTACTGGTTTAAAAAAAACTTTGAAATAATACTTAGAATCAGCGCCATTGTGTCGAAAATATATGAACATGGTAGGTGTGTACATTAACAAACATATGTAGGTATTTACTAGTTATTAGTTTTCAGTAGGTAATACCAGCAAATTATATACTGATTGAAATTATATCAGTAACCAACGCCGACTAGATACCAGGCCCAGACATTGAGTGGGAGAACACCGGTCGCAACGACGGATACACATAACATCTATACCTCTACGCATCAATATCCCGTGCGCACTCCTGGAGTACCCCGATACGCTACCTTCTCCTAAACATTGTAAATCCCCTACCAAGGTTTTTTGGTGTTACAGACACAAAATTAGTAGGTAATTATTACCCTTGAATAGTAGAAATGCTTAGATTAAGCAGGTAAGTATTATCAGTTCAATGTACTTATATTTTGGAAGCAAATAATGGCAATACTTCGAATAATACTTTTTATATACTTCTATTAAATGTACCTAAATTATTAAGGTAAAAATATGATAGTTTCCAGTTTAGAAAATCTATTTACTCAAATCTAAAATAATTATTTTTGTGGTGAAAATCATTATGAATATATAATTCATAATGATTTTAGTATATCGATTACATTTAAACTAAAAAATTGTTTCGTCTAACAGATTCACGGGTTTGGAAAACTGAACAAATTTTATTGTCAATATAAATACATCATCCTCTTGCTTATATAGGAAGTTTTGTTATATTCAATGTGATGTATTTATATTCAAATTGAGTAATTATTTTTTTGTGTGTACTTGAAACCCGTAGCTCTTGATGCATCAAAAGTAGGATTCAGTTAAGTGGACCTTCTGCTGCGGGTGTTCCACCAACTTATTCAGAAGCTTTATCAGCACCAATGCTACAATTTTGTCTAGTCTTTGGTCTTTGTTGTTATTGTCAGCTGTATAAAATAAAATGAACTTAAATGTTTAATCTTTGTTTATTCACAGGAAACTTATTTTGATATTGTTAAATGGAGTAGAAACCAAATTGATGTCAAAGGCTTTTTTATACAGGATGATGATTCTGAACTGAAGGGTGAACTTTAAGCGCTGATTCCTGGGGTTATTTTGATCATAAAAGTTCATATAAGTATATGTCCAAAATCGCTTAGTTCTAAAGTTGTACAATGCTTAATAGTAAGTTGACATGATTAATGTTTTTATTATAAATTAACAAAATAATTAGTAAAACAAAATTAACTTATATTAACTGTTGAAAATAACCGCCGCCAACTGCAATACAAGCTTCTATCCTCCGTCGTATTGACTGGCGAGTCCGTTCTAAAATACCAGGAGTATTTCGAATTGTTTGAAAAGCTGCGATAATACGATTTCTCAGTTCATCGACATTTTCAATGGGAGTCGTATAAACTAATGATTTAAGGTGACCTCAGAGAAAAACGTCCAAAGAATTTAAGTCTGGAGACCGAGGAGGCCACGGTTGTGGACCTCCACGTCCTATCCACCGATCTGGATTATACGTATTGTCCAAAAACTCGCGAGCAACTAAACTAAAATGCGTTGGAGCACCGTCATGCATAAAATACATTTGTAATCTTAATTGCAACGGAACTTCTTCCAGCAGTAGTGGTAGCTCCTCTTCAAGAAAATTGCCGTATACCTTGTCATTTAACCGCATCGGTAAAAAATGTGGACCTATCAAGTGATCTCCAACAATTCCGGTCCACACATTGACAGAGAATTGATGTTGATGACGGGCATTCACTAGTTCGTGCGGATTTTATTCGGCCCATATGTGATTATGAAAATTAATAATTGCGTTTCTAGAGAAAGTAGCCTCGTCGGTGAAGAATATTTCAGCCAAATAGTCAGGATTTTGTGCGATTTTGTGTTGCGTCCATTGAGAAAAAGCCATTCTTTGCGGAAAATCTGCCGGGAAAAGTGCCTGTACCCATTGAATGTGATACGGATACAGCAGTTGATCTTTCAATATTCTCCAAACTGTGGCCTGACTAATGTTTAAAGCAAACGCAATTTTTCTGGTGCTTGTAGTAGGATGTTCCTCAATTTCATTTAGTACCATTTCTTCAACTTGTGGAGTTCTCACTGTAGATGGGTGCCCGTTATCAGTCGCCCGTTTTTTTAAAATTTCCCGTTTCACTAAGACGTTGGTGAAGACGGGCAAATATTGAATGATGCTGGATGATACGGTTCGGGTATCGTTCTTCATAAAGACGTCTAGCAGCACGCGAATTTCCATTGGCAAGACCGTAAACGAAATGCATATCACACATCTCAGCATTCGTGTAATTCATTTTACAAAACAGAAATTGACAATAAACTGAATGAATACTCTGACAACTATTGACAAATAAACAATTCCCTCTCAACACAATAGTTTTTGAAGAACCAACTGTGATATTATATCGTGTTAGTCATAGTTCATAATTTTATTAACATTCAATAACTTTAAAACCAAACCGTTTTGGACACATACTCATATGAACTTTTATGATCAAAATAACCTCAGGAATCAGCTCTTAAAGTTTGTCGCATATATTGAAAATCACCCTATATATTAAACACAAATATCTACACATCTAAAATCTCAAAGGCTATACTCTAAAAAAAAAAGCTTTTACCTGTATTTACCCCAGTCCATGTAAGCTAAATACAGGTACCCGAGCAACTCAAACTTGTCCTCTCTCTTCCTTATGGCCTTCAAAGCGCTCTTCCACTTCCTAACCGCTTGCTGTTGCTTGTGTTGATTGTACAACTTCACCCCTTGCTCGACCTGAAGTCGTGGAAACGATTTATCTTACATTCTCACCCTCCAGACAAACCTTTGCTGCCGAAACAATCTAACCTTTCTCTTGGCCAGGGTGTGGTGGATCTTCACCCTGCACGCCCGGAAACAGCTCCAAGTGAAGACGCTGGACCTCTGGGCCCTGACCTCCATATAGGTGTCCCTGTGCAGGCTGGAGAACGAGTCCGCGCCCCACGTCCAAGATCTCTCGAATCCATCCAGAGGGTGTCTGGTGACTTCGGGCGATGATAGCAGTCTCGTGGCTGAAAGTTGATGGCTGACTCCTCCTCTGGATTAGAGAATTGTTGTAGAGCTTTTTTTATGGGTTATGGGTGTATGATTTGGGCTTTCAACTTTGAGGATTTTGGGTAGGATCGAAGGAGGAAATGTGGGTAAAATAAGTTTTTCTTAAGTATGGTTTTAATTAAGTGGATGTGGATTAAAGAAAAATGGTGTTTAGTAGAAAAGAAGACTGAATTGTGAGTATCAGATGAAGGAAATGATGGTTTCAGCAAAAAATTATGATAAAATTAGGTGCCTCAAGTAGTCAGATTGGAAAAAACTACACTGAGAGAAATATCCGTTTCTTAGACTTATTAAAAAAATATCCTTCTCGATGCTTAAAGAGAAATATCGTTTTTACTTGAAACTGATACAACTCTAGAATTTTTGCAACTGCACGGACCATTTCCCCAGATTTTGTAGATGAGGGTTTTAACCTGATCTACAAAATCTCTACAATGAGGTTAATACCCTCATCTACAAAATCTCCACAAAGGAAGAAAGAAGCGTTAGAGGCAATAGAAGCTGAAAAAGAAGAGTGTCTACCAGAAGATGGGGGTATTGTAACTTTAGAATATAAAACTAACGCTGGTACGCATTAAAAAAAGTGGGTAGAAAGACGACTTGCTTTAAATATCGTCCAGCAAAAGTCGTAAGAGGGTTTTGTGTGTATTTCTACACTCCACGAAATATATCGTAATTTGACATTAGCTTCAGTGAATACCTATGCGAATGATTGAAACGCATAACGATGCTGAATTGTTGACATTCCAGACATATTTGGAGCAGCCTAATAATGTGATTCAATACGCGGTTAAATGTTTCAATAATCATATTAAGTACTAGAAAAGGAATTTGTTTGACTGTATCCAATCTCAGCCAATTCGATACACTCCTTTTACAACATACCTTAGAAAAAATACTATAATAATTAAGTACACTAGGAAATTCTAGTCCTCAAATGCTTTTGAGGAAATAAATGGCAGTGGGATCGTTTAAATATTAGCTATTGTTTAATTGAAAACTGGCGTATTCACACGAACTAAATACATACTTCAAAATTACTTCAAGAATTTCTTGCTTTCACTTTTGAATAAGCATCACATGAAGAAGAACATGAGAATGAAAACAAAATGAGGTTCTATTTTTAGGTTATTAGAGGACTACTTTTGTATTTCTTATGCATTTTTTGAATAAACACTTGGTGGAATTTAAAAAATTGATTTCGTAAATTGTAACGAGTACTTATTCCTTACTCAATTATTTGATTTTAATTAATTATCTAATACTGGAGAGTTGTGTTTTGGGGTTATTGTAGAATTCGCTTCACCTACTTATTCTGTGGCCTATGAATAAAGGATCTATTGCGTTTTAAAAAATAATTATATTGTTATATTATGCTCAACTTTGGCTAATTAAAAATAAATAAAGTCTCTACTGTAACCAAATTTTAACACTCGTGGTAATCATATGTGTGGACTCTCTGCTCAACATTACGAAAAAATGCTCTTTATAATAAATTAAAATAGAAAAAAAATACGAAATTATGCTCTTATGAGAATGTACTTTACTTCAATTTTTCAAAAATAAATATAGTGATAAATATATTCAATTGTAAACATAGTTATGCTCGTGTAGTCAAAAAAAAAAATTAAAAATTTAATTGGTTTATATATTTTACCTGCTTTGCTTTTAGATATCTATTTTACGATTTTAGTAAGAAATGGCAAAACCAAAATGATTTAATTGCTATCATCATTTCGTTATATTTATTTTTCAAATCAGAAATTAATTAAATATTTTTTGAATTAGATTAACTCGAAAACACAGATATAAAATTCACGAAAAACATTTTCCATAGGTAGTTAATTTTAATTTAATTTTCAAACACTATCATAAATAAATGGATATTTCACAAAACCAAATTATTCATAGAATAGAAACAAATCTTGCAATACGATCTAGCGCATCCACCTAATGTTATAACCACGTATATTTTCGTCAATTATTCCGAAATAAAATCGTTCAGTAGAACCATATGTTTTCCTACCACGATGTCAATTTATAACCCCTTTTCCGATAAGAAATAATATACATTTGCCTCTACATCCAAACAAACTCACCCGATAAAATCATGCGAATTCAAAGACTCCCAAGACATTTTCTCCACCGACACCACTTATAAATAATATCCTCTTCACACCATCTTTCGATAACCACATCGAATTTCTTTCCTCGTCAACAGCACTGATAGAGCCATCCGTACTGTTGTAGGCCTGGCCAATTTCACAACTGTCATTGTAAAGAAAATCCGGGAACGTCCTGTACACCCCTTTTTTCACTCCTTTTCTTTTTATATGTGACACCTACTTTTAGGGGAAAATTAACGCCAGTACCCTAAATCTCCGACCTCAGATCACTCTCCCGTAAATCGTCTTGAATCTTTCCGTTAAGCGTTTTGTTACAACGTTTGAACACTAGAGGTTTGATCGGACACCAGTTTCGCGTATGAAAATATAAAAACGACATCTTTTTCTTGTTTCTATCTAGGGGTTGAAGCACATAACCAATTACACACCCTTTGTAAATCACTCGGACAGCATCCCAGGACAACTCTCGATTTCGTGATAATTCGGGCAAGATCGGATTCTCTCGTCAGACGTGGATATGTAAAGGGATGTTTGTCTGTTTCATTTTAATAGCAGTTTTGAGGGTTGCATTTATCGGTGTAAAAATTGCAATTTGCAAATGCAGTTTAATTTAATTTTTATGTTAGCATGTTTACATTGCATTAATGTTAAAAGTTTCACGTGATATAAATTAGGTAAACTAAACTTTTAAGACATTCTTTTACGGATATTTTCTTATAGCTTCATATTTTTCGGCAAATATTCTATATGAACTGAAAACAAGTTGATGTCAGATGAGATTTTAAGGTATGCGGAAGTTTTTGTAAAGAATAACTTGTTGCTTGAGAAGATTGGTATTAAAAGAGAGATAAACATAAACAACTACAATTCAGTTTAAAGCAGATTTTTTTTATACTATTATTTCGTAAAAGCTTTTGATTTAAAAGTTTCTTTTTAACATTTTTTTTATTAACGTACTTTCACGGGGAACACATTTGACAACGTTGTAGAACAATGACTTTGTAAATGCCAGAGTGATTTCAATCAAAGTTATTGCTGTCAAATTTTGACATTTACTTATCGACTATCTAACTATCAGGTATATTTATAATCTATGGCTAGATGATCAGGTAGATTGTTGTATTGCTTCTGCAAATTGTGTTAGAAGAGCATTGATGTTGGAGGAGATTGTTTTATTGAGCACATATTCATCTATATTCTGATCGTCTCATTTATCCAAAGTAGGGGTGGCCAAACTTTTGATCAGCACGGGAGACCTGTTTCTTGAATTATAGATGGCGCTTTACCAACATCGTATGCGTTAAGTGAGCATAAGAAAAGTAGTAATTTAAACTAAAAATAAGTTTAAATTGTTATGTTTTCATTAGATTTATTGTTGTTTAGTAGAGATAAGTGGAACCGAAAAATATGTTAATTATGCTGCAGATCTCCGCAAACATATAGATACTTTTCTTCACAAATTAACTTCAAACAAAACCATTTTAGTTTAAGGATTGCATTCTCATTGTATGTATATATAGTGTCATTAAACAGATTAATGTCTGCAATATGTGATTCACATTCAAAAATTCTTATATTTCTGCAACATTTATTTAATTATTGAAGGCGAATGACATATATGAATAATATTATATCTTTTATTTTTTAAATACTTACCATTTCGTCTTGTTAGTTTATTTATCGTATTCGCATGAGATTTTACGTGTAGATTTAACTGCCATATTTTGAAATTGTTTTAAATCTTCTCTCCTAAATTGTGCTTATAAGAGTGTATTAAGCTTTCTCTAGGTAAGTATGTTGTAGTAGATGTAACTACATAGGTAGTAATGTGTGTGTGTAAACGCCAGAACAAATTGAAGTGATAAAGGACCTCACCCTTGCATTGACCTACTTTCCTTGTGCCAATTTTTCGCAGAAAATGTTCGTATATCAGAATTGTCAAGGGAAGCACAAGGAAACATCACATGATCGTGTGATATCGGATGTGGTCGTTTTGTTATTATATTCACTACTGTTCGAAGAAAAGTACTTTTTGAATGATTTAAATTGCCTAAGTAACACCAAATATTTATAAAATATGTATTTAATGTTGTAGAAATTTCTAGTAAACATTTTTGCATTTCAGAAATGTCATCGTAACAAACTTTTTAGGTATTTTATAACGGTCTCTATGCGTTGTAACATAGCGAACAAAACCTTTCTGTAGAGATGTTTCTGAGACTTCGAAATGATGTAAGAATGTTTGGGATTGATGCGTAATAATAACTGTACCTCCATATATCTAAAATAAGAAAAGAGTAACTGCAATGCATTATTGTTTTCACCATAATGTATGTATGTACTATTGAAGACAAAAGTCTTGACTTCGCACAACAAGTTGTTGAACATATAAAGACGGGCACAACTTGTATTAAAATTGCCTACAAAATTGTTAGCGAAAGTTATCGCATTTTTTGCAACAAAATGCACACTTTTCTTATACAATGTATGCTGACAGAACCAATATATTACACTAGCATTAAGTGTACAGCACTTGTTGCAAATAGTACGTTTAGGCCAGTGGTAATAGTTGCAACTTATCGTCAACAAAATATTTACAGTATTTTTGCTACTATTACAAATCTGTGTATAGTGAACTGACATTAAGATTTTGCGTGCAGATTAACTATACTGTTGCTGCCATGATAATGAATATCACCACTAGATGGCACAGTGCAAGAAGTGTAAAGTAAGCGATAAGCAGCTATGTCGGTGTGCAACAGTTGTAATTAATAAGTAAATAAAGATGTTAATTAATAATAACATGTGTGTCATTCAACAACATAATAGATAGTGTCAGGTTGTGATGTCCATTAGGTTTAGAGATTAGTTGTAAGTAGATTAAGTAAGTTTAAGTTAAGTTATAAGTTGAAAAGGAAAAAAAAGGGAAATGTCATGATAATGAATATCACCACTAGATGGCACAGTGCAAGAAGTGTAAGGTAAGCGATAAGCAGCTATGTCGGTGTGCAACAGTTGTAATTAATAAGTAAATAAAGATGTTAATTAATAATAACATGTGTGTCATTCAACAATATAATACAGTTGCTATAATTAATATACCTAGTTGTGAATAATTATTTACTGTATAATGTGTCTTTTTGAAACATAATGTGTAGTTTTGTTGCATAATTTGTTGACATAACCTACCAATAAAAGGAGCATAAATTACATATTGCTTGCTGCAATTGAAATAGTGAATTTTTAGTAGAATTTTGCGTACAGTAAAGCTGGATTGTTGGATCAAGGAATAAAGGATCCTTAATTTGAGGAGTTTTGATCTCAGTAATTTATTTTGTTCTATATGTGACGTTTGCGAACTCTCCTTCGTGGGTATACAATGTTTTTCCGGTAAATGCACCAAATCAACTGTTTATAACCGTGTTTGAGTGAAATAGGAGAAGCGCCATCTTTACAACAATAGCTGTATCACATATACCTATTGAACGTAACTATAGGGGTAGAAAACATCGCCATAATAATAATGCTTAGATCGCAGAACCTGTTTACAAAAGTGTGCACTGTTGAAAATATTACGGTGTTGGCGTTAATTTTGCGCTAGTCAAATATTTTAGTGTTGATTTTTCCAAACTTTGCCAGACGAGTTGACTACGCGTATTTAATAGAACAGAAATGACTAGAATTTCGTGTGAATTCTTTGTTCAGATATAAGGATTGACAATTTTGCTAGACATTCAGAAGCGTCAACCAATCAGAATTTTTCCCTCGGATAGAAATATAGAAACCCCACCTATTCTAATACAGTATTGCATTATACGCACCACCTGCATTGCACGTGTATCTGTTTTCGTGTTTGATTCTCCGTATTAACATATCCAAACAAACCACCAAATGTGACTGACTTGCAAAGTGTAACCTCGTGTTATTAAACGTTAATTCCAGTGGGCATAAAAAAATGTTAAACATCTTAAAGATGTATTGGGAACATCTATTACGCAATTAGTTTAGACTTGAATCAAATAGCATAAACATTCACTTAATTTTATAATGGTTCTCAAAAAATCATTTTAAATTGGTACGTTAGTTGAAACCAAAACTTGTGAATGAGTACTTTTGCATATTTATAATTGAGAAAACGTCTTAAAGAGAGAATATTATAGCACTAAGAAATAGGAGTTGCATATTAAAAAGACGTTGTGTTTAGAAAATGGTGTTAAAACACCCAATAGATCGCATTCATTTAGTTAAACAGCTAGTAAATTTGTCTAGTCTAGATCAAATAAAATGTGACTAGAAGTATTTATAAATTCCACGTGTCAGTTGGACAAAATAACTCCTTAGCAATAGACAATACTTGACTATCTTTGCTCGTCAAATTTAAACTTCTATAGTTCTCGACAAAATAACACGAAAACAGTGTGGACCTCTCCTGACTATTAAATTAGTCAAAAAAGTGTTAAAATTTTCAACAGTGTGGGCTAGGTTTGAAAAAAAAAGTAATTTGAATATAATATTGCATTAAATTAACTACAATTGTGGATAGAGTAATCTTTATTTCCTAATAATATTCACTTTGTTAATTGGAGAGTACTATGAGATTCAAAATGATTGTCGTAATAAAAAAACTGTTTTCCGGAAAAAATTATCTATACTTATTACCAATTTAATGGGCGAAGTTAGCTACATACAAATTTCATACATTAGATGAATTTTCTTGACATTTAGCGACATTGGCGTGCGTGTTGTAGTATCTTTCGATTATTTATCTTATAATTTTTTTCAAATCGTTTATATTTACATCTAATATCACCAACAATAGTATTTCTGAATACTGTAAGAAATTAAGGGAATTTATCTGTGGTAATTAGCTCAACAAACAGGTAAAAAATCAATATTAACATTAAGGGAAATAGTTTATTACATTTTATAATTTTATAAGCTTATCATTCACTTCAGCGCAACAGCTGTCAAAAGAAAGTTACATTTTCATCCCTATAAAGTTTCTAGGGTCACAGGATTATTACCATTAGATCACGATAGGCAATTGGAATATTGTCATGGTTTAATAAAATTTAAGGGAAGATGACTTGCTAAACAAATCATTTTTCTCGGATGAAGCCTGGTTTTATCTAACAGGCTATATCAATTCACAAAACTATCATATCTGGTCTGCAGAAAATCCACACGAATTTCGAGAAACGCAATTGCATCCCGTAAAAGTTGCAGTTTGGTTAGCTATGTCCAGGCAACGAATATAGGGCCAATTTTCTTCGAGAAACTGTAACAAGCCAACGTTACCAACAGATGTTGGAATTGTTTATTGTGAGATTACAGAGAAAATGAGCTGGAAGCAGGTTATTTTCAGCACCAATAATGCTCCAGCACATACTGCTCGACAAACCTGCCAATATTTCAACAGTTTTTGCTGACAGGTTCGTTAGAGGCACAAAGATGGCCACCAAGATCGCCTGATCTAAACCCCATTAGATTACTTCATATTGGGCTATCTAAAAAATGGGATCTATAGAACCGCCATGCATACCATAGAAGAACTGAGAGATGCAGTTTTGTCACTTAATAATTATACTAATTGTATGTTATAATTTAAAGTAATAAATAAAATTTAGTTAAACACCAGTTAGTACTGAATTGTAAATACATAATTTAGTAAAGTTAAATTAATTACATTTCATTTTTACAAGCAGAAACAACCAATCCATAGTCGTTTTATATAATGCGAGTTCAAATATAGGTTACGTTTTCCTTATTTATGACAGATCCGTTTACTTTCTTATGTTCCAACACTGACTTAGTTCAAACCTTCATTACAAACACGCGGCATATACCTACACCTTGTTACTATCTATAGGAGCGGAATTGAAAATTTTTGGATCTCATAGTACTTATTGTTTGAGTGAGATTAATGAATTTGTTAAGTTAATAAACTAGAAGTAACAAAATAATATGATCGCTTTTTATACCAATATTATTTTCTTAATTTTCGCAGTATCTCTAAAATAAATGAGATTTTATTAGTTTGTTGACAGGTCGATGCCCGTCTTATAACATTTTTAGCTTTTTTTTACTATTGTGCAAAATTTTTAAACAAATTAATTTAATTAATAAATAAAATTTAATTTACAATACGAGAATTTGTGAAGTTAACACGTTCTGTGTAGATATAATGACTTCAAACAGAATCATCTCCGGATATTTAATAAAATATTGTTTTGGTTAATCAAAGATCCAGCAAAATAGCATATTAAAGCAACATTTTTACGGAGCCAAAGGCGTCACAGCTAAACCTTATAACTGCACCACGCACTTCAAAACAACATAATAATAGTTAATCCCTTTACAAAACGCCTTTCTTTCATCTACACGCATCTTTAGTACATCATTAAAAGAGTTCGCAGTTTAGACACAGCCGGCTTACAAAGGCGCCTAAACACACTTCTAAAATAAAATCTCAACACCAATACAATAAATATCAGCTTGACGCTACTTCCAAATTGATGATAGCTTTTAAGCCCCTGACAGCAATTTATTAGATATTTTTATTATAAGCTTGCTACTATTCAGTTGAGCGTGCGCTTTATGATCCACACCGAAAATATTACAGGAGTGCCTCCCATTTCGTCAGAATGCCCTGTCATTGGTCCGGAGATGATTTTGGGGCGTATATTTCGCTTAAGCTCAGTAGGATGCGAGATTGTAAGGTTCTAACATTGCTTAAGGCCCTTTTATCTCGTCTGAGGGGTACTCGCGCCCGTAAGAATTGTCGTAGATGTCTTTTGTGACGCGCATAATTGTTTAAATTCGGTATTCGATTGGTGTTGAAGTGTGAATGATCATGGGATCGCTTTAAAGTTATTTTTTATCTTCGTGATAAGGTGATGAGTTAGTTTTTGTGGACTAGTGGAAGTTTTAGGATAAATATTGCAAAGTGTTTTAGTGAAGATCATAGTTTCGAAATTTTTAACTGAATTCAACATTAAGTTCCTTCTTCATTACTTATTCAATCCATGGCCTTTAAGCTCACACGTTAAAAAATGAATTTAAACTTTAATTTAATAAAACGCGAAACATCTTACCCCTAACCAATAACGGCACCATTTCAAAAAACCCATTACGACACTAATAATACTATTTCAACGGCGCCACAAACACACATCCAACCCCAATACGATAGAATACCGAATCGTGCCGATGAGAATAAGCAAAAGCATTGGTCGATGGAACCCCGTGGCACTCCGGGTGCCTCGCAAAAGTTCCTAAATTTGAGTAATCTGATGAACAAGATGGATTTCAAGTCCGCCGACGATTCGTGTCGAACGCCGATTTCCAGAAAATCGGACAGTGCTGCTATTAGTGACGAGATAAAACGAGAAAGCCGTTGAGAAATACTGAAGATAATAAGTGCAATTCGCGACCCACGGATACTGGTTACGGTAGTGCGGAAAGTTCTTTCGATAGTGACGAAGAGAAGGATGCTAATCATATCTTGGAGCCCAGAAGCGGTTGTTCGGTGAATGAACCGAGGAAGTGCTTTGACATGGGCGTGTAAGGCGTGCAAGAGGAAAACTGTTTCGATTGATAGGAGGAAAGCGGCGACATTGAGGGAGAGAAGGAGATTGAGGAAGGTAGGTTTATGTTTTTGGGGGTGTTAAGAGTCAAAATTCTTTGGTGGAATTTGCAAATATAGGATATCTGCATCAGATTACCTTCAAAGCTGATGATACACTAAGAAATGGGATTGCACTAAATATCTTATCTTGTTGGTCCTTTCTACTAATCTAAAAATATAAGAGATTTTTATTAATCTATGTTATAATAAACAAAATTTAATCTTTAATCTCGCACGAAATAATATGCCAGGTTAAAGGAGTTTCGAAGACAATTGGAATCTTTTCAGTTAATGCTGCATAGCTTTCAAGTTCAAAACATAGAGGACTTGAATCAACTATTAATATTTTTCACTTAAACTTAATAAACTGTGTATGAATTTTATAAGTGGTTAGTTATATTGGTTAGTTTTTGTTTGTAAATGCACTTTATTCGGTTTACTTTTACATATGCTTAGACATGATAGCCATCTCGCGACACTTGTCTCTTACATGCTTGTTTTCCCTCTTGTTTCTGCGCATCATAACCCCCTTCTTAACATGTAAATATCTAAACTCTCGCCAGCAGAGGGCACAAAGGTTATAAATGAATGAAAACTAATATAATATAATACGTAACAAACTGCTTCAATTATTTCTGATGAAATGCGTGGGTTAAAATTATATTCCTTTTCAAGGTAAAAAGCAAAGACTTTTGGTTTAATGCAATTCCTTTTAGATGAAAAGGATAGATACTTAAATGCACTTCGAATTTCAAACAGGGTAAATCATTTCTGTACGGAGAAAAGGATTTTGTTCTTATAGAGGTATATTGGTTCAAATGAACTGTTCTTTTAACCGGTGGAAAAGAAATATTTATTAGGTAATGAGAAAAAAGAAAAATATTTGAAACAAATAGTAGTTTAACAGACATATTTCTTTGGCTGAGACACTATAAGAGAAGACGGTTGATGAAGGTAACTTTTGTTTTTGTCGATATAACTGTCAAAATGCTTTGATTGAATTTGCAAATATAAGATATCTCCTTCAGGTTATTTCCAAAACTGGTACCTAATAGAAAATGGTGCTGAAATGAACTTCAAACTTGCAAATCATTTTTACACTGTGAATAGGATTTTTTTTGTCGTTAATACATATATAGGTATTGATTCAAATAAATTATTCGAAACAAATTATAGTGATTTAACAGACATATTTCTTCCTTATGAAATAATATTATAACTTTAACGAAAACACTATAAAGCAGCACACAGTATATAGGTAATAAAAATTTTGCTAAAATCAATGAAAAATTTAACAAACCTTGTTGCAAAGGCTCCTCAAAAGAACTACCCAAAATCGTTGCAGAAAACTTTATTTATATTTTACACTTTGTTTGTTAAGTGATCAAAAATAATGCCTAATAAGATTCTAAAATTCCTTTCCTTCAAAATAACAAATTAAATCTGTGAAGATTCATTATCCAAATAGTATATTAACATGCAATTATTACTAGTTGTTTTTAAAATAAATATACTTTTAGAACGCATCATCACAACATCAATACTACAACACTGAGAGAAATATGCTTTTTATTCAAAAGGAATTGCCTTAAACCAAAAGTTTTTGCATTTTCTATATGGCCAACATGATTTAATGTTACCTTCAAAAGGAATATAATTTTAAACCTATGCGTTTCTTCGAAAATATTTTCTTTTGTACGAGCAGTTTATTCTTTTAAGTGAAGCATATTGATATAATAGTTGATTCAAGTCCTCTTATTTTGGACTTGAAAACTCTGCGCATTGGCAGAAAACCGTAAGTATTTTGAATCAAGAGGTTTTTCCTTTTCTTATAACATTTATTCAGTTTAGACTTGACTTTTTTGTGGTTTTACCGAAAATCGTAAACACGACAAAATATCGTGATCATTTTTGGTTGAAATAAAAATGAATTATCTCCAAAAATCCATGCACTCCATGTTTATCATATATATAGGTGTTTAGGATGTTGTAAAAACCGCCAAGCCTTTGCGCCTGGTATTGGGAAAAACTTTTAGTTTAATGCAATTCCTTTTAAATGAAAAGGATATTTCTCTCAGTGTGGAATTTGCAAATATAGGATATCTCCATCAGATTATCTTCAAAGCTGATGATACACTAAGAAATGGGATTGCACTAAATATCTTATCTTGTTGGTCCTTTCTACTGATCTAAGAATATAAGAGATTTTTATTAATCTATGCTATAATAAACAAAATTTCTTTAATCTCGCACAAAAAAATATGCCAGGTTAAAGGAGTTTCAGGGACAATAAGAACCTTTTCAGTTAATGCTGCACAGTTTTCAAGTTCAAAATAAAGAGAACTTGAATCAACTATTAATATTTTTCGCTTAAAAAAATCACTGAGAAAAATGGTCCAAATGAACAATATATTTAGCATTTTGTATTAATGGCAACTATAGTTTTTAATAAATACGATTAAATAGTTATTCGTTATTAATCCGCCATGCATTTAAAGTGAGTAAAATAAGTTTTCTAACACTGTGATATAGTCTCAAGTACTAAAATATATTAGCAGAGGCATTAAATATTTCATATTCAAATCACAAAATATATCTACAACTAATAAACGCAGTTATTTGGCGATCTATTAATTAGTGTAAATAATAACATTAATAGACATAAATGAAAACTAATTGAAAGAATAATGGGAGTGAGTTAGGGCAACTACTAAAATTTTGTATCGTTGGTGTTCGGGTACAATCGATTGGAACCGACAGCATTTCTAGGGCATGTTCGTTTATTGGTTATGTTGTGCTTGTTCCTTAACATATACATTAAACATTCATACGTATTTATTTGTCTTAGAAAGGTGCTGCTAGCTACCATTTATTTATCTAATTCGTCGAAGTGACAAAGTGAAACAATTAAGCTGCAGTGATAGTGTATGGATTGTGTTGCAGTTATCTTTTATGCTAAGATGTTAATTTTAGAATATTTAATGCTTTTCTAACATTTTTAGAATATAGCAATATGTTTTGCATGTATAAATGTATATACCTAAAAACAATAAAGTATGTTATTGTTTAATGTAGAGGTTTTATATTAATTTTACACACCTCAATAATTTTAGTATACCTAAATAAAAAAATTATAATATGATCGCCGCTGATCAAAATTAGTCCTTTTGAGGTGAATAAAACAACTACTATTCAACTTATTCTAAACTGCCTACAGTGTATTCTGTGTAATAATTAACTAGAATTTTATCTTGTATTTGATCTGAAGAGGACCAATACTTCATGAAAATCATGGAAGTCTGGCAAAATCATTACAATAACTATACAATTAAAAATTTATTGTAGTACTGTTATTCTACCATACATATCATCAGTTAAGTTATATAATAAATACGGTAAGTAACAGTAGTAAGACAAAGCATTCACTGAAGTAATAGGATATTTACACCACACACAGTAAACTACAGTAAACTAGTACCAGCAAACCAATATTATTCAAACTAATGCAAAACATTTGGAACAAATATGTTTTTCATTTACCAGAAAAATTAAGTTATTTATGGCCAGTTCATCATGCTAGAAACCATGACTCTTACTTGTTGCAAAAGTTTGGTCATTTGTCACATACAAATGAATTTTTTAGTTGCCAATACTAAATTTTCACTTACGATTGGTAAATTTTTTTCTCAGTGATAAACTGCTTCAATTATTTCTGATGAAATGCGTGGGTTAAAATTATATTCCTTTTCAAGGTAACATCAAATCATGTTGGCCATATAGAAAAAGCAAAGACTTTTGGTTTAATGCAATTCCTTTTAGATGAAAAGGATAGGTACTTAAATGCACTTCCAATTTCAAATACGGTAAATCATTTCTGTACGGAGAAAAGGATTTTGTTCTTATAGAGGTATATTGATCCAAATGAATTATTCTGTTAAACGGTGGAAAAGAAATATTTATTAGGTAATGAGAAAAAAGAAAAAATATTTGAAACAAATAGTGGTTTAACAGACATATTTCTTTGGCTGAGACACTATAAGAGAAGACGGTTGATGAAGGTAACTTTTGTTTTTGTCGATATAACTGTCAAAATTCTTTGATTGAATTTGCAAATATAAGATATCTCCTTCAGGTTATTTCCAAAACTGGTACCTAATAGAAAACGGTGCCGAAATGAACTTCGAACTTGCAAATCATTTCTCCACTGTGAAAAGGATTTTTTTTGTCGTCAATATATAGGTATTGATTCAAATAAATTATTCTTTTAAATAGTGACAAAGAAGTATTTAATAGGTAATAAATTGTTCGAAACAAATAATGGTTTAACAGACATATTTCTTCCTTATGAAATAATATAACTTTAAAGAAAACACTATAAAGCAGCACACAGTATATAGGTAATAAAAATGTTGCTAAAATCAATAAAAAAATTAACAAACCTGGTTGTTGCAAAGGCTCCTCAAAAGAAAAATTGTTAATGTAACAACTATATACCCAAAATCGTTACAGAAAGCTTTATTTATACTTTATACTTTGTTTGTTAAATCGAGCAAAAATAATGCCTAATAAGACTGTAAAATTCCCTTCCTTCAAAATAACAAATTAAATCTGTGAAGATTCATTATCCATTTATCCAAATAGTATATTAACATGTTGTTTTTAAAATAACTTTTAGAACGCATCATCACAACATCAATACTACAACACTGAGAGAAATATCCTTTTCATTTAAAAGGAATTGCATTAAACCAAAAGTTTTTGCGTTTTCTATATGGCCAACGTGATTATTTGGTGTTTCCTTGAAAAGGAATATAATTTTAAATTCACGCATTTCTTCGGAAATAATATATTTTTCGTTGAACCAATTTGTTCTTTTAAGTGAAAGATATAGATGATAATTGATTCAAGTCCTCTTTATTTTGAACTTGAAAACTCTGCAGATTGGCAGAAAACCGTAAGCATTTTGAATCAAGAGGTTTTTCCTTTTCTTATAACATTTATTCACTTTAGACTTGACTTTTTTGCGGTTTTACCAAAAAGTGTAAACACGACAAAATGTCTTGATCATTTTTGATTGAAATAAAAATGAATTATCTCCAAAAATCCATGCACTCCATGTTTATCATATATGGAAGGATACGTGTTTAAGATATTGTAAGAACCGCCAAGTCTTTGCGTCTGGTATTGGGCAAAAACTTTTAGTTTAATGCAATTAATTCCTTTTAAATGAAAAGGATATTTCTCTCAATGTGGAATTTGCAAATATAGGATATCTTTCTCAGGTTACCTTCAAAAGTGATGATACACTAAGAAAAGCGACTGCACTAAATATCTTATCTTGCTGGCCCTTTCTTCTAGTCTAAGAATATAAGAGATTTTTTTTATTAATATATGCTATAATAAACAAAATTCCTTTAACCTCGTACGAAAACATATTTTTCGTGCCAGGTTAAAAGAATTTCAAGGAGAATTAGAAAGAATCTTTTCTGTTAATGTTGCATTAGTTATAAGCCAATGGCTTTTACAACAGTAACATGGTTGAACGTCTAAAATTGTTACAAGAAAAGAAGAAACCCCTTTAAATTAAGGAATATTACAAGAAAAGGTAAAATTTCTTAACTCAAACCTAAATGTCAAATCTAAAGTGACTTAAATGTCATAAATAAGAAAAGAATTCAAAATGCTTACGGTTCTCTAATATCTAATCATTCTTGGCAGGTAAACGAGGCGTTTGAATTATTGAAGAGGAGAACCTGCAACAATCCAGGCCAACGCTTGCCCAAAGTAGAAATCCTAAGGAGTGCCATAGAATATATAGAGTATTTGGAAGAAGTCCTCCAAGGATCAAAATCACCAGCCACCGGCCTAATATTCTACAAGCATCGCAGGAATATATCGTAAGTGAAAATATTAACTTTCGATTTATAACTGAATATGCTGACAAATATCTTTATGTAAATACTATACACGTTATAACAGAAAAAGTGGAATGAATTTAAAAGTTTTACGACCATAAACACCTTCCTTTTAAATAACATTCAAACCATTTCGTGATAACTCCACATATACCAGCACAAAACTCCAGTTTGCCAATAAAATATTATGATCTACACAATCGAAACCACGGCTTAGATCATAGAAAATTTCAATAGGAAATTATTTGGAATTCAAGCTAATATTAATTATAAGTTTGTACAAGGCGTCTATTGCTGTTATCGTTGAATCATCAACCATGTTGATTTCTAGATAAAATATTATTTCTATTTAAGTGCCCAAATGTTCTGCTCAACATTGCGTACTCAAAAACTTAATTACATCGAATGAACGATCAAGTTACCTACACACAAAAAAATAATTACTCAATTTGAATATAAATGTGTTGTCTTTCGTGGGTTTTGTAATAAAATACACATTCAAAAAGGTATTCGCCGTTTATTCTTCAATTCGCTAACAACTAACTATTGTGTTACCGACTTCTTAAAAACTAATCTTCTACATCGGCCACCTGCGTGATTTACCTCCCGGTAATGGGCTGTCTACGCGTTTCTACCACGTAATCGTCGTACTTCGAGGTAGTCTGCGTGATCGCCTCTGGATCGGAAATCGTTTCCGCTTGGTGAACGTCCTCTTCCGGTCTCTCATGTAAGTCAAGTCGGCATTGTTAATGTCGTCTTCTTCGAACTCTCTCGGGACTCCTTTCTGGGGAATCCGTGGTTCCCTCATGGTTACGGTAGAGCTTTAACTGACTAATGTGTGCAGTTGTAGAGTAGGTTCGCCCACATCCAGGTATGGAAGCAATACGGTAGGCGCGAACTGGCAATTTACTAGAACAAAAACGGACATTTATATTTCGCCTGAAACTTAGTCGTTGCCCAGTAGACATTGCTAGCCCATTTCATAGCCACTAAATCCACTATCTTTATTCCTTCTCCCCTACAACGATGTTCATCATATTTTCCTTCATTTTTCCTGCTCTTTAATGCACCTTGAGATGACTTCCTGTGCACCTCCTTTGGTTCGACCGGGGGGCTTGTTATTCAGGGTATACGACATCTTCCCAGTGGTTACCGTGGAATTCGGGTTGTATCCCATCAATACTTCGTATGGTGTCTTTCCGGTGCTTCTTATTGACCGATGTATTAGAGGTGGTGTTCTACTTCTACAAGTTTGTTGTCCCATTCATCTTCGTTTTCCATTGCCGTTATGAGGGTTGGTACCCAATGTCTTCCATGACGCGCTCCACCATCCCATTGCCTTTGAGGGATGACGCGGGTGAAATTAGAGTATGCTTTACTCCTATTGATGTGCAATATTTCTCGAAAATATCCGCTGTAAAACTTCTACCACGATCCGTAACGATTCGATTGGGAATACCATAATTCTCTATGAACTGTTTCAACTTTTTAACGGTTGTAACGGCTTGCGTTGATTTTACCGCATAGAGTTTCACGAACCGCGAAAAAGCGTCTATATTATCACCAATTAATGTTAGATTGCCGCGTTTGCTTGGCACAAGTGGTCCACAGTGATCTGCATGCACGCGATAAAAGGGTCTCTCGTACCGGTAACGGATGCAATTCTCCAGGTTGTTTACCTCCCGCCGTTTTAGTGACGAGGACAATTTGAAGCATGGATTTAATGTGCTGTTTCACGTAACGTCGCATACCGGCAAACCAAAACTTTTTCCTTATTTTCTCTATCGTTCGATCTAAACCAAAATGTCCTCCCTGGTCATGATACTCCACACATATGGCTTTTCGCATCGCGTTTGGTAAAACATACCGTAATGTTTCCACCCCGTTTTCCCTCACGCGCCTAAATAACCTTCCTCCGTGAATTATATAGTCTTTAATAAGTGTCTTTCATAATCGGTTGTCTCTATCGATTCTTTTTCGCACACGCGCACTAATTCACTTATTGTTCCGTCACTTCTCTGCATCATAAGATACGATCTTCTCGCTCACAATTTCCAAAACATCTATTCGGTCCGTCAGTTCATCTAGAGTCTCCTCTGGGTCATCAGCAGGTGCCCTTGACAAAGCATCGACATGAAGCATTTTATCGCCGCCCCTGTGTTTGATCGTTAAAAGAATATTCTTGTAGTAATTGGAACCATCTAGAGATCTGTGCGAGCTTTGTGTTCTTCTGGTATTGCATATGGACAACGGCTTCACAATCGGTTACGATTCGTGAATTCTAGTCCCATTAGATAATGTCTTAATTTTTGTTAACAACTATGCGACCGCCATTAGTTCTAACTTACATGCGGAATATCGAGTCTCCCACGTCACTGGTTTTCCTAGATACATAACATACCACACGCAATTCATCCTCGCCATCATCCGCTTGTAACAGCAATTCCCGCTAATCCCGTCAACGGCAGCGTCCGTATGCACCTCTGTCCGTGGCCGCTTTCGGGTTGTATAGCCGCAGTACTGGGCTCGCACAATCAACTCTTTCTTAGCAAGTCGAAAGCTTGTTCCTTTCTGGTCCCCAAGTAAAAGGTACGGTTCTTCTTTGTTAGATCAGTCAATAATCGTGATTTTTGTCCATATAGTTCGCAATAACTTCCTGAAGTATCCAGTAGTCCGAGAATCTTCGTACTTCATGCACGTCTCTTGGTCTGGGATAGTTCTTAATAGCGTCCAATTTCTCTCGCCCTGGTTGAAGTCCTTTCTCGAAAACAAAGTGTCCCAGGTAACCCCACTGAGGTTGACCAAACCGACACTTCCTTAACTTCAAGGTCAACTTCGCCTCTTGGAAGGCAGTCAACACCTTTTCCAGCTTCGCCAACATTTCCGGCCAGTCTCGAGCTGCCACCAGAATATCATCCAGATACCACCTGACCACATCACGTCCCAATGGTCCCAGTACAATTGACATTAACCTGCAAAACTCGAAAGGTGCATTAGTGAGGCCAAAGATCATTCTGTTAAATTGCCCTGTCGTGTCCTGGGTGATGAAAGCCGTTTTCTTCTTAGACTCTTCACTTAAGGGAATTTGAAGGTAGGCGCTGCCCATGTCTAGAGTAGTGAATATCTTCATGCCATTCAACCCTTCAAATTGTTCATCTAGGGTTGGCACTGGATAATTGAGTTTTACCGTTTGGCTGTTCAATCTCCTATAGTCCACTACTAGACGTTGTCCTCCATCTCGTTTATTCACCAGCAAACAAGGGGATGCGTAAGGTGATTTTGTGTCACTTACTAGGCCATTTTCTTTCCATTCATCGATAATTTTCTTCATTACTCTCCTTTCTCCATAGCTTGCGAGATATGGCTTTGCCCGCACTGGTATATTATTGTCAATAATGTCCATGTCCACAATGTCTGTACAACCAAGCTCACTTAGGTTCATTGCAAAACATTTTCGGTATTTATTTACTAAATGGACCAAATCTTGCTTTACATTGTCCTTAACTGAATCAGGAACGTTTAGCATGCTCATTCCAATCTCCTTGCATGACATCTCTATCTCTTCTCCACTACCTTTCGCAATTGTGTGCTCATTGCCATGTACAAATCCTACAATCTGTTCTGGTAAAATTTCCATATCCTTATCAGAGGTATTAACAATAGGCAATATGTCTGGTTGATCTTCAATAAGAACATTAATAAGATTCACCTCACCTCGAGCTAAGATATTATCTTGCTCACTGATGATAACTCTTGCAGAAGATTCTTCAACTTCCATGTGCTTAAAGGGGTCCTCGAGACGATTACCAAAAACTAATTTGTCTCCTACCTTGACATATGCAACTTCCTCCAATTCCGTGAAAGTTCTCCCAATTAGCACGTCCCATCTCTGAATTCTGTCCTCCACCACACAAAATTCAACTTCTGCCTTAGCACTATCAATACACAACCATGCTTTCACTTTGCCCACACATTGTACAGTGGGTGTTTCCCCTGTTCCATAACTGTATAGTTTGGTATTCGTCGGATCGATCCTAAGCCCAACTCTGTCAGCTATCGATTGTGTCACAATACATACAGAACTCCCTGGATCTATCATTCCATTCACTGTCCTTCCGTTGAATTTAATTTGACGAAGAAATTTTTCAATCATCTGACGATTCTGGTCACTCTGTATATTCAGTACAGTATTTTTAGGACAATTCTTTCGTATATGCCCCAACTCTTTGCATTTATAACATTGCATTTGAGGACTCCCACAGTTGCGAGCTATGTGGCCTAATTTACTACACTTATAGCACTTTATTTCATTTTTCTTATCAATTATAGGAAGATTAGAATCACTTCTCACCTCTCGTTTCTTTTCCTTATGCAATGTCTCGCTTCTTGCAGCCTCAATCCGGTAATATTCCTGCATGTCATGTAGTAATTCGTTTACATTCGAATGGTGTTGGGATGTTAATTTGTGACATAAATCTCTATTAAATAATCCAACCAAAATATGCTCCTTCATCTCCTTGAAGCTCAGTTGTAGGTCAGTGCATAATTTTGCCTTCTCATGGAAATATATATTGATATCTTCCTCTTTCCCCTGTACACGTGCCATCAATCTCTTCCACTTTGTTGTTACATTTTCAGTCACAATAAATGTAGCTCTAAAATACTGACAAAAATCTCTCCAGGTATGAATGTGTTCGTAATTTGCCTCGTACCAGTAATGTGCTCCTCCCTGTAATTTATTTCTTGCCATCTCTATTATAAAAGCATCTGACAAACCGTGTAGAATTTGCGCCCTATCCATTACTTCCAGCCATGATTTTGCCTTTTCCGAATTTCCGTCTAAACACATCTAAATTCCTCAACAGCTCCGGCATAATCATTGTGTTTACTGTTCCACTGTTCACAGGGGGACTGAAACTTCTATCTGACATCCTGTCCAGAACTTTTTCTAATAACAGATCCTTTCGTTTACTTTCTTCTATAAATGTTGTTAATACTCGGTTTATATCTAGGACATTCTTCTGGATTTCTCCCGCTGTGTCCGATCCTCCGCTATTACTGTCCACCGCCAACAATTCCTCTTGGAAACGATCAAACGAATTCGTGCCCTCCATCGTATCTCCACTACGAGCCATGACGCTAGTCCCGCAATCACACAAAACCGAACAATTTTTCTTTTAACCGCACTACTGTTTTTACCGCGCTTTTTGTCCACGCTAACCGTTACTCTAACCTCCAAACTGCGCAACTCGGTTTTCTTTCTCCGAACACCTTTTAATTTCCTCCGTGTACTGCGTCCTCCGTATCTTCTGTATCGCCGGATCACGTATCTCCGTATCCCACTTCTGAGAAAATGTTGTCTTTCGTGGGTTTTGTAATAAAATACACATTCAAAAAGGTATTCGCACGTTTATTCTCAATTCGCTAACAACTAACTATTGTGTTACCAACTTCTTAAAAACTAATATTCTACAAATGCATCACATTGAATATAACATAACTTCCTATATAAGCAAGAAGATGATGTATTTATATTGAGAATAAAACTTTGTTCAGTTTTCCAAACCCATGAATCTGTTAGACGAAACAATTTTTTAGTTTAAATGTAATCGATACACTAAAATCATTATGAACATATATCTTCACCACAAAAATTATTATTTTAGATTTGAGTAAATAGATTAACTCAACTGGAATCATCATATTTATGCCTTAATAATTTATGTACATTTGATAGAAGTATATAAAAGTATTATTTGAAGTATTGCCATTATTTGCTTCCAAAATATAAGTATATTGAACTGATAATACTTACCTGCTTAATCTAAGCATTTCTACTATTCAAGGGTAATAATTACTAATTTTGTATCTGTAACACCAAAAAACCTTGGTAGGGGAAAATTAATAAATAAAGAAATATTATGTAATTAAATAAATTTACTGTCATACTTTATAGTTTTACAATGTTTGGGAAAAGGTAGCGTATCGGAGTACTCCAGGAGTGCGCACGGGATATTGATGCGTAGGGGTATAGATGTTATGTGTATCCGTCGTTGCGACCGGTGTTCTCGGGATACTTCCCACTCAATGCCTGGGCCTGGTATCTAGTCGGCGTTGATTACTGATATAATTTCAATCAGTATGATAATTTGCTGGTATTACCTACTGAAAACTAATAACTGGTAAATACCTACATATGTTTGTTAATGTACACACCTACCATGTTCATATATTATCGACACAATGGCGCTGACTCTAAGTATTATTTCAAAGCTTTTTAAACCAGTAATCCTTTCATATTAGATAACACGTACGTACTTACCCTCGAATATTTTAATGGTAGTATCTGTGCATCAGCCCCATTCCACCCCATTCTCTAAGTAGCTGTGAAACGGCTGGGGTATCTATTTAGATTTACTTATACTCACAACCATACAACACTGTTCTCTGGTCAATCAAAAAGTGACGCCAAGTAAAGCGTATGTATATGCAAAACCCCCTAAACCCCCCTAAAAAAGAGGGAACCAATGACAGATAAGTTTTAGTGCAATAAATGGTGGGGTAAAATTCGTTTCAAACGTTTCAATTTGATATTTAATGTTTTCAGTACAAAACATTTAATAATTTTATATAGTAATTCATTATACCAAACGTATTTTATTTTAAATCTACAGACTTTCTCACTATGATTGCATAGATTTATTCCTTACAACAATAACAATGTTCATTTGGAGGAAGTATACTTCAATGCAAATATTTATACTATTTGCTCTAAGAGTATATTGTATTTTCAGGGAATTTACTCTTATGTTCTAACCAACAAGATTTAGTTCATTGAAATGTATATTAAGTTTCGATTTCTGAATAAATAAAAATATTCAGATTGATAATAGATTTTTTTGTGTGTATGCTTTTATATTTACCCTACCGTCTTAAACCGAAACAGCAGCCCCAATAAAATATAATCTTACATATTCTTCCATTTTATTATTATTTATTATTATATTGAAGTTCCATAAGTGGATTAAAATCAAAACAATGAAAAACAAACTTTTTAACGGAATTCTTCTAATAGAGACATTTTTATATGAATGTTAAAAAAAACCATAACAATTTCATTGGTTTCAAGAAATCTTTCTTTGAGATTTGTTTTTTGATCCTTTTTGTAATTCTTAATAATAGCTTAATGCGACTAATATTTAGATAATGAAACGGTATTAACTTATTAATAATCCTCCTTTTTAATTGACATATATAAAAAGCAACATCAAACGAAGCACTAAAGCCTTATACACCATTACTTACTTATGTATAGGTACATCAAATGAGTTTCCTTCACTTCTAATAGGCACAATAAACCGTCTTTAATGGTCCATTTTGTGTAAGGACACTAATCTCTTGTTATCACAGCGTCGACCGAATCGCTTTTCACACTTTTTTACACCTCGTAAAACAAGTTTACGGTTTCCCCATTATAAAATTATCATATATATGCAGGAATGAGATGATATGAAATATTCCTTTGCTTAAAACCATATTGCACCCAGTCTGATCCCCTTTGAGGCGGCGGCCAACGATTTCGACTACTGTTTAAAGAGTCGAGCTGTTCCTAGATTTTAACATTTGAGGCTTTGCTAAAGCGCGACCAGCATTTGAGGAATGCTTTTCGGCGTGTATAGTTGTCGATCCGAATATTTTACGGTCGTATTTTGACGTGGCACATCTCTTTGGGGATTTACTGAAGAGATTATTTTCACGTTTAATGTTTTAACAGTTCTGCAACGGCATTAGCCTGAAAGGGATATTATTATGTGTGATTATTGCGTTGTTTTCTACACAGAGAAAAAAGAATTAATGTGCATGGGACAATTGAATAAAGATTTAGATGTAATGCCTAAAGTATTTAGCTAAACAATTAAAGTAGTTAAAATATCTATTTGTATGTATGCATGTATGTAAATAGAAGGGTGGTGTTTACACTGCGACCTAAAAGATCTATTGTGTCCCAATCCTATTCCTTTCAGAAAGTGTAGGATGTCAGAAAGCCCCAGTCTAGGTAAGTCTCCCTCTTCGATTTCACATGCTCCCAGATGCAAAGCTCTCGAGTTGCACAGTGCTACGCAGTTTGAGAGGAGGTGGATGGATGTTTCATCCTGTTCCCCACAAAATCTGCATTCAGGATCCTTTTTCCAATCCAAGCTTACTCAGGTGTCCTTTCAGTCTACAATGGCCTGAAAGTATTCCTGTTAATATGCGAACATTGTTCTTACTCAGGTTGATGCATTCTGTAAACCTCTTCTGGTTATAAGTTCCCAGAAGAATTTTACTTTGCCTCATTCCTGGAGATTTTCCCAGTAACTGGATTTTCTTTGCTCCATTTCTATTTTTAGTTTCTTCAGTATTGTACTGCTACTTAACCCGCAAAAGGGTTCAAGCCCTACAAAAGGCATTCAAGCCCTTTTATTTGCGAGGTTATCCGTTATTTCGTTTCCTTCCACTCCTGTGTGACCCGGAACCCACAGGAGGGTTACTTTATTTCTTTTGCCTAGCTCATTTAGTTTCCCTATGCATTCCCAGACCATCTTGGAACTGATTTCATATGAGCTCAGCGCCTTGATGGCTGCTTGACTATCAGACATGATGATAATCTCCTGCTTTCGATAGTTCCTATCCATATTGAACTGAACACATCTTCCAATAGCGTGTATTTCCGCCTGAAATATACTTGGGTATTTTCCCAAGCTTTCGAAATATGTAGTTCTAGGCCCATATATTCCTATTCCAGTTCCTTCTGCCGTTTTGGAGCCATCAGTATACCATTTGATGGCATTTCTATTCAAATTCAAGATGGTGTTATGATCCCACTCGCTCCTGTTACTTAGCTCTGTGGTGAATTCCTTCACAAAGTTAAATTTTTTTAACATATCATTCCGGGGCATATCCCAGGTTTGATCACCGTCAGGAGATTGAGGCCTATGCCTAATCATTCCTTCCTTGACCATTCTTAGTGCGTTCTTTCGCCACGCCCTCTACTACAATGTGGGGGGGGCAAGATCCAATACTATTTCAATAGTTGCTGTTGGGCAGGTTCTCATAGCCCCGTTATGCATACACATGCTATATCTTTGCACTTTCGAGAGGTTAATTCTCGTGGTGGCCAGATTAGTTCTTTTGCTCCATGCTACTGATGCATAGGTGATGATCGGTCTCACTACCGCTGTATACATCCAAAGCAGTATTTTTGGAAAGTTTCTGCACACCATCAGAGCTCTTTTGGCCTTGTTGGTTACTTCAAGTTCATGTTTGTTCCATAGAAGTTTATTGTCTAGATAAGGCTTCCGCTCTCAGTCTATATTTTGCCCATCCAGTTTATGGTTCAAGATTGGATTTTCTTTTCCTGGTAAATGCCTGCTAGGGTTGTCTTAGTGGGGTTGACATTGGTCTCCCATCGAATTGACACCATCTTCTCGTGAAATTCAATCCTCTTTGAACTATGTCACAAAGGCTATTCTCGAATTTGCCTCTTGCGTATATGACAATATCATCAGCATACCCTTGACAAGATATGCCTAGATCCGTCAGTCCGCATAAGAGTTCGTCTACTATTAGGCTGCACATAAGTGGGATGTAACTCCCCCTGTGGGCATCCTCTGGTCGTACTAACCGAGATAGTCTTATTTCCCACCTCCGAAAAAAAATATCTATTTACAATTTATTGTTTTTGTCAATTTTGTTGCTGTTTAGCTCGTGTATAACAATAGTTAAATAAGCATCATTGATTACATTGGTTAACAAGATGTTTGTCCCAAGCACGAAAGTGGCTGATACCCACATACTTTTGCCTGCTGAAATCAGTTATGTTTTCAGAATTTCTCCATCACCCCTAGTTTTTATGTATCCAGGAATATTCCAGATTGCCATGCAAAAATACTATTTCGTTTTGCAATGTATATTATAATGGAAGTTTAAAAAATTGTAACGAATTAGTTCGGATTGCCACTTCATACACAAACGCATCTAACATGGGCAGGGCACAATACCTTGCCAGTGTCTCAAATCGAGTAGCAGACACAATAAGAGCAATCTAATAGCGGAGAACGCATCCCCACCACGCCATCGAAGTCTGCGTTCGTCTCGTAAATTTGGCACGAATTAATAATATTATGAAAGTAGGAAGAATTCAATCTGTTTTGCTTGTCTGGCTCTGCCCAGCGATTAATAAAGTGTACCAGCTTCGCTCCTCTGGATGTGCTGGACGCGGGCCAAATTTGAAAATATCTGGAGAACGAGTTGTTCGTTCTTGTACAGTACCGCTAAAGAATAACTGGAACCTGGTGCTGGATAAAATCAAAAGGAATGGAAATGTTCTAGATTTTAGATAAATCAAGACTTGAGATCAGTATTTTTTTTTGTAAAACTACAAGCAATTTGATTCTCATTGTTTTTGTGTTGAAAAAACATTAAATCTGCAAAAAGTTGGTGTTTCGGTTGGAATATAACACTAAAATCCCATATCCAACTACACACTAAAGAATTTTTGGTAAACTTCCTGTACAATTTTGAGACAATTTTCCGCCCCTAAAACCGTACAGGTATTTTACTTTTAGAAGTAATATTTCTAAGTATAAGTAGTTTTTTTCTATTTAGAGTAAAATTTCGAAGTATGGGATAACTTTTCCAAGATATTTCCATGTAGTCTAGAATACTCACAAGTAAAACTTCTATGTCTGCCATGTAGGAAACTTATATCGAGTAAGGAAAGTTAGTGTAGTGAAATAGGAGAAGCGCCATCTTCACGACAATTTCTGTACTCGTACAATAAGTTTAACGTATTTGTCATCATATGCCAGGAAACTTTGCTATCATATGTTTAGAACATCATGACATGATGATCTACAGTTTTGTAATACAGTTTTGACGTAAATCTACTTTCTACTTTATCTGTAACTATACCGATTTTGTATGAACTAAATAGTTTCGTCAAGAAAATCGTAAGTACTTGGTAGCATATATCCAAAAAGTATTTTTTTGTTATTTGAATAAAATAAATTTTCTAAAATGAATTAATACCAACCAACTAATAATCAATATAATAGCTCTAAAATAACAAGAAACTACGTATGGTCGAACGCCATGTGATTTCTTGCTTATTTTCCTTATCAATTGAAAATTACTATAATTATGACTGTGATTTTTCAAATTGTAAGAAATTTTGAGTTTTTCCTAAAAGATATTAATATGTTTCTTGGTAATATTACAATGCTAGAGATTGTTTCTAAGAAACAAACATTTTCCCATAATATTCACGTAAAATAATAATTCGATATATGCGGAACAAACCGCATGTTCAAGAGACAGGCATTGCTGCAATTAACAGCACAAGTACTGCTTCTTTGGAGACCATTGTGGGCTTCCGTCCGCTGGAGCTTTATGTGAGAGCGGATGCAATGAATGTGATCCTTAGACTGAAAGCCAACAACCTGTGGCATCCCAACTTCAGGGTGGGAGGGCACACTTATACTACGGGTACGATGCAGGATGGGTCTTTGCTGCAAATGAATCTTCACTGAAAAGGTGAAAATCGCCATACCGAACAGAGATCAGGCACGCAGTGAGATCACTGCTAATGATAACTTATAATCCAGCCAGGGCACAGGAGCCGGTATTTGTGGGCCCAGCCCTAATCAAAGGATATCCATAAGCCTGGAGAAACATACAACGGTCTTCCAGGCAGAGGTATTCGCCCTTGCAGTCTGTGCAGAAATGATTGCAAAGGGGGGCTGCATGAGGAGTAAAATTAATATAATGACTGACAGCCAGGCTGTCATTAAGGCAGTCTCGAACCCCGTAACTAGGTCAAAACTAGTTAGGGACTGCAAACAATCCCTCAATGCACTGGCACGAGACTACACGGTGTCTCTGATTTGGGTGCCGAGACATGACGATATAAAGGGCAATGTAATAGCCGATGAACTAGCCAAGGAGGGCTCTAAGAGACACTTCATGGGTCCAGAGCCCGTATGTGGGATTACTTAAGGATTTCACAAGAAAGAAGATCTGGACTTGGTTAGATAAAGAAAGTACAAAGAAATTGAGGTTGACTGAAGGTCAACTCCATACCAAAACACTGATAGGGGATGGGGATGGTAGTTTCTCTGATAACATACTCAAGCGCAGAAAGAAAGAAGTTAAAACCATTACTGGGTTGGTAACTGGACACTGTCTCCTGAAAAAGCATCTATACAACACAAGCCGGGTAAGCGAACCGTGGTGTAGAAGATGCGAACTATAGGAGGAAACGAGTTTACATGTAATCTGCACATGTGAGGAACTGAGGGTACTTAGGCAGAAGTACTTCGGGAGAGACCTATTGGAGCCCTCGAAGGTCCTCAAGTTTCCACTTGGGCTTTATAGAGAACACCAAGCTGCTCGAGTGGAAATAAGAGAATCAATAGGGATGGTACAATGAGCACCAAGCTCAAGTGCTCACCCTAACTTGAATGAATGAATGAATGAAATGAATGAAGTAATAGATAAATATTTAACAGCTATGTCTGCTATGTAGAAAACTTATTTCGAGTATGGAAACTTGATATAGTGAAATAGGAGAATCGCCATCTTCACGGCAATTTCTGTACTTGTAGAATGTATTTAACGTATTTGCTACTATAGGCCAGAAATCTTTGCTAGCATGTTTAGAATATCATGACGTAATGATTTACAGTTTTGTAATACAATTTTGACGTGAATCTACTGTCTACTTTATTTGTAACTATACCGATTTTGTATAAAATAAATAGTTTCTTTAAGAAAATCGTAAGTATTTGACATGATATATACAAAAAATATTTTTTTTATTAAGGTAATTTATTTGAATAAAAGATATTATTTTTAACTGTAATTTTCCAAATTGTAAAAATATGTGTATATCTTACTTGAGCGGCATTTGATGGCAACTGCATCAGCGCCAAGAGCAGCAATGTGATAATGTGGCCCCGTATATCATCGTCACAGGATCTATTTGTGCTAGCAGCTATACATATGTCATGAACATGAGGAAAACAGAAAAAAAGAAAGCGTGAATATTGGGTCCACCATATATTTCGTATAAGATTACAAAAATGAGCATTTCATGCTCTCTATGAAAAATTACAAAACGCCTCAACTTTATTTAAGTAAATGAGAACTTACCACTTTCTTTATTTTTTTTTTTCCTATCTCTGTCCAAATTACCTCCCTTCGCTTTTGATTACTATAATATTTTTGACTCTATTCACGAACTAGTAAAATTAATTTTTCAATTTTTTTCCCGTCCATAATGTGTCAGGGTGAACACTATGTAATTATATGATGAGCGATTAGACAAAAATCACGGTGACAAATCGAGATCAAGAATGAATTGGGGATGCGTGCATACTATTTTTCTTATCGACTGTCCGATATTTAATCTAGCTGATTGGATGGATGTAAACAAAACCTTTGACTTAGGTGCTAGGAATTCGAAATAATAAAAATGCATTCAATAACTTAGAACTAAAGAAACGTATTTATAGATTAGTCACAAATAATACACTACAAAACGTATATAATTAAAAAAAATAATAATAAATAAAATCACAACACATTAAAATTATAAAAGAAGGAAATATTTCATACGAGTGGTTGGTTGCATTTGTTGCTATGATTCATATTAAAGAATAAATCTTAATTCTTAATTATATGCAGCTTAGATGAGAATCGACCTTTATGACTGTAATTTTCCAAATTGTAAGAAATTTTAAGCTTTTCCTAAGAGATATTTATATTTTCCTTGGTAATATTACAATGCTAGAGATTTTCTCTAAGAAACAGAAATTGTCCTATAATATTCACGAAAGATACTTATTATTATGGGAAAATTTCTAACATTTCAACATTTTCCTGTCTGCGTCTGCACATGGGGGTACACCATTCAGCGTGGAAAATTATCCAAAAAAGTGATTTTTTTCAATGGATTGCGGAGTAGAATTGATTTGTGTTCCAACATAAATGCGTAACTTTGGTTTCTGTGACTATCTCGCTACACTGTACTTTACCGCAGACACACGCTATACATTATAAGAGTGCAAATAGATGTCCTCAGAGAGATCACCAAAAAAGAGGTAGCAAGAATTCATAGTCCTCCAAGCGTTACGTTCAACGCTGGCCGATGCTATTTTACAATGTACCGCACCAGTTAGTGTCTTAAGTCAGGATTTATATCTCGGGTTAATTTAGGGTTAATAAAATTCGAAGTGAAGTGTTATATATTTAGGCATATCTCGGACTTTGTTGTACGTACTGAAAGTATTTGTTTTGCTTTGTGTTTCATAGTGCGTTTTGTGGAATAAAATATAGAAATGGAATTGAGTGATGCGGAATCATACGCTAAATTATATACACAGAAAGAAAAATGTAGGCCATTTTACTAAAATTGTAGGTATTTCTACTATTACACATTGCAGTACCTACACTGAGAGAAATATCCTTTTAATTTAAAAGGAATTGCATTAAACCAAAAGGTTTTGCGTTTTCTATACGGCTAACATGATTATTTGGTGTTTCCTTGAAAAGGAATATAATTTTAAATTCACGCATTTCTTCAGAAATAATATATTTTTCGTTGAAACAGTTTATTCTTTTAAGTGAAAAATATTGATAGTTGATTCAAGTCCTCTTTATTTTGAACTTGAAAACATAAATGTTCAAATTTAAAGATTAACGAAGGCGTGCTCTTGAATGCAGACAGGGTACCATCTTTCTCAAATTAAATACGAATCTAAGCTCCACAAATCCTAGATTGCTTGTGCTACTAAGACTACACGCACTGCATACCTAGTGATACGTAATTCAGAACCGTTCACAAATAATTTTTAGTTAACGTTTCAGTATATATCCTATAACTTCGGTTGCATAAAGAATCGAAGATTAGTGGAGCATATATTCGCATTTAATTTGAGAAACGATTTACTTAATACATTTTGTATATTTCTGCACATCACTTGGAATGTTGTGAATTTGTAATTCGCAGCTGTCCTGTAATCTGTAAGATGCCATGTTTAAAAATGATCCACCATCCACATTAACAGACTCTGAAGATTATTTTCTAGGTGACACCTAATTTCGACAAAGCCGTCTAGACTAAACCAATTAATAACAGCGGATTGCAAAATTGTTATATAGTTGCAAAATTTGGAATGCGGAAAATTCTATTTCTGTAATTTTTTTCCTATTATTATACTGACAGTGGATTAACTAAATATAACTTAACAGTTAATAATTGTTGAAGAAGAATAAGAATATATAGGTATATCTAATTTTGTCAAGAATACTTTTCCGGGTTAAGAAACCATTTGTCACCTAGTCTATTTAATGCTTGTCATGATTGCGTTATTAATGATTATACGCTTGACATGATCGTCTCATTGGATTTGATTAATGCATTTTTGGTAGTTTAGGAACTCTTCTGCTTGTACAGAATTGTTCCATTGTGATATTATGAGGTAAAGATTCAATTATTTTTTTTTTGTTTAAAAGCGGTTGTAATGAAAAACTTATTTTTTATTTTTAACTTTTTAAATTCTGTTATGACCTTTTAAATATACTTTATTTTTAACCCATTCATACATAAAACGTCCATATGCCACAAAATTTTATTTAAAGTCGTATATAGAACATAAAACAAAACATAACCTTCTGAACCTAACCTAATAAGGGAACAACTAACGCTAATAATCTAATAAATGCATTTGGTGTAGCGTTCGAGTATGTATATGACTCCGATTTATCAGGAGTTGTAAACTGCGTTAACATTGTATAGAAACGATTTTAAAACTAATATTTTCTTTATTGTTATTATTAGATATGTTTTACGATAAAAATATCAAGCGCTTCTCGACAATCTTATATGATTATCTCTACAAATAAGTACTAACTTAACTGTTTCTCATAAAGTTAATAATAGCCATTTACTTTATAACCGATGACACAATATGGCAACTTTGACATCATCAGTTACGTGGTAAAAACAGCTATTATGCTATATCTATAAAAAATATCATTGAAACCCAAACTATTCTTTGTGGAACTTCGATAAGAATGGGGAAAAAAATCTGCTATTTGAATAGCAAATTGAAAATGATGTATACAGGTGTCTCTGGTAGTCAAATGTTAACAATTTTTGAAATGTTGTATATTAGGATATATGCAGGCGAATTAGATTTACAATTTAAAAATAATATGCTATTTACAGGATGATCCAAAACTTGGCAGCGCATCAAAATTATATTTTTCTTGGAAATGAAATTTTAAGGTAATTTCGAAATGTACACTAAAAACTACTTTCAACCTAACCTAGTTTTTATAGCTTACGAGATATTTTATATATAGTGTTGCAAAAAAAGTCTAGTATCTGGAAAACGAATTAATTTAGAGAAGCGAAATGAAAACCGTAAATAGTAGATCTTTTAGCTGATTGAATGCTACATTCAACGTTGTCCAGTAGTCTACAGGGTGTTCAAGTAACCTAGGGCAAACTTTGTGAATTTCACATGCGCGTAAGTTTTTTAGTTTAAATGCAACACCCAGTACATCTTTTTACGTTGATAGATAGAAATTTTTTATTGTCTTTAAACCTATATAACTCCCTATAAGCCTATCTCCACTAGAGTTTAAGTTATTTGCGTTTTTAAGTGGTCTAAGTACATTGTCATTATATACCTTACCTTAATTTAATCTAGGTAGCTGGCGTTATTTTTTGAATGTGTAAATTTGACTACCGCCGTTACCGCTGCAGTTACACCCTGTATACTTCCTACGTTTAAAAAAAACAAAAACAAAATATTAACGAGTTAATTACACAAGATTTAATACCGATTGTATGCATAAATTTCATTTGTATTTATTGTAAGTATATTTTACTATGTAAAGTATTTAATGCAACTTAATTTGTTTGTCATGTATGTATATTTACATAATTAGTTA